>QAOC01038218.1:489659-935780 GCA_003255005.1 Begonia fuchsioides | reverse complement strand
AAACACTTTTCATTTCATCCCTGTAGTTCCGCTTCTTGCTCTATCTAAAAAGAAAGAAAGACTTGTCGGAAATTCCAACCAAGAAAGGCATGGGAGTAAACACTTTTCATTTCATCCCTGTAGTTCCGCTTCTTGCTCTATCTAAAAAGAAAGAAAGACTTGTCGGAAATTCCAACCAAGAAAGGCATGGGAGTCTTTGGGCATTGCTGAGGATAAAAGAAGACTTCAATGGCCTATTGGAAGCTCTACGCTGTGGGGCAGCTTTATCTGATCAAGGGCCGGGTCCCAGGGAGCCGTTCTATTGACCGAAATATGAAAGAATTTCTTTATCATCCTGAGAAGATAATCTCTCAAGTAGATAATCTTTCGCAGTCTGTCTTTCATTTTGGATTAAGATTTTATCAATCCTCTATTTCCAGTTGAATATCACGCAAGTGTTCGAATCCAATTCGTGAGCAAAATTGTTGCACCATGGACTCTGATTCAGTAGCTGCAGCAAATCCTTCTCTATTCTACGATCTGATCTTGTCTGTTGAATCGTCTGAAATCAGAGTTCTCCCTCACACCCTGAGGTAATCCATGGCATGAAGTGAAGGAGAATAGCCGCCTAGTAGCGGCAGCAAATCCTTCTCTATTCTACGATCTGATCTTGTCTGTTGAAAATCGTCTGAAATCGGAGTTCTCCCTCACACCCTGATGTAACCAGGCATGAAGTGAAGGAGCCTACCCCCCAAGCCCTTGGCCCAAGCCGAGCCCTTGGCTCGAGCCCCGGCCCAATCCAAGGCCGAGACCCAAGCCTTGACCCGACCCGTCAAGCCCGAGCCTTGGCCAATCCAAGACCCGGCCCAAGCCCTCCCGAACCCGGCCCAAGCCTCAAGCCCGCCCGAGCCCGGCGCGCCTCACGACGGCGGCCCAAGCCTCACACCCGCCCGAGCCCGGCCCAAAACTCAAGCCCGCCCGCCCGAGCCCGCGGCCCAAGCTTAGCCCGAGCTCGCAACGCCCAAGCCCGAGCCCCCGCCCAAGCCAGCCAGGTCCAAGCCGAGCCTGGCCTACCCAAGCCAAGCCCAAGCCAAACTCGAGCCCGGCCCAAGCCGAGCCCGAGCCCCAAGCTCAAGCCTCAAGCCTCAAGCCCGAGACCCGGACCAAGCCCGACCCGAGCCCGGCCCAACCCTAAAGCCCGCCCGATCCCGGCCCGAGCTTAGCCCTAGCTCGCAAGGCCCCAAACCCGAGCCTGAACCCGCCAGGCCCAAGCCCGAGCCCCCGCCCATTCCAGCCAGGCCCAAGCCGAGCCCGAGCCCCCAGCTCAAGCCCGAGAACCGGACCAAGCCCGGCCCGAGCCTCAAGCCGGCCCAAGATTAGCCCGAGCCCGCAAGGCCCAAACCCGAGCCCCGGCCCAAGGGAGCCTGGCCTACCCGAGCCAAGCCCAAGCCAAACTCGAGCTCGGCCCAAGCCGAGCCCGAGCCCTGCTGACATGAAAGTTGGTGTTTCGTCTCAGAGACCGACTGTGTAGACGACGAAGCTTTTTCAGACTCCAAGTTCTGCAATGGAATGGAAATTCGAACTTTAGAAAACGGGCCGGTACTTTGGGTCGGATTTATTCTCTGTCATGTCCCCAACTTGGAGAGAGATAGAGGAGAGAGAGAGAGAGAGAGCTTTCTCTAAGAAAAGCTTTCGGGAAAAAAGTATGACAGTATGAGATGGAGAATCTTAGCTAGAGTATAATCTTGATAGTTATGTATCAGCTGCACAATCTTACACTAGTTGAGAGAGTGAAAAACAAAAAATTTATTAAAATAGATTTCATGATACCTATTGTAATATGTTTTTTGCAAACTCTAATAAGACATATGTGAGTCGGCTCAGAACTGATGTTGTTTGTATAAGAGAACTGACGACTCTAGAAATTATGCACACTGATCATCAAATTCTCAAAATGCATTGTTGCATTGATGGGGTGAGAGAGGAAGCACATAAAATCACAAGTAAGAACACTATTTCTAGTCTAATAAGATTAGATTTTGCGAGAGTAAACATGAAAGGGCCCGTCCTACAATGATCATGATTTCTCTCTCCAAAATTCAAAGTGTAATAAACAATCCAAACACAAGATAGAGAGAGAAGAGGAGAGAGAAAGAGAGCAAAAACGCTGAATTCCATGAAACTCGAAAGTTTGGCCTCCTTCGTCTTCTTCCTCTTCTTTTCGAGCTTTCAGAACACAACCATATTTCGAACGGTAACACTGAACAATCCTCACCCATAAATATACCTTTTTTCTTTCATTCTATTTATTATTACGTAAATCTAATTTATAAATTATTATTCTTCAAATTAAATTTATTATTTTCAAAAAAGAATTAAAGTATTTTTACCCAATTTGGATCAACAAAAGGCCCAATAAGAAAATAATCATTTAAATTCACAGAAATTAAATCAATATTAGTAAAATATTGGATTTTTCTTGTGATTATTCTTTATTTATTATTATTATTTTCTTTGAACTTGGAATATAGATCATAATCATATTTCCAAGCTCACATGCAATTTGATCATATAACTAAATTGTCACGTTATCTGGTTTAGTTCATGCTTTTAAACATAAAAAACTATCCGATCGAGCCAAACCGTAAAAAAGACATGATTTAAGCACCAAAATAATCCAACGTTTATCCAAAAATAAGTATCATTTATCAACATTGGACTCATTTATTTAAAGAATTATTTTTATTTTTCATTTTGACAGAAATGAATGGAAGCAAATCTCTGTGATTGGATGGTTATCCGGATCCGGTTCATAGTAAATTGACGGTTCGGTTCGTGTAAAACCGGCTAAATTTGGCGCGACTCTCCGTCAGGAACGGAAGCGGGAAGTTAGAAAACCAGTATCTTTAGGAAGTTAGGGTTATGTTCTCGCGTATATATATCGAAATTCTCGTCCTCAGAATTTCACTTACCCCTCTTCTACGTTTTCTCGATTAGGTCTGCGGCTGTTAGGTTCCTGTAAAAAGCGATGGAGCAGACTTTCATCATGATCAAACCCGATGGAGTCCAGAGAAATCTGGTAAAATACATGAAAGCTTTCGTACTCCTAGCCATTGTTGATTGTATCAATTCTTAATTGCCTGATTTTTTATCTGTTGCGATTTTGATTTGTGAAGTATTTTTTCATTGCGCTCCCTGGACTAGGTTAGCTGAAAATAGTTAGAAATGTGGATTGATTTTCGTTTAGTTCAAAGTTTGTATCTAGGATGCTGTCGGTGTTGGCTAAAATTGATCGTTGGAAGCTCAAATGTTGGGGAAAACATTGGTCTCCGCAGTTTGAATTCATATAGCGGCCAAACTTATTCTATTGCGGACAAATTACTTCTGTCTCTCATTTGTATTTTGTTGGAACCAGGAAGTTATCATTTTATCGTCGTTTTCTCTGAATTATTATTTTTATTTTGTTGATGAAATGTAGCTTAACAATGTTGCAATTTTCTCCGACTTTTCTTAGGTTGGTGCTATCATTAGCAGGTTTGAGAACAAAGGCTTCACTTTGAAAGGTAGTTCCCTCTGTCATTCAGTTCTTACCCTTAAGTGATGCTAAATTGTTTATGCTGTCCACATTTATCCTGAACATGTTGACAACTGAATTTCCTGGACATGTTTTGAAGAGAAATTTACTAACATACTGCAACATAATTTGTAGTCTCATTTCTTTAGATTTTTTTATTTGATTTAGGTCTGAAACTCCTCAATGTGGAACAATCTTTTGCTAAAAGGCATTACGAGGACCTTTCTGCAAAGCCCTTCTTCCGCGGGTTGGTCGAATACATTATTTCTGGCCCAGTTGTTGCCATGGTTTGGGAAGGAAAAGGTGTTGTGGCAACCGGTCGGAAAATAATTGGAGCCACTAATCCTTCCGAATCTGCCCCTGGAACCATCCGGGGTGACTATGCTGTTGAAATTGGGAGGTAGCATGCTCTTTATTCTCTCTTCGTTTCTCCTACTCACGATATTATCTTTTGTTCCTTCTATGGGGACATTGTATGCTTAGAAAGGAATATTTGTCTTCTAAAAGTCGTCTCGAATTCGACCAATTTTAGAAATTTCTGGTGATATGGTTTAAATGGTACATAAAATGACGTTTGGTTTGCAGAAATGTGATTCATGGAAGTGACTCAGTCGAGAGTGCAAGAAAGGAAATAGCCCTGTGGTTTCCGGAAGGGCCAGTCGAGTGGCAGAGCAGCCTTCATCCCTGGATCAACGAGTAAAGGTTTTTGGTTGAAAGGCAAGCCATTTTCACCAGCTTCTCTCATTCTCTTATGCCTCTCACTCCTTCAAATGTGGAGTTTAATTATACATGAGTTCAAAAAAGCCTTGCGTAAGTTGTTTTTTTTTTTTAAGAATTATTGTCTGTTTAAATGTGTTTTTCAGTTGTATTTCTCCTTAAAATCCTCTAAACTTCCCTGTGTTGCCTGAAATACTTTATGATCTCTTTTTGGTTGTATGTTTAATTAATTTAGTTTATTTATTTGTTCCCAAAAATATTTGATTAATAAAAGATAAATTGCATAAATAAAAATAAAAAGATTTAAATGTGTTCACTATTAATTAAGACTATGATCTAATTTTTTGGCTCTTCAATTCATCATTCTATGGCAAGGCACTTTGGTTCGGTTTTTTATTGAGCCCATATTTTCGGTTTTTGGGTGGAAAATGCGTTCTAGCATAAGCTGATTTGGTTTGGTCAGTTTTTTTATTCTTCAAATAAAAATTAAACCGATATTTTTTTCAAGAATAAACTAAATTCTCAAATCGAACCGGACTAGAAGCTTTAATTGGATCTCTCTTTTACTTTTAAGCCGCCTTTTTGGGCTTTAGCCTTGGAAGCGAATATTGGCCTCTCTGAAACTTCAAGTCCGCCATTGATTCAGATCTCTCTTCTCTCTCTCTCTCTCTCTCTCTCTCTCTGACTGAACGAGAGCATAGGAAAGAATCACTTAGTTCCTCTCTCAGACGATGTCGTCGTCATCATCTCTACATTTCCTCCATTATTCATTGACATCCACTTTACACAGCCACAGCTATCTAGGATTCAGCCAGGCGCTATCTCCCTCACGATCTCTCTTCTCCTCTGTATCTTTCAGCTCCAATTTCGAAAACTCGAGCAATAGGGAGAAACTCATCACCGGCCAGTCCCGAAAATCGAACAAGGGTTCCAGACCAAAACAGGGAGTTCTCAGAGTCAAAGGAAATAAAGAAAACATCTGGAGTGTGGACAATGAGCTTGCTAAGGCCGATAAAACAAGTAAAAGCAGACCGAAAGGTAGAAAAGTCGTTGAGAGGAAGAAAAGTAAGAGCGGTAGAGTTGTCATCTCTGGAGCTATGCTTATGGAGGTTGAAACTGTTCTTCAAACTCAGGTACCTTTAGCTATCGATATCGGGAGCTATCGATTTCATACTCTCTAATATTTGTCAAAATGTCACACAAGTCATTATTCACTTCAATTTAACGTCTGAACAATCTTGGCATCAAAGTAGAAGATCTTGAGTTCATGTAAGACCAATAAAAAGAAATTGGTCGAGCAGTTTAGGAGAATGTCTAATATGATTTCTGTGATTTAGTTTATATCAGCTTAATACCTTAAGCTTTCGTGTTTTTTTGGAATTTATCTGTACTTTTATTTTTTTTATTCTGCAAGAATGTTGAGACTGAGGAGAGAAAAAGAGAAATTATAAGTTCACTGCACAAACTTTCTGCTTCTTTTTTAGGTTGAAAGTTCCATTATTATGAAGGAGGATTGTTCTGTGTTGACGTTTACATCCGTAGTTCGGATGCAAAATAATGTAATTACTTGATTTCATCACCTATCACGAATTAAAACTCAGTTCTGTGTATGGAACATGAATATCAACCAACTCAAGAATTTCCGCTGTTCATTTATGCTATGAGAGTTATGTCCATTTAGATTTGCAAAATAGTGTTTTATAGGAAACTTACACTGTGAGAAACATTACCCGACACTCAAGCAGCTAAGTTGTTGATAACATCTTTCACTTCATATCCCCTGTTATAATTACATAAAATAAAAACCAGGGCGAACTTGACAAGAGTGATATGTTCTTCACTAAGTTAAGTAGTAAAGGATTATCTTGATGTTTTTGGATGTTTCATTATGACTACTACAGTCCAATACCATGAGGTTTTCACTTTTTACTTTTTTTATCCAAATCCGTTTTTTTTATTTGCATTGGATGGGACTGTAGTTAGATTGCTAGTATTAGTCGTCTTTCAAATTGACTCAAACTTTCAGGAACCTGTAATCATGCCATCATGGGCTACATTTGCTAGTAGTGTGAGTGGAATATGGAAAGGCGTTGGAGCAATATTTTCACCAATCACAGCTGAGATGGAGCCCATCGATATAGGGAACAAGAATGAAAATCTATATGATTGCTATACTCTATCTCGTGTTGAGGCAGTGCCATCTTTATCTGGAGGGCCGACATCTCAGATAAAAAGGAAGGTAAACTGGGTGACCTTCAATCCTTGCGGTGAAGAGACGAATTATGATAAAGATGCAACTTCATCCTTGCGTGGAAGAGGACAGCATTATGTGTTTCCTACATTTGAGTCTTTTAACTTTGAAGCTAGTGAGGTGATGGAAGAAGATATTATGGGAAATGAGCCTGGCCTTGTTTTCTTTGAGGTAAATATAATCATCCTGTGGTAGTTTATTTTTGTTTTATGCATTTTGAATGTGTCAACTATTGTGAAAAATTTATCATTCGAAATGAATTTTATTGGAACTGAAAGCTTACAAAATCTTAAGAAAAAAAATGCTACATGAAGAATAGAAAAATACAATCAAGTAAAAAGGATATATCCTTCTCATTTGACTTGTGATTGCTGCTAATTCGACCTAAGTTTACGCATTTTGTATGTGTCAACTATCGTCAGAGATTTATCATTTGAAAAGCTTACAAAATCTTTAGAAAAAAACTTATAATGACGTAAGAAGGATATATCCTAAAGTATGTGGAAGGGGAACTTCATCACGGTTATATTTTTGTGCTTGGGATGATGCATAAAATTTATCGTGGTTTGTAGGATGGATCTTATTCAAGGGGGCCTGTTGATATTCCCATAGGTGAAGCTGATGAATCCAACTATTACCTTTCTCCGACTATCAAGTTTGAGCAAGTAAGTTTGATGTAATTAATTCGCAGCATCTTCTTTGTATTCTTGGTAAATTAGGTTCTTCTGTGACTACCTTTTTTCAAAAAAAAAAAAAGGACATGAAACATTTGAAAAGAAATCGATATACAAAATTTACTCTTTAAAACTTTGAAGAAGAGTTTCCGTAAACTTTTTTTTTCTCTTATTCACCAAAAAACTAATGAAAACATTTGCTTTGATAGTGATTTTAAGTGTAGTTTCTTAAGATATTTCCGGTATACACACGGAAGCATGTACATATCTGCTAATATTTATGGCCTTACCTCTTGCTTAGCAACACCATTCATACTCATTTGATAATAGCCCCTTTCAAACTTCCATTAAAATTTGCGAAAACAACATGCATTTATATTGTTGGTATATTGGATAGAGAGAATTTGGCCATGTGTTTCTCCACGATTAGAGTTATTTTTCTAGGAAAGCGAACGTGCAACAATGATTGAGCACTAAGAAACGCACTATACCTCAAAAGTATTTGACTAGGCAAGCATCCAAGTAATCTACATCACAAAATTGTCCACACCATGGAATTGTCATTAACAATCGCATTCTAAGATTTCTCTTGATTAGTTCAATTATTTGAATTAATCGGTTGTTTATGATAGCTTCTGAATTTCTTCATTCCCGATTAGTGTTTGGTGAAAGGCTGCCATAAAAGACTTCGTATTGTCCACACCATCGAATTCAGCAGTGGCGGATCTGAGATACAGATAATGAGAGTTGCCATATATGAAGAACAATGGGCCAGTCCTGCAAATGTTAGAGACGACAGGTACTTAATTTCAATTGTTACTGGTAAAGCACGACAGTTTACTTAAATATTCCTTGTCTGGCTTGGAGTTCAAAATTATTATTTCTTTTATAAAAAATAAGAGAAATAAAATGGACCCAGAAACTAGATGTATTGTAAAACTTGATAATGTTTTCTTATTTCCTTCAGTTAATTCAAATTCCTTACACATTTTTCCAATGAATGGTCATGAACAGTGATGCAGATTGCGAATTGAAGCCATTTTCAACAAGAAAACGAACCAAGCCATCCGAGCTAACCGGATCATGGAAAGTATTCGAGGTGAGTGCAACACCAATCTTCGGCGAGGAGCCAATGGACGACAATGCGGGCCCACCATTCGTATACCTCTGCACGGAAACACTAAAGAAGAGAACCTTGCCGGATAATCAAGCCAGCTTTCGAGAAGAGGAGATGGCAGATTTGCAGGATGTGGTCGTGCTATGGCTCCCCGGAGGAGTGACCGCCTATGTAGATGTGAAAAAAGACGGGGTTCTTTGCATAGGGGTCGGATGGTACTCGGATGAAGGTATAAATTTGGTCATGGAAAGGGATTATGAAGTGGATGGAAAGCTCAAGGAGGTTAGATGGAGTACTGAGGTGAAGAGAAGGTGGCCTGATCATGCACTAACTTCTTGATTTTCTAAACACCCATTTCGAAGACCGGGTTCGATTCTTCGAACAAGTACATAAAGTTTTTTTTTTTAGGAAGAAAAAACACAGTTGAATTCTGTATTTCGATTCCAAACGATCTTAAATGCTAATGATAAAGATGATTTTATATGTTCACGTAGTAGAATACGATTTATATAGAACAAAAATGTTCAGAAGAGTGCGAATAAGAAGTCCATGACATACTTTCGATGCAAAACAAAAAGACACTTAGTGATGAATCGACATTGATAAATAATAAAAGACTCCCACAAATTTTCATCTACTAAAGCAGAAAATTTTACTACGCAAAAAAGTGACAGTGACTCATAAATCATAATACAACCCACTCTTAGTTTTTGGTTACTAAACAGGAAATTAAGCAACTTTATTTATTTCTCCACACTATATAATATGTAATTACAGATAATTAAAAAACATAGTATTTGAAAAAGAAAAACTGTATTCAGAAGAATATACAACTTACAATTATTGACGCTTCCTTAGAGGTTCCAAGTCTTTCAGCCGTGACATTAGCTGTGCGTGCTCGTTCCTCATTCGCTCAAGCCGAGCCTCAACCATGTACATCTCATCCTTAAGGTGGTAGATTCGCTTCTCCAACCAAGCCGTGTCTTCGGCCGTTGTCAAGCCACCCCGTCCCATGTTATTTAAGTGGTCCGGGGAGCTGAGGTGGACGTGTTGAGGTCTGGATAGGAGCATTACTATACTTAACTGCAGAAGAACAGCATTTTCAGTTAGGTTGTATGCAATAATTATATGTTACATAGTAAAATGAAAAGAAAATAAGATTAATATGTGTTACGATCTTCGTTAGAGAATTTATTCCTAGAACGAGTAACCACTCTTCTTCCTATTATAGGAAGACGAATGAAAAATAATAATAATAATAATACTGAATAAACTTGATTGATTAATTTTTAAACTTTAAAGGGTTCATGCTTATAAATAAACTACAAACTAACTTAATTTGAAATAAAAAAACTAACATAATATCTTGCAATTAAAGAAATCATAATTAAAAAAATAACAATTAAATATTAAATTCGCTTTCTAGAATATTATTTTCCTACAAATGCATTTCTAGAATTTCCTTACATAGCAATAGGTCAAGGATAAGACAAGTAATCCCAATGTGCAATATAAAACTCTTCCTAGAGCTAATATGATTGTTAAGTCCAGAAAAATAAATTTAGGCAATATTATTAACAAAATTATTTGAATATTGTCATAAATCCTATCATATATTTGAAAAAAGGGTAATGTCTGGATAAGGAAACTTGCCTGCATCAAGAAAATCACAACAAAAACAATAATTAGGAGGTATGGAAGATTGTTGGCGCTTTTGAAGATCGACGAGAACTTTGTCATGGGTTCTCTTAAGAATGTAGTGAGAGAGGTTGTGTCATTTTCTTGCACCAGATCTCTTGCTTCCTCGTTCAAATCAACAGAGCGAGATGTCTGTTTTAATCTTTTGGAGTTGTTCGGATAGTATGACCTTCCGGAAGATTCTCCTGTTTTTGTCTCATTTACTTGATGATCTCTACCCTTCTCGGTAAGACCACCACGACCACTCTCTGCATCAAATATTAGTGATCATAACTGATACTTTTCTTTTAGTTATATCAAGAATAATTATGTTATAAATATGATCTTATGATTAAAAACATAAGGAAAAATAGCATATGATTGTCCAACCTTCTTGTTTTTCAAGGTTTTTCCGTTTCAGCAATTCATGTGCCTGAAAGGATATAACACACTCATTTATTATAACCTATATTTGTGATTTTCTTTATATTTGTAAATGAAAGGATGAAAGAGACACCATGTTTATCCAGATAGCATAAACCTCGCGGCATTCTTCGACAGTTGACTGCACTATTTTTCCTGCACACCACAACCACACACAATAAAAATCATATTGAAACACAGTTTCTTTGAAAGTTCTACCCTAGAAAGCACATATTTCATTAGCGGAAACTTCCAAAAAATAATAATGCTAGATTTATATTTTTAGCTTACATTCTTATTGTACATGCTGACGTGACGGTTTGTGATTGATTTAGTTAAAATGCATTTAACATATTATAATAAAAGTAATTATTTATAACATTTATTGCATCAATCATGATTCGACACATCAGCATGTACAATAAAAGAACATGCTAAGAAAGTAAACTTAACATTATTCGTAAAAAAAACAGCATAAACCAAAAATGCCACTGCAAGGCTTGGACATGAAAAAGAAAATTTCTCCTAAGACCTTTTTTCTGCACACTAATTTATCCAAATAATTAATAATCTAAGTAAAATGGAAGTAAAGCTTAATTAATTACAAAAAATGTCTAGTACAGCTTCAAACAGCCAGAAATATTACATAAATAAACAATTACTTCACGTCTGTTCATTTACAGAAAAAAAGTGAAATTTCTTTCAAGAGCCAAAGAATGAATTACTTGTAATGCTTTAAACTGTTTGCTTGTAAGTCAAATTTTTTTAATTTAAAACAGATACGTACCTTTGAATACAGTTTTCTTAGAAAATGCAACATTAACATACACTTTCAAAATGCAGCATCCATTTGATTTATTAGCATCCTTCATCACATCCCAAAGCGCCTGATATTTTATCCATCCAATTCAGTAAAACACATTAGAACATAAATGTATCTCTGAACATAAAACCTAGGCTGATAATTTTTATAGAGGTATGGAACTGGTATCAACTACAACACTAGTACAGTTCCATTTTCCAGATCCAGGACTAAAGAAAATTATAGATAATACTATGAAAAATGGGGCAACTATTTCAACATATAGGTACAGGAGAAAATTAGGGATAATACCATTTCAACTATTTCCTCTGAATAGTTGCTGAACATATAAAACATATTTTACTATTCCCTATTTTTTTAAAAAAAGGAAAGCTAATTTGACACATGTACACTAAAAAGAGCTTATACCTCAACACGGAAATAATCTGAGTATGGAACGTCACTGATCTCTTGTGATGTTTCGATGACCATATGACTGTATTATAAATTAACAAGTCAAAGTAAACGTCAGAGGGTTGAAAGCAAACTATATATTTAGCAAACAAAAAAATTAGTAATATATGACCAAGTTCAGATAGATATAATTTTAAAGCAGAAAAGGCCAATTTTAGATTAAAATGATTCAACCAGCTCAATGTGCAATCACAACAACAGACCAACTGACCAAGATACCACCCCACCACTTTTAACATCCAGAATCAACTTCAAACTATAATCAGCCGTTGCATGCCAAGCTACAATACAATTCCAGCAAGTGGATTTGATTGTAGCTCTTTTTTATAGTTTGACCAAACCTTGTGCCCATACTTTGCATCAAAATACGAAGAAAGAACAACAAACAAATAACTAACTAATTTTGCAATTTTTTAGATTACTTGGCTCCATTTAGTTTTGATCTTTATGAGAATAGTGTTGAATAATAGTGTTATGGAACAGCATTAGATTTTTTGTTGCAATTTTGACATTCTTTTTAACAATTTAGGAACTTTCTTCTCATTTCTTTCGAATGGGATAGATACACCACCAAAGGGCTAATTTTTTTTTGGGTTTTCATTTGAATAATCTCTTAACCCCCGCTTTTGTTTACACAATTTAACAAGATACATATCTTATTTAAAATGCTCACGAATTTGTTCCCGTAAGAGATAAAAACAACAAAAGGAGGAAATGAAGACAACATGACCAATAACTTCAGCCCACGTGCAATACGAGGACACACACACACATAACCAAAGAAAATCACCGTCTACAACAAACAAAAAAAACAGATACCATAGAGTTTATCTGAAACCCCAAAAAACCAAATTTAATATGGCCAATCACAAAGGATGAGAATGACCAACTTAATTCCAAATAAATCTGCAACCTGTTTCTGTAAAGACGAAATTTCTGGATCTCATGGCAACTACCAGATCTTGCACCTACATTTACAAGCAAATGTCAAATTGATTAAAATGATTAGAATAAGATTATATTTGTAGCGTGGACGAAATTTTACCAAAATACATTTTGATCGGATGTTGGAATGAAACATCCCGCACATGCCCAAAATTGTCGTTAGCATACCATGAAGAACATCTAAAATCTGAAAGCATATGCATCACATGTCTATTATTAAGTAAGCAAGCCAAATTTTCTATACAAAGAGATGAAAAAAACGTCTCTCTGTTAGTTAAAGAATCTGACCTTTATCTCCACATTGTCCATGGAATAAAGCAATAAAGTCGACGGCGTCATCCGAAAAAAATAAACTAAATAAATCCTCGACCTTAATCTGAAATTCAGTGATTAAATATTTATTTTCAATTCAAAGTAAGGCATGAAATCTTGAAACAAATTTTATAAAGAATAAACATATTACAGGAAACTTCGATTCTGCGACCTTTGTGAAATAATCAGGCACTGCAACTCAAAATGAAATCAGCTTTTTAAATAACTTTGAAAATGAAATGTAATAACATATATTTTATATGCAACTACAATAAAATAGGACCACATGCAATTTATTTTCCCCCACACACTTGATTGTCTACAATCTACCACTATTGCTTCGCATAAAAAACTTTGACAATATAAAATAACCACTCCTGACCTAGTCATATGAAGTTAGTAGTGATAGAGTCAATGCCCAAAGGTGGAAGACAAAAAAAGATTTATGCCAAACCATCTCAAGATCAAGGAAAGCTGTAAGTCTAATCCTGATGCGCAATTTCAAAAGGAAGATTAGTTTCTTGATTAGGGAGGTAACAGGTAATTTAAACAAGAAAAAAACAAATTCTCTGTAGAGTTTCCTAAACCACAGTATATTTCTACATAAAATTCTAGCTTGAATCTTGTTTCTTCCATAAATTACCAAAATAAGAGGTCTACCAGGAAGGAGTGATGAAGCAAGTTTTTCATCAAAGGGTTATTTTTATAATATAAGGGCAGTTAGTGAGAGTGATGACTGATGAGCAAATTTTTCATCAAAGGGTTATTTTTATAATATAAAGACGGGTTATTTTTATAATATAAAGACGGTAAGTGGTGAGTCTATTTGCGTGAATTGTTCTTTTTGTAATGACTTCATGTGATGCAAAACAAGATTGCGAATTAGTAATTTCCAATTAATTAACATTGTATTTCATAACAATATATAATATGCTATAGAGGATTGCTTTGCATCATAGAAGTTATTCTCCTTACCTCGTGTAAATTTTTATTTCAATAATGCATGTTTCTTGCTGAGGTTGAGAGGAATACAATATCAAGTGATCTTAAATCTTAGTAAGCGACAACAAATGGATATATAGCGGAATAAACTCACCCTTAGGAGCATCAGAATTTTCCTCCTTCCAATTTGGTGAAGCCGAAGCATGAGCAGTGTCAACAATTGGCTGCTTTTTTGGCGCTTCCACCAGTTCCACATTGACAGTTCTCTCAGTAGGAGTAGATGTGTTGTCACCTTCAAGATTGGAAGGATCCAATGACTCTTGCACAAGAGACTGTACCATATTCCTATCTCACAACCAAAAAATAATGTATGACACGAGTCAATCTGCAAATAAGAATCAAAGATAACAACAAGATAAAATTATTAATAAGAATACCTCTCAGTGGAATCTAATTCATCAACCTGAACTCTGGGAATTTCATCTTCTTCAACCATGATATTATTTTCTTGGCGGCTGCTGCTGGAATCAGAAATTACTTCCTGTCAAAGATTAAACACTGTAAGTGCTGTCTGTGAGACTCCATGTTGTGGAGCATTAAACGTAATCAATATTCCATGAACTTCAAAATTAGAATTTATGAGTAAGGCATGGCCAACTAAGCGACCAAAAGATAGGATACCCAATTGCTCTATAAAACTAAACCACTAGAAGTAGTATGGTCAGATTCAGTCTTAAGTTGTTCCTTAGTACGCAAAGAAGTTGTTCTTGAAAGAATGATTACGAGTTTTATGCAAAAGAAAAAAAGAAGTTTAAATGCTCGTTTCCTTTAAAATGTAAATTAATCATGGACTAGAAGAAAAAGTAAATTATGTTTCAGTAGATGCAATCAGTTAGTGTAAATACCTGAGACTCAGCAATTGCATTGCCATTATCATCTTGCTGCAACCATCTATCATTAATAAACTTGAATGCTTCATCACGAGAAAGAAAGGATCCGAAGAAATACTGCAAACGCCATAAAGAGATATCGAAAGAACCATTGAGATTATAAATATCACGATACAAGCATATATTTCTAAAACTTCAGGTTTATATAAAGTCAAGCCTTCTTACGATAAAAGAGAAAATATCAACACAACACGCACTAAACAACAAAATTACTAAACTCCACAGTCACACCCGAGGGTATTGGATAGCTCTTCCTCTCCCAGACTTCAAACCATCCCCTTTCCTTTTTCTCCCTCTAATATTTTATATTCCTTTTAATATTAACAGTGCATTTACAGTTATTGCACAGCACACGAACACTTATCCTACAAACCACTGCATAACACTCTCTTTGACCTTCTAAATATGTAAATCTCAAGGAGGGCTACATAACATCAGTTATTAGTGGTCGGGGTGTCATGATGATGTTGAATTAACTAAATTGATGATTCACAAAATATCTAAAAGTATTGCCCGATTGAAATTGGCACATCTGGCCTTCTACGCCTCTGTTCGTCAAAAAGCAGGATGTTTTAGCAGAGTATATTTATTTCTATCGGTTTAATTGAAAAAATAAATGCATGTATCTTATAAAAATAAAATAAAAATGCATGTAGCTTTTATTTTGCAACTTCATGGATTAAATAGTCTCCAAGCGAGTGTTATGAAAACTAATGTCATTTCTTAGTCTCTCCAAAAAAAAATTGAGCATGGCATAAATAAAAGAACAAAATACAGAAGAAATTACCTTTTTGCTCCCAGCTAACATTTCTATGGCATTTGGAAAGATCCCAGCTGTCTTAGCTTTTCGTATAGTTGTAATTTCTTGGAATGAAATTACTTTCTGAAGTGAAAACTCATAAAATTTCCAGATAAAAATAAACCTTTAACCTAAAATAATGAATTGAAAATTGCATAACGACCATAAATCTTCATCTTAGGTAGGAAGATAAGCAGCAAAAAAATGTCATACAACTATAAAAGACTTCTGTTTCCTTTGTACTGCATTGTAGCTGAATAATGATAACGGCAATGCGATTTCTAAAAATTATTAAAAAGAAATAAAGACCTCTAAGCATCCTACTAGATTAATTGCATCATCTCACCTTTGTTTCGAATCCAAAAATGTTAGAGTAAAAGCAGATGTAGTGAACAAACAGGTACATGTGACCCTGAAAAAGATAAATAACACGCAATAAGCATTTTTTCTAGAAGATTACAAATGATACTAAGATGAGCATGCAATAGAAAAGGGAAATCCAAGAAAATGCATTCACCATTTTGACTAGTAGATCACAAATAACACAAATGCGTCAATAGTTAATAGAAAAAAGAAATCTGAGAGTCTATAGTGATATGAATGCATGAAATGCCAACTCTTTTAATGAGTAAAGGAATGACAGATACCCTGAAATGCCTAATTAGGTTGTCATCATATTAACTTCAATTCCAGTTCTAACAACCTTGATATACATCCTAAAAAGAAGAAAAAAAGTTACCTGGATGAGAATGTTCTCTTGGAACGCACAATTAAAGTCTTTAACAAATACCTGCAGATTACAATAGAGATAATAAGCTTAAAGTAAAAGTGAAACTTGTGGAAAAGAAGGAAAAGGTGAAGCCTAACATCGATTGTTCACAGAAGTCTACTTAGTCACAACGAATTATATAGGTTCACTTAACTACGAAAGAAAAAAATCTGAAAGTCCCTCACACTGGTCATAAATGACATTTTATCTTATTTGCTTGTTTCACATACGAGAGTGACAAGTTTATGATACGACTAAGCCTATTATAAAGTTTACTTATAATAGGAAACGTTTTCAAAAAGGAGAACCAAGGCGGGAAGAGAGAAATAACTGTCATCAACAGTTATTCCTTTCAAATGGGCAGTTTTCGGAAAGTGGCTAGGAGGAGGGAAATTCTGGAAATCGGGAGACGACAGGGTCTCGAAAACCTGTGTGTTGTTGTGTGTACTGCTTGCTGTATTTTCGTACTCGTAAATGTTAGTTTGTGTGGCTGCTGTATATTTGGATTGTAATTGACTTTGTTTATTTCAAAAGAATTGGAAGTGTGTTTGTATCAATTGGTATCAGAGCACTTTCACCGGGCAAAAAGAAATTCCGAGATGATGACCAGATCGGAATCACAGAAAGAAAATCAAAAAGAGTGGCAAAAAATGTCGAGAATCTGAAAGAAGAGTTGAAGGAGATTAAGAAAATTGGGATTTTGGAAAAAAACTTGTTGATCATGCAGGAACAGATGAACATGTTGATGACTAAATTAGATGAAAAATTGACCACGGCAGAGCCAAATGGAATGCAATTTTCAGAGACAGGAAGAATTGAAGGGAAAGCAGAAAACCGATTTACCTACGAGAGAGAAAACCATACGAGGAAGTTGGACTTACCCATTTTTTCTGGAACCGATCCTGAAGGCTGGATTTGTCGTGCTGATAGATATTTCAACGTCAACCGGATGACTGAATTGGAGAGGGTGGATGCTGCCATGGTCTGCTTTGAAGGACCTGCACTTGCTTGGTTTCAATGGGAGACGGGAACGAGACCTATCTACTCTTGGATGGTGCTGAAAAATCGTGTTACAGAGAGATTCGGCCATAATCGCAGGGGCTCCAACTGCGATCGGCTGCTGTCGTTGAAACAGGAGACGACGGTGGAAGATTACCGAACACAATTTGAGACGATTGCGTCGGGACTCATAGGACTACCAGAGGAGATTCTGTATAGCGCTTTCTTCCAAGGATTAAGGACGGAGATACGAGCAGACGTCCGATTGATGAAACCGGTCGGACTCCACGACTTGATGGAGTTTGCGCAGGTAATAGAGGAGCGTAACGCTCTGTTGAGGCCGGAGACAACGAGAGGGACGAGGCTGTTCTCTCGGCCGTCGCCAATGGTACCGTTCCCGCAGACGAGAGGAGCGACGGATGGTGGTGGACAGCAAGGTGCCGGTGCCCTAAATCGAAATCCAGGTTTTCGGGGAAGGAGACTTACTGAAAATGAATTAAGGGCAAAAAGGGAACAAGGACTATGTTTTAAATGTGACGAGAAATATATCCCGGGACATCGTTGTAAAAATAAAGCTTTACAATTGTTGGTGTTACAAGAAGAAGAGGATGAAGTTCAGCAAGAAATCGAAGGTATGGGGGAGATGGAAAATGTGGAGGAAATTAAAGACGAGGTAGAAATATCGTTAAATTCGGTGGTGGGAATTACTACTCCGCATACAATGAGGTTATGGGGATCAATTAATGGAAAAAATACGATTGTTTTGATTGATTGTGGAGCGACCCACAATTTTATTTCAAAAGCACTTGTAACCGAGTTAAAGTTACCGATTACAAAATCAGCTTCATATGGTATTCAATTGGGTAATGGAGAATCAGTATGGGGAGAAGGAATTTGTAAAAGGGTTATGCTCATTTTGCCAAACATGGAGATCTTAGAAGATTTTCTACCCATCGATTTGGGAAATTCCGACGTCATCTTGGGAATGCAATGGTTAGAATCGTTGGGTGAAACGAACGTAAATTGGAAATTGTTAACGATGAAGATAGTCGTGGGAGGACAAACGGTCATTATTAAAGGTGATCCTGGTTTGTGTAAATCGAAGCTCTCATTGAAGGCCATGATGCATGCGATAAAAAAAGGCGACTCCGGGATGCTTTTGGAAATGATAAGTACCGGTAAGTCAATAAATACTCAATCGGAGATTCCTCAAGAAATTGAGAAATTACTCTTTGAATTCAGCCATATACTTCAATTACCAAAGAGTTTACCACCTTCAAGAAGTCATGATCATGTTATTCCATTAAAAGAAGGGACTTCTCCAATTAATGTTCGGCCATATCGATATCCCGTCATACAAAAAGACGAAATAGAAAAGATGGTTGGCGAGATGTTAGCCGCTGGACTTATCCAGCCTAGTACAAGTCCATATTCAAGTCCAATCATATTAGTAAAGAAAAAGGATGGGAGTTGGAGGTTTTGTATTGATTATAGAGCTTTAAATCGAGAAACCGTCAAAGATCGTTTTCCTATACCGGTCATTGATGAATTGGTGGATGAATTAAATGGAGCGACCATCTTCACCAAGCTGGACTTACAGTCGGGTTACCACCAAATTCGGATGAAACAGGAAGATATTCCGAAAACGGCATTCCGCACTCATGAAGGACATTATGAATTTTTAGTGATGCCATTCGGTTTGACCAATGCACCTTCAACATTTCAATCCATGATGAACCAAGTATTCAAAAAACAATTGCGGAAATTTATTTTGGTATTTTTTGATGACATCTTGATCTACAGTCGAACATTGGAAGATCATATGGAGCATTTACGGGTGGCTTTGCAAATATTGACCGACCAGAAGCTATTTGTCAATAGAAAGAAATGTTTATTTGCCAAAGAACAATTGGACTATTTGGGTTATGTTATCTCAAGTAATGGTGTATCCGCCCACCCAGAAAAAGTATCTGCAATACTTAATTGGAAACAACCGACTACCTTGCGTCAATTGCGAGGGTTTTTGGGACTAACTGGGTATTACCGCAAATTTGTATCGGGATACGGAAGTATTGCTTTGCCTCTCACTGAACAATTAAAGAAAGATAAATTTCATTGGCATCACGAAGCTACTATGGCGTTTCAGCAATTAAAAAAAGCCATGACGACATTACCGGTTTTGGCTTTACCGAATTTTAATGAAATTTTTATCGTAGAGACGGATGCATCAGGTTTCGGCATTGGAGCGGTACTTATGCAAAATCAGAAACCAATTGCATTTTTCAGTCAACAACTTTCAAAGCAGCGGCAACTTAAGTCGGTTTATGAAAGAGAATTAATGGCTATTGTTTTGGCAATACAAAAATGGCGTCATTATTTATTGGGTAGACGTTTCATTGTTCGGACTGATCAGAAAAGTTTAAAATTTTTACTGGAACAACGGTTGGTAAGCATGGAACATCAAAAATGGTTGACTAAATTGTTGGGTTACGATTTCGAGGTACAATATAAACCGGGCTGCGAGAATCGTGTAGCTGATGCTTTATCACGAAAGGAAGAACAGATAACCCCTACTTTTTCTCTTTCAGTCAATTATTATTATGATATTATTGATCAGCATGAATTGGAAGAAGAAATCAATCAAGACTCCAGGTTAAACCACATTAAATTGGCTCTACGAGAATCCAAAGAGGCACCTTCCGGATTTACCTTACATTTGGACAAATTGTATTACAACGGGAGAAAGGTGATGACCCACAATTCTAAATTTCTTTCTACTATTCTAAGTTTGTTCCATGACAGCCCTCTTGGAGGCCATGCGGGATTTTTAAAAACATTTCATCGTATTGCTGCTGAATTATATTGGGTTGGAATGCGAAAGACAATCAAGCAATATGTCAATAATTGTGAGATATGTCAACGTACCAAATATGAAGCTTTAAGTCCAGCGGGTTTAATCCAGCCACTTCCTATTCCAAATGATATTTGGGAAGACATCTCAATGGATTTCATCGAAGGTTTGCCGAAATCCGAACAGTTTGATACCATCTTTGTGGTAGTGGATCGATTGAGCAAATATGCTCATTTCTTGGCTCTTAAACATCCGTTTTCGGCTCAAACGGTGGCAGCTTTGTTCTTCAATCAGATTTTTCGCCTTCACGGGATGCCTACATCTATTATTTCTGATCGAGATAAAATTTTCGTCAGCAAATTTTGGAATGAATTATTTTCCTTACATGGAACTTCATTAAAATTAAGTTCGGCTTATCATCCGCAAACCGATGGGCAAACAGAAGTGGTTAATCGGACGATCGAAGCTTATTTACGATGTTTTATTGGGAATAAACCTAAAACTTGGAGTAAATGGTTAGCGTGGGCAGAATATTGGTATAACACCTCCTATCACTCGGCTATTCGAATGTCACCATTCAAGGCGGTTTACAAACGAGATCCTCCAAAAGTGTTACATTTTGATAAACCCTCAAAAGCTACTGTCACGGCTGTGGATGTTCAGATGCAAGAACGTGATCAGATTATATCACTTTTGAAAAATCATTTAGCTTCCGCCCAATCAAGTATGATGACTTCAGCCAACAAAAAACGTCGCTTTGTCGAATTTAAAGAGGGGGATTGGGTTTGGCTTCGACTTCAACCCTACCGGCAAAAATCGGTAACACCAAGGCTAAATTTAAAATTATCTCCTCGTTTTTATGGTCCTTTTCAGGTAATACAACGAATCGGGAAAGTCGCTTATAAACTTCTCTTGCCGGACAATAGTTCCATCCATCCGATCTTTCATGTTTCGTTGTTAAAAGCAGTTAAGGGGGAAATTTCTACTTCAACCACATTACCGGAAGCAATGTCCGAGACGTCAACCAACTTAGTGGAACCGGAATCTTTACTGGATGTAAAACAAACTGGTGCAGATTCAAACGACATCCGCGTTTTAATTAAATGGAAACATCTCCAGCCGTTTGAAGCTACATGGGAAGAATTTGATGTCATTTGTTTTCAATTTCCAAATTTTAACCTTGAGGACAAGGTTCGTCTTTGGGCGGGAGTATTGATACGACTAAGCCTATTATAAAGTTTACTTATAATAGGAAACGTTTTCAAAAAGGAGAACCAAGGCGGGAAGAGAGAAATAACTGTCATCAACAGTTATTCCTTTCAAATAGGCAGTTTTCGGAAAGTGGCTAGGAGGAGGGAAATTCTGGAAATCGGGAGACGACAGGGTCTCGAAAACCTGTGTGTTTTTGTGTGTACTGCTTGCTGTATTTTCGTACTCGTAAATGTTAGTTTGTGTGGCTGCTGTATATTTGGATTGTAATTGACTTTGTTTATTTCAAAAGAATTGGAAGTGTGTTTGTATCAGTTTAACATCCCCCACAGTTTTTAGTACGTATATGACTTAATTGTCTAAGTGCTTATTGAGTTTTCTTACATCTAGAGGGGCAAAATGGAACAAAGCTGAACGTCAACCCCTTAAAATTAAATGATCAAAGTAACAATAGCATTTTTAATACACACCTTAATGTCACTAAACAGACCATTATATTATGTTCTCTAAATGTTTGACTCTCTACTTAACTAAAATCTACTACAGCAAAAGATTATCAAACTAACAATTTGATGAAAATAAATCATTTGAGTTCTGTCCTGTTTCCAAGAAGATGTCACTCATTTCATGGCATATTTATAAATTGAAATGTTAAGAACAAGGGGACTTACCACTGATCACGAAGCTATCAAACAAACCAATATGAGAATAAAAAAGATTTTTGTATCAAACCAACAGTCGAATAGAGGACTGAGAACAGAAGTAGAACAGTTATGTTTTCCAAAAGTAGTGAAAGGGAATAGGTTCCAAAAATATATTAAATATATAAAACAATAAATATTCCCCAGAATGTCTTCAATTGAAACGACATTAATAGGACTAACTCTCGCAAACCTGAAATTATCAATTTTTAACACTAGCAACAATAAACTTCGACTTCCTAATACGATAATCTGAGGTTCAGTAACTCACCTCATCAGATGGAAGTCGAAAAAGCTGTCTATATTCCTCGCTCCTTAATGCTACTTGAGACTAAAAATAATAGCATATTAGAAATAGTAACAAATTGCGTTAAAATAAAATCAAGTTTCTGCCAAATTTTAAATAAGTTGGAATTGGAGGCCACGCATGCGTTAGATTTTTCATGTAACGAAATAAAATGTCGCTCTCCACCCAAAATTAGTTTAGAGAACGGAGTGCAGAGAGTGATAACAGAAAAGCGCAAGAACAAACTCATTTACAAGTTACCGTAGTCAGTTTCAACCAATCCAACAAGAAACAACTCATATTTTCGTAGAGCGATTGAGTAAAAAATTGGTAAATTCATCAAGAAATCTTAACTTCACCTTAAATTTCCCCGAGAATTTCATATTTCATCCATTAAACGAACAGCAGTTCACCAATTGACAAATTGCGAAAGATAAAGAGAATCCACCTGAGTCTCAGCGTCCTTGTTAGACGGTGAAGGAAAATACAGAAGGTTAGATTCGGAAACGTCGGCCGTCGATGAAGCAGATGAGTCGGTGGTCGAATCGAAAGCTGACTTGGAAGGAGAACGGTCCATAGGTTGCTGCTGCGGCGGGAACTCAAGCCTGTCGGAGCTCATCGAGCCACCGCAGCCATAGCTCAGAGCAAAGGATTACTGCCGGTCAGTGGTTGGACGCTCGGCCGATCGATAGTACAACCTGTAGAAATAAACGGACGAGACGTTGCCACGTAGGAATAGCATGGGAGGTGGCTCCTCTACGGAGCTCAGTCCGTGTTAAATCATTCAAGAGATGAATTGCAGTCCACGTCACAGAGCTCCCCGCAGTCCACGTCACAGAGTTCCCCGCTGACCATATCGTATATTTTTTAATTATTACAGCTTTATCTTCTAATCCAATTTAACATTCTAATACAGCTTTTTCTTAATTAATGTCACGTGCTTCAAGGGGCTGGTTAGATTATGGAATCGAGATCGGACTGAAGTTTCAAATCAAAAATCAAAATTGTCAAATATAGTAAAATTATAATTTAATAAATTATTTTTTTATTAAACATGAGTTATTCCGATGTGTTTTAGGGTTAAGGGAGTGCCCTAGTTTTGCAGGGATAGGTGAAAGGTTTTTCTTGCTCTTGTGTTGGACCTTACGCTAGAGAGACAACGAGCATGAATTGTATGTTTCTTAGTCACGTGTATGTCACGTGCCATCAAATATATAATGGGCCTTTGACATGGGCCTATTCTTATACAATAAAACAATAATAATAAAATTAATCTATTATATTTATGTCAAAACCCTAAACCAATCGATAAAATAATAATATTTTTTATTTATTTTTATCAGAGTATTGTAATATTACTTTCTTATATTTAATTATTCATTATATTTATTAAATTAATCATGAATTAATATGTTATTGTGTATAATAAAAAAATAAGATATAAATATAATTTTAAAATTATATTTAATTATGTTTTATTATGGTTCTGATAATAAGTTAAAAATAAAATAAAGTAACACTAGTTATTAAAATTTGTCTTTTGTTGGATTATAGAATTAATTTAATACAATTAAAAAGGTCTACAAAGAGTGAGAAAAGAGGGATCATGAAAGCAAAGCAGCCCCCTTTAAATATCATATTTTATTTTCGTTAGTATGAGAGTTGTTATCATCAATGTTAGGTTAGTTCATTGGGACATCAGGAAGAATGCTTCTCATCTCTGGACTGCTGAATCACCATAATTTATCGTCTCACAGTCTGTCAGACCGAGATGTGGAAACCTTGAGGCTAGTAATTTCGCCTTTTGGTAACATATTTTACTTTCCCTAATTCCAAAAAACCAACACCCACATTTCAATCCCTAATTTACGAACTTTTTCTCAAAAAGAAAGAGCAAGGCGACCAATTACACAGCCCCACAAAACCCCCCAATGTTTTAAATAATTTTAAATAATAAATAAATATTATTTTTATTGGAAAATTTGTTAAAAGGGATCCTTCATTTTGCATTAGTTTATGCTTAAATATTGGTCTAATCATTATGATCACTAAGACCCACATGCATTTCTATTGATATGATCACGACCAACGTCATTAAAATAGTTAAACCCAATTATATTCCACGTCATCCACAATACTTATTTGCCACGTCATTATTGACTTAAATATTTAATATTAATTCAATTGGAATTGTCCGAATTATATTCATTATTGTTACAAAAAAAAACTTAATAAATTATTATTTTGATGAATATGACAATTCTTTGGAAATGGCTCTATCAAGCTTAGACACAAAGGCATGGTGGATTGTGACAAATTGTTGATAGTTGTAGTCCGATGCGTTCTTTCTCGTGTTTAAGGTGATCGAACTTCTAATGCCAATTTAAGCCAAATTTATTAGGGTTTTGTCGTTCCAGGCTAAACACAAGATAAACTCAAGTTTGGTTGATTTTAAGTTGAGTTTTTAGTCAAATTTAAGATAAATATTGACTCAGTTGTTTAAATATGTCGTGTTTGATCGACTTAATTTTATGAGTTCGATTCGTTGCAGTTTTATTCATCATTAGACAAAATCAAAGGAAAAGAAGACACTGATCTTGAATCACCGAAAGTAAAATATTTAAAATTGAGATGAATTATATTTTCAATGGTTTCTTCGTGTATTTATTTGACGAGTGCTTCAAGTTTATATTTCAAAATAAAATTTTATTTTGTATAAATTTAATATTTAGGAAAAAAAATGAAGAAATAATTGTCCTAAAGCGGCTACAAGGATGAAGCAAGAAATAATTGTTCGCACAGACTTAGTTAAGTTGATTTAAAAATGACAGCATTTGTATCAAGTTCCACGATTCGAAGTCTGATAGTCGCAGTGTGAGAGTTGTTACATCTAATGTGAGGTAGCTACTTGTTGACGCAGGTAAAAAACTCTTATTTTTAGCCTACTGAATCACTGTGACCTATCTTCTCATATACTATCGGGCTTGTGTATAAGGTTGTGTAAGCGAGAAATTTAGAATTTTGGTATAAAAAATATAGAAGGTCAGGGAACACATATTAGGGTATGGAGACTGACCAATCACAGACTTTCTCTCTCTACCTGTTGTCCTTTTTAGCCAATTATTGACTGCCATTCTATGCCCTTTGATTGGCCATGCTCGCGCACGCCGCTAATTCTTCTTCCTTTCTCTTGATTGCCCTCGCTTTCTTGTTCTCTTCCGCTTTCCTTTTCGTCCGAATTTGAGGGTATTTGTGTCTTATTAACTTCCACTGTTCGATTCGCTGCAGCTCCGCTGTTGTGGTCCCTTCTGCCAACCAATAACGAAAGTCCACTTCATTAATGGTATTTGAAAAATGGCTTTTCAACTCCCAAAGTAAATTACTCTATTTAAATAATTAATTATATGAAAATTATTTTTCAACTTCTAATGCAAATAGACTATTGTTATTATAATATCGATTAAATTCATTGCATGCCCTATGATTTAAATTTGTCACAAAAACTCGAATTTGTTGATGAATGAGTCGATAATACACAAGTCATTGGGGCTTTAATTCAAAAAACTCATTGTGATCATCTGATCAAGAACAAAGTAGTTGAACTACGATATGCGAAAATTCAATAAAAATCAGACAATTTTATCAACAAATCGTGATTCCTAAGACGATTTAATAACACATAAACAAATATTGGTCTCCAATAGCGGGATAAAAATTAAAACTCTTATCCTAAAAAGTTATATAGTATGAATTTTCTTTTTTGGGTAATATGTAATTTTAATTTCGAAGTATCTTTATCCAAGCAAATCAAATCCTAACATTTGAAATCATCGAATTAAAGCTCTGACAAAGAACACACACGACACAAGACAGTCACTGTTCCGTCTCTAAAACTTCGGGGTTGAATTTGATTAATTAACTATACCTTGGAGTAAAAATACATCCTACCCTTTTTAATATTCGGTTCGGGTGGGTTTTTAATATAAACCCGGAATATGGAAAACGGGCCCCATCAACCAAACAAAACGGGGAGAAAGAGAGGAGTTTGAAAAGAAGTGCAGTGCAAAGAAGGAACAGAGGTGGGCCCCAATTGTCCCCACAGACTCCCCCTCCTTTCTTGCCTCTCTCTTTCACAGTCAACAGCTAAAGTGTGCAGCCCAATAGCACAAAAATAATTTTCATTTTTTAATTAATTAAATAAAAAAAGTAAAGGCTCAACCGTACCCTTCGCTGAAAAAGCTTCCATTGGCTGCTCACTAATGGCTGAATTCTCGGGGAGAGAGAGAGAGAGCTGAGAAAAAGTGGCGCTGGCTGGATCGTCTCTGCGACTCGCTTCCACATTACACGGCATTCTACTACTCACGGTAGATTTTTCCTCCATTTTTTTTCAATTTTTGTTCCCTCCTGTTTGCTCTATTGGAGAGATGTGGCTGTGATTGTGGATATTGGCGTTCTTCGGCATTAAAACCATTTCTGCACTCGAGTTAGGAGTTGAAGAAGGAGAAGCGCCTTAAATTATTGTTTTCTTTCTTCTCGAAGCCGGTCTGTACTGTGTATGGGTTTGCTTCATCCGTGCAGTAACCTCCGCTCTCATGTGAGTTTCTTCCTGGTCCGTCGTAAGTCGATACTTACAGCTCGACACTTGCTCTTTTTTCTTTCATTTTTTCTTCTTAATTTCCATTTTAATCGGCTATTAGGGCTTGCAAACTCTCTTTCTCTCTCAATCTTCTGTAATTATGTTTTTCAATGTCTTAGAATCTATATTTATATTTGGAAATGCGCGTATGGTCTGATCGGAATATAAGTCATCTTTAACGAATGTGTTACAATTGGAGTTGGGGATTTCCACAATAAAATATAGAAACTTGCATAAATGCTTGTTTATCTTTTTGGCGCACCTTTGTTTGTCAACATTTTTATTCTGTATAAATTGCAAGTTTCTCTCTTCTTGTTTGAAAGCAAATTTAAGGATTTTTCAGAACTGGTTACTGACTATTTTTCTATATCTGGTGATTATGCTTGAGGTCCAGTATGATGGGGTATTATTATAATTAGTAAAATTCCTGCTCAATAATATGGTAAATCTAGTGCGAACTTGATTTTGGTCCCTCAGAAATATGTTTAACTCATTGTAATCTTTTTTCAGCTCGTGTTCCTTTTTATGAATTTTATATCTGAGACTCTGAGTTGTGGCTGGCTTTTGAGGAGAGGAATAAAACTTGAACTTTTCCTACGTTAACCTATTTTGCACGGCAACTAATGACTAAGCTGGTGGGCAAGATGCCTGATAATATATACCGTATTTGTTAATTCTATGTCACTCTTCTTCCATATTGCTCGTGAGGCATGAAATTTGACCATCCTTGTTTGCTAAATCATCCTTTTTGGTAAGTAGTGTTAGGGGATGGTTTGCTTTATTCTTCTTGAATCTGTGCTGCTAGATAAGTTTATTTGCTGTTATGTTTTATGGATTCAACAAACTGCTAAAAAGGAATGATTTTTTTTTGTAATGATCTATTTTTCTTTCGTTGCAGAACTGTTTGCTTTAAAATTTGCATGAGTAATGACAAAAGTTTTTGGACATGGAGAGGATTACGGAATCGAAAGCACTCCCATTGAAACAGTAAATAGGGGTCTAGAATCAAAGGTGCTCCCTGTGACATTGTCAAACGTCCTCTTGTCTGTTTGTATACAAGAAGCTGGTTGGGAAGTTCACAATTCAGACGCAAGATCATGGAAAGGAAAAGCCTCTTTGCCTGAAGAAGTACTTATAACAGAAGCGTCAATGAAGGGCTGTACTGGTCCATTCGAGGAAGCTGGTCCAAGTTCATTTTCTGGGGCCAGTCATCCTCGAGAACCTGTCGATACAGATCCAATGAGAACCGTTTATGCACCAATAGGCCAAAATAAGTCTGAGCCTGACCTTATAAGGAGCTTGTCTATGAAAGGTCCCTTTCTAGATGATCTTTCAATCCGGGTTCCATCTAAAAAACCAGCCACTGTTCTTTGTCCGGCCGAGAGTTCAGTGGAAGAACAAATGACTGAGAATGCCCTCCTCCTTCCCGATGCTGATGAAAAAGAATGTGTTTGGGATGCTTCTCTGCCTCCAAGTGGCAATGTTAGTCCGCTTAGCAGCATCGATAGCTCTGGTGTTTTCACAGCTATGAGCATTGTTAATAGCTGCGCTAGTTCTTATAGGAGTGACGCAATAACAAGTGATGGCATGCTTAGTGTGGAGAGGAACTATGAAAGTACTAAAGAAAGTGTGAGAGGGGATTCACTTGGGAGTTCCAAAACAAGTATGAGCCGGGCCAGTGATAGTAGTGGCCTTAGTGATGATAGTAGCTGGAGCAAAATTACTAGAAGTGGTGCTAATAAGCCTCACAAAGGAAATGATCCTAGGTGGAAGGCTATCCTTGCTATTCGATCTAGAGATGGAATTTTTGGCATGAGTCACTTCAGATTGCTTAAAAGACTTGGATGTGGGGACATTGGCAGTGTCTATCTCTCGGAATTGAGCGCAACTCGCTGCCAATTTGCAGTGAAAGTAATGGACAAGGAGTCTCTTGCTAGGAGGAAGAAGTTGACCAGAGCTCAAACAGAAAGGGAAATTCTTCAGTTACTGGATCATCCATTTCTCCCCACATTATACACCCATTTCGAAACCGACAGATTCTCGTGTTTGGTCATGGAGTATTGTCCAGGGGGAGACCTGCACACTTTAAGACAACGACAACCAGGGAAACATTTCTCTGAGTATGCTGCAAGGTACGAGGTTTTTCTTTTCTTGAAACCATGATTCAACAATCAAGGACATGATATTCCTTCTCTCATATGCGTTTCTTTTCATTTCCTGAAATTATACTGATTGATTCTTTTGATAGATTTTATGCTGCCGAGGTTCTGCTGGCGCTTGAATATCTTCACATGCTTGGAGTTGTCTATCGAGACTTGAAACCAGAAAATGTACTGGTCCGTGACGATGGCCACATTATGCTCACTGATTTTGACCTATCTCTAAGATGCGCTGTTTCCCCTACCCTGATACGCTCATCATTCGACTCCGACCCTTCCAAACGCGGCGCTGGAGGTGGATTCTGTGTTCAACGTGCCTGCATTGAGCCCACATCTGAATGCATCCAGCCAGCTTGTTTTCTTCCACGGATCTTCCCGCAGAAGAGCAAGAAAAAAACCCAAAGGGCTCGAACGGAGCTTGGGGTACTAGGAAACACCCTGCCCGAGCTCGTCGCCGAGCCTACTTCAGCCCGTTCGACGTCGTTCGTCGGAACGCACGAATACCTCGCCCCTGAAATTATCAAAGGAGACGGCCATGGAAGCGCCGTCGATTGGTGGACATTCGGGATTTTCTTGCACGAACTCCTCTACGGTAAAACTCCATTCAAAGGCTCCGGAAATCGAGCCACGCTTTTCAACGTCGTCGGCCAGCAACTCAAGTTCACCGAATCTCCAGCGACCAGCTACGCAAGCCGAGATCTCATAAAAGGCCTGCTAGTGAAGGAGCCACAAGATCGATTGGGGGTTAAAAGGGGGGCAACCGAACTAAAGCAGCACCCGTTCTTCGAGGGCGTGAATTGGGCTTTGATTCGATGCAGCACGCCTCCCGAGGTGCCTCGGCCCGTTGAGACCGATCCTGCTGGGAAACGCGGCGGTGCAGTCGAGTCCACCGTGGCCGGGACGGACGTGAAATCTGGGGGTAAATATCTCGACTTTGAGTTCTTTTGATTATTATTACATCTTTTGAGTCGCTCGATGGTGCTGTACACGTGTTACCACTGAATCCAAAAAGAGGTCGCTTAATCTTAATACATTCTTCTCCAATGTCTAGCCAGATTTATTTATTAGATGATTTTATTCTTTTTTTTTTGGTTCATCGGTCTGTCATTAGATCAAACCTATAATGCTGTGTTTTATTTACCAAAAAACTGCCATTTATTATCGGATTGATAAAATTGTCACTCATTAATATCGATCGCGTATGAGTTTTAAAAGTATTTTTTTTTTATTTCTGTTATTTCATTCAATTTTGATTGGACGAAGGAATTAATGTTTTAGGTCAATAATTTAAAATTAATCTTAATATGTCATTTTTTTGGGTTTCTCTTTCTTTTAATTTATTATTAGATTGTAATGTTAGGTTTACTAGTTACTCGAAGCATTCGTTCTAGTTTAGCCAATTTGACAATTGAAAATTATGTAAACGTATTTTAGGATCGAAGCTAAATAAAAGGATATCAAGAACAAACTGAGAAAAACAAAGAATCATTCTTAGTTATACAAGACATGCCTTCTAAATTTACAGACCTCGTCAATCGATATAAGCAATAGATAGATTATTAATAATGAAATGCTAAATCGATGAACATCATGCCGGGAAGTAATAAAACTTAGAAGGTAAAAAATAGAAGACTCGTTATTTTGACACGATTAAAGCCGAATATAAAGAGCTTTTTTAACATGAATGAATAGTGCTATTTTTCATTAAACACGGCAAAGTTGGTATTTTGGAAGCCAGAAATACGGCACCTGAAAAGCGGCTGATGAACTTTGGTTACTGCCGGGACAGCCATCGGAGAACCTTGTTTTGAAGGGTAAATTCATTTCCCGTTTCATTCTCCAGTCGCCTGTTTATTTTTGAGCTTGAAGTTTCTTGTAGAACTTATATCAAACAGCTTACGGGCTGAATGATGTTCGTCTTTATCAACCATTAGCTGGTTGAAATGTGAGTTATCTACGCGATAAAATGTGGAGTGGAAGAGTGCGATCAAGGTTTTGGGTAGCCTCGGTTATATCTCGGGTATTGTTAAATTCTGTTCCAGCTAAATCGATTCAATCTCACCAGATTGAATCCATAATTCCGATCCTCAAAGCTTCGAACGTTGCTTTTAACTTGGGATCTTCACACACTTCGTTCGCTTATTGTTCTTCCTGTAATAGCTCCACAAATTCAGACCATGAATTTGCAAGTGCTTCTTTGAAAGAGTCAATTCAGCATGATGCAAGTGAAGATCGAGACGATTTGGATGAGGACAAGGATCACGACGATGATGATGTTCAGATGGATGATAAATTATCAGGTATTGATGATGAAATTTTCCAGAGAGATTTGAAAATCATTCTTGATATATTAAATGGATTAGGGGGTATGAATCAAATTGAACTGAAAAATAAGCTTGAAAGTTGCCAAGTTCGAGTATCACAGTCTTTGGTCTCAGTTGTTCTCTCCTGTATGCGAAATGATTGGGAAAAAGCATTCACTTTCTTTCTCTTTGCGAGTAAGCAGCCATATTATACGCATTCTCTGCGTGAATACCATTCGATCATATCGATTCTTGGGAAATTCAGAAAGTTCGACACTGCCTGGACGATTATCAATGAAATGAAAACATCAAGGGGTGGATCATCTCTTGTGACTCCTCACACACTTCTCATTATGATCAGGAGGTACTGTGCTGTACATGATGTGGGACGGGCTATAAATACTTTCTACGCTTATAAACGGTTCAATTTCGACGTTGGTCTCGATGAATTTCAAGACCTTCTCTGTGCCCTTTGTCGATACAAGAACGTGAAAGATGCCGAGCATTTACTTTTTTGCAATCGGAAGGTTTTTCCTTTCGATACCAAGAGCTTCAATATTGTTCTCAATGGCTGGTGCAATGCGATTGGTAGTGTGAGTGAAGCCGAAAGAATCTGGAAGGAAATGACCAAAAGGGGCGTCTCTCACGATGTTGTTTCGTATGCAAGCATCATTTCTTGCTACTCTAAAGCTTCTCTCCTTTATAAAGTTCTAAGGTACTTCGATATGATGAGGAAAGTGAATATCGATCCGGATATAAAAGTGTACAATTCAGTCATTTACGCCCTTGCTAAAGGTAAGCTCGTAAAGGAGGCTATTAAGCTCATCAATACAATGGACGAAAAGGGTATTGCGCCGAATGTTGTGACGTATAACTCATTGATCAGGCCTCTTTGTAAAGCTAGAAATATCAAAGAAGCAAGACAAGTTTTTGATCAGATGGTGCAAAGGCATATCTACCCTACGATGCAGACATATCACGCCTTCTTGCGCGTTCTAACAACGGGAGAAGATGTTTTTCTTCTATTGGAGGAGATGAAAAGAAGGAGATGCAATCAAAATAGTGATACATATATAATGCTCATTAGAAAATTTTGTAGATGGCGCAAAATCGATGATGTTTTTAAGTTATGGAACGAGATGAATGAAAGTGGAGTTGGCCACGATCGAAGTTCGTACATAGTGCTCATCCATGGACTCTTTCTGAACGGACGGTTGGAGGATGCTTACAAATTTTATTTAGAAATGAAGGAAAAGGACTTACTTCCGGAACCGAACATAGAAGAGAGGCTTCAAGCATGGCTGGCTGCTAAGGCAGTGGCTGAATCTGATAGGACCCTAGTAGAACCAAGTACCGAAATTAAAACAAAGAAAGTTGATCGAAAATTAGCTTTTCATCGACTTCCCGAGAGGAGAAGAGTCGTACGTGAAAAGGGTTTTTCTTTTTGGGATGAAACATAGAGAAAGCTCGCCTCAATTTCAATGGTCTCATGACCTTCAGGATGGTCATGGCTATGGAGATCCTCCAAGTAGGTGCATGTTCTATGGAATATTTTTGTGCAGCTTTGAGTTCTGGTTTGGCATGTTTTTCTCGATATTTTTGCTATTTTCTGCTTAATTTTAGTCATAAAAATCATCGTCAATGATCTGCCAAACTGTATTTTGAAAATCTTGTTAACATGAACAGTTCTTGATCTCTACAAAAGCTCTCTGGATATGAAATTAAAGTGAAGAAGAAAATGGTCTGATATGGGGAACACTGCAAAACTTAAGAATTTCAGGTACTTTCCTCTTGCCATTGATTTAGCTTATGTAATCATATATGGACTATTAAACACTGATTCCCATTTTTTATTTCTCTGCAGTAAAAATAGATCTTAGATTTTCGATTTCGATTATGAATTGCTTGGATTGAGTTCGTTGGAACAAGTATCGAAACTCATTGCTAAGTTTATATGGAGCAAATCAGATTTGATAGTCGTATTGTTTGCTTCGATCTTGATTTTGTTCAAGTAATTGATTTTGATTTTGAGTTGCCGCAAAAAAACATTAATCTTACGTGAAACATCAATGCGAAATACTCGTTAATTTTTTTAAATCATGTTCGATGTCGAGTTGTTTTGTACTCTAGATGATCATTTAAACTCGTTAAAATATGAGTAATGTTGTGCTGGCAGTCAAATAATTCGCTAATTTATCGATTTAATATAATAGCTTCTCAACACTATTTATAACACTCTTCTACTCTTAAATTTAATATAATGTACTTAATAATACTAGTTATGCAATGAACAGTCATTTAAATAATTAACTATAGTGTAATTAACCATCTCTTCTTTTAAATAAAGTAATTATCAATTTAATTTTTGAATGACGAAGGTGTTATTTTAGCGAATACATTGCTTGCACTATTGAAGTTTAATGTTATATTTCTTTAATTTTCTTTGTTTTTTTGTCAATTTTGAATTCGATCGATATCTACTTAGCACCTCTCGCATTTATAGATGAGAAATTGTTGATGGAGGCAAAATTATTGGTAACGATAAAGAGGAAATAAACGTAAGTTTAATTTATGGGAAGAAGTAAATTAATATTTATAATTTTAAATAGTAATATGTAATGAATATTTAAATCCAGTAAATACTATTTATGAAATAATATATCAAATATATTATTTGTAGACTCGTCCGGCGTGCTACTGGAGAAAAGGCAGCCGAATTCTCTTCTCCTCCTCTCCTCTGTAACTCTGATCTTTCCATGAGTTTCGCTAGACCTTCGAAGACTGTGTTTATTTTGATTTGGCTGACGACGATTTCTTCGATGTATCTGTAAATCTATGGCTGGAATAGTCTCACTCGCGCACGATTCTCTGTTAACCTAGAAATGCGGTCTTGATGATATATGAACTGCTGTCTATTTCATTTCTCTTTGTTTTTTGGGGTATATGAAAGCTTCCGCTCTAGCAACTAAATCCCTGCCGAAAATTCGTTGGTTTCTCCATTAATGGAGCGTTGGAGTGGGATTTTGAAGGTCCCATTGCGTACAAATTGCCAGATGTTTCATAAAGTTGGAGTATCTCTTTGCCTTTCATCAGCTTCGGAAACTCTGATCGTAAGTTTCCCTTTTCTTTACATCACATAATTTAAGAAAATTTTATTACTTGTTAATATCATCAAATTCTCGCGTCCTCGTATTTGCGCATTTTATACTCCTATCATTGAACTTATGTTTCATTCTGGAAGCAGGTGCCTTCTGCAAATGCCATATTTTTCAATGGAGATCGAGTTCAAAATTCGGGTAATCCAGTGATTGAAAGAATGTCAGATATTCAGAACATAGCTGAGATTTTAGTTTCAAAATTTGGTGATTCCATAAATGCTTGGGTTGTAGAAGCTGCGTCTTTCAATGGACCTTTTGCCGTGTATAATGATTTTATACCATCGCTGAATAAATGGGGAGAGCCAAACTCATATAACCCGACTGGATTTCCAGCTTCAAAGTCAATCGTCTCACTTTTGAACAGTTGCTTCGAAGAGGTTAGTGTTCTTTCTTGGTCCGTTCATGCTCTGTTGGAATAGGGTAAATGAAATGCTTGTGAATCTTTCTTTGATCTATCAATTTTCATTGAAGGGGTCCATCATCTTACTTGTCGCACGAAGAACTTTGTAGTTGACACGATTATTGTATTGCAGATTAAACATGTTCTTTCGAAGGGGAGAAAGAAAGGACAAGATCAAACTTTGGCCTCCGGCTTTGTTTTTAATGCACCAAAGACATATATACTTGGTTTTAGCAAAGGTGGTGTTGTTCTTAATCAGATACTCACTGAGCTTGCCTTGTCAGATTTTACATCCTTGAATAAAGCTCCGGAGATCGATCAATCTAGAAGATATGAGATTCCAAATCTGGAAGAAGTTCAAATTACTCCCACAACTGAACAAACCTTATTGAGCAGTATTTCTCAGGTTCATTATGTGGACGTAGGATTGAATTCCTCTGGTGCATATCTCACAGATGAAGAAGTGATCAAGAAAATCTCCAATTCAGTGGCGACACGATCTTTCAGAATTCGATTTATACTTCATGGAACGCCGAGACAATGGCAGGACAGCCGACGAATATGGATAAGGGAGGAGAAAGAAAAATTGGAAAGTGTGCTTAGATCTGAAGCTCAAATTAATGGAGGGCTAGAGGTAATTGAGAGATTTTATTTTGCTGATAGAATCCCTGATCTACAAATGCACTTTGAAATAATCGAAAGATTGGATGTTAGCTAATTGCATTAGGATAAAGGAAGTCTCTTATGTAGACAATTTTATTTATGCTGCATAGTTCTGTAATCATACTTAGCATTTCATTCGTTGATTGTAATAAAATTGAGAAACATTATATAAATTAACAAATATCTTACTTTTACTATGTTCATTAAATTTGTGATAAAATTCAAAATATCTGCACACCTATAATTCAACTGGCAAAATAGCATTTACTTTTTTATTTGCTTTCAAAAGAAGACCTATTTTTTGTGTAACATTACAAGGCACGCATAATATTCCCCCATTGCCAAAACCAAATCAATATCAATAAAAAAAAAAACCCTAATTTTACTATTTTCAAGCTTCTTGGTGGTTGCATGTGACTTTTCCAAAACTAAGTTTCTCATGCACGAGTGGTTGAGCAGACAGAGAAGATCCAGAGATGAACAATGATAATTTACTAAAGCCAATAATATTCCACCATGTATACATTCCTTTAAACTAATTTGCTGGCAAACATAAATGTAACAGAAAGAAAGAATCAACATATACCATTATATCCACACTCCAGCCCTCATGAAAGCAGCTATCTCCTTCTTCTTTGCTTTCTTTTATTGCCATCGAGATCCGATTGAGTAACAGAATGTGGCTTGAGAGTCACCATGGGCTCCACAGCCTGTCCGGATTCTGTGAGGCTGGGTTTTAGCTCTTCTGGCAAAACCTGATGCTGCTGGTATGTAAACTGGCCTCTAACATTTTCAAAATCCCGCAGCTCTTCCATGGCCGCTTGATTATGAATCAATATATCTTCGGTCTGCAAAATGACAAGGTTTATTACATCACTAAGTGTGTTGCCACCATCGCAGCAACTCGACAAAGTTCATCGAAAGAAGGGCTATCTTTTAAAAAAAGAATTTCTTCCAGTTTATTGGCTATCTAGAGATCTGTGCAAAACAGCCAATGGACACATAAGAAAGTTATTTCCACGCTGTGAAGAGGTTCTACTACAGTCTCATTTCCACCACAAACTGAGTACAACGAGAATCAAGTCTACAATCATATCTTGTAATTGCCAAGTACTCTAGATTAAAATAATGATGCATTTTATGTTTCTGCGTTACCCGATTTTAGTATGAACAAAAGGAAATAGCATCTTTTACTGGGACAAAAGTTTGAGTAGATTTGATGCATCATGAAACTAGAAAACTTACGTTTTCTGAGGACACCTGGGACTTGTCAGCGCCTTCGAATAAGGTAGAAAACAGGGGAATGTTTGCAAGACTAGAAACAGCACAGTCTGTCATAAGCATGTCTCCAAGATCTTCAGATCCATGCTGAGAAGAATCAAGGAACATGTTTTCATCTTGAGGAGAAATTGGACTGTCGCTCAACTTATTTGTGGAAGAGAACTTTATGGGATTCTCATTCACTATTTTGTCCACTATACTTTTCAACTTCTGAACTTCTGATTGCACCACTCCAATCCTTGAAAGGATATATTCCAAAGAATTTTCACCATCTCTGAAGTTTAAAGACGACCATCTTTCAGCTGTTCCACACTCGTCGTTTCTAATACCACTCTTATCTGCAGAAATTTGATAAAAAATATATTTTTTAAAGAAAATAAGTATGTACTGTAGAAACCAATTAGGTGTCAGAGAGAAAAGCAATGCATCAACAGAATATTTCCAAATATTATAGCTTCAAAGTATGAAATACAGAATCGGAGTACGATTTCATAAAATTTTTGAGTTCCAAATAATGTTAATATGCTTCATTCAGTTTTGAGCCATATCTGTTCTAAAATTTTTACCTAGATTACCTCTAACGTCTTCTGCACAAACACCATCAGACTTTTTCTTCTCTGAGGACAAGACAATGTAGTCACATAAATAACAAGCATAAAATAAACATATTATGCGGAAACTGGAAATAGCAATGAGACTATACCATAATAGGAGAAAACATTCTGGTGTAACATATATGATGCTACACCTAGAGTCTCTTCAATTCTCTTCCTTTTCAATCTCTTTAAAACTCTATCTCTTTGTCTTTGGGTTGGGAACGGTAATGACTTGGCATCAGAAGCTTCTAACTTTGTAGACCATCTTGTTTTATTGTGAAATGCAAGTTCACTGTCATATTTAAGTGCTTTGGAGTTGAGTTCCCTAATTTGCAGTTCAGTCCATTTACATCGCCACATGAGAGGGCGAATAAACTTCCTCCAATGTATTGTCAATTTTTTTTGCCTGAAAAATAAAGGTTGACATCACGCATGATGGAGTACATAATTACAAGATAGAAATAAGTACTCTGAAAACAGCAGTGTAGGAGTGGCGACTAGTGATTAAAGATATAATTTTTTTTCAAACAAACTTCCTCCGACAACTTGGAAATTTTTTATTATTTTCGATCAATTCTCAGAGACAAGTTAGGATCTCATTGATGGAGTTGACGACAATACAACATGGAAGACACCGACTTACAAAGAAAGCACTTTAATTCATTAATTTAATTGATATGAGTAGTATCATAAAAAGCTAAAATTTTAAAAAATGAAGACAGATTACAATAAAAGTCCACATTTGTTAGTTGTAATTGATTAATAGGTTAAATACTAAATAATAGTTTCCCCATCAAAGAAATCATAGCAAGCACATAAGACCTCTTGCATTTAAGTGATACTGTTAGTCTTAAGATCTCGAGACAGGGTGTCAATTTATTAAGCAATATAAATAAGATATACCTCATTTGAAATTCTTTACGATATCCCTCATAATCAGGGTCCAAAAAATTTCCATTGCATTGTTGTGACTCAACTTCTTCATCATCGAACAATAACCCATTTTCGGTCCCAGATATCGTATCAGCAAAGGAGCTTGAATTTTCAGTTTCAACTTGTAACTCACTTTCAAGAAGCCCAAGGTCACAACTGTTAGTACACTCAGTTATATTAATCTCAACATCTTTATGTCCATCTGACAAAGGTTCTATATGAATGATTGCATTTTCACACTTAGTGTCATCTCGGCCTTGAATGGCAATTTTGTTCTCTTTAATTTCTGAAATCTCCATGACATCAGTATTTCTCTACCCATCTAATTCAGGGCCCATGCTACAGCATTAGCAAGTATGTATGATGTTTTCAAGAAACCGGTGGCAGTTTTGAAACTGAGTTCCTAATTTAAAAAAAAAAGACCAGCAGAACAATTAAACATTATAATAGAATCAGCAGAATAAATCATATGCACAAAATATGAAAAAAATGGGAAAAAGGAAACTGTAACTTGGGGCCTAAGATTTTTTCTTTTTGGCAATCTCAACTACAAAAGAGAATCAGAGACCCAAGAAATCTGTCCCCAAATAGAGCCGCAACTCTTATATAATGTGCAATTGGGGTACTACAAGGAGAGCAATTTACTGTGACTCACTGTTTGAAGATGAAGATCTTGAGGAGAATCCTAACAATGATTGAGAGCGGGTTGGGGATAGAAGCAGCACAGAGAGAGCCAGAGAGAGTCTGCTCCTGCAAAATAGACAAGAGGATCAGGTCAGCCGAAGCTCTTGATTCCAGTCTTCTTAGGTCCTTAGAGGTTGTATCCACAGAACTAAAATGATTATTATGCCATTTTTGGACTAATCTTAGTACCCACAATAATTTAAAAAACTGCAGGCAACCGGTTGCCAGCAAATTTCTGGAATCTTCAGTCAGCCAGAACAACAAATTCCAAAAAAAATAGACCTTTTTTCAAGTGAAATACAACAGTACCCCAACCCACACACACTAATCGGAGAAAAGTCCAAGTCGTAGAACCAACCAGATAATAAAGTATCTATATAAAAAAATCACATAAAACGATTAATCTCGGTTAGTAAGATTCTTACAAGCTCAGTGAACCCGAAAACAAAAACGCGAAAGCCCTAACCAGAGAAGAAGGAAAGAGAGAGCGAAAGAGTAACCTGCGACTGAGTCAGTAAGCCTTGATTTCAAATATCTTGCTATCTTCGAATTGAGTGATCAAAAAAAGAGAAACCTGAAACCAGCGCCGGAAAACAACTTCCCCGGTCAGCGACAGGAATATATGGCTGTCGGTCTGAGTCTCCGAATCAGCAAAACAGAAGCTCCGGGCAATATAAAGTCTCAGGTTGGTCATTGGTGGTCGAATTGCGAAAAGCGCAGTGAAATGGAAAGTGGACCCCGCAGAGATTATAAGCACGTGCCGCGAAGTGAGGGTGTTTGGTTGTTGGTTTCTGCTAAACGAACACGGGTTAGCGTAGAGCCCAATCGTCGTGGAGAATTATTCGTGAATAGTTAATTATTAATGAATATCCTTAAATTTTTTATTATATTAATTACTGTTTAAGGTATAAATATTTTATAAATAATAAGGGGGAGTGGATGCAGCTGCTGCATTGTCCCTCTATTGGTCTGATTTGAAAGATAAGGTGGCAGGTCTTGCATTAGGTCAAAGCCCGTACTGCGGTAGCCCGATCGCTTCCGGTATCTTACGAGAAGGACAGCTTGGTGATTATGTCAATGTTCGAAAGCTTATGGAGATCTTCATTTGCAAAGTTATTAAAGTATGTAATTCACCGATTATTTCAAAAGTTCAAATTTATGAGAGAATAATAATTTAACAATCATATTTATTCATTTTTTTAATATTTCTTCTTACATATAAGTCGTTTATTTTTATTTTTTGGTCATTACATGTGATTTTCTCTTTAATGAGATTTTTTGCCTTTGACTGTTAACGAATTTGGGACATATAGTTCTGATATCACAAATCATCAATTAGTTATCCCCAAAGTTTGGTTGAATATAATTTAATTATTTATATTCATTTTGTTAATTTTATCTCTCATATGCAAGTTTTTTTTGTCATTATATGAGTTTTTTTGTTAATGAGAGTTTTAATATTTACCTATGAACAAATTTGAGACATCTAAATCTGATACCATAACAAATCACAAACCATCTACTTCAAAAAATCAAACTTGTGAGTTAATTATAATTTAATCATTAAATTCATTCTCTTAACAGAAATAGTAAAATGGTTTGGTTTATGCTTTCTTCAACTTGCTAGTATTTTGCGCTGCATTTTTCACTCCTTTTATTTGGTTTAAAGGGCACAGATAAGAATAGATGTATTATGAAATATATGATCAATATCATCTCGTTTTGTTTTTCAGGGTGATATGCAAGTTCTGGAAGACCTGACCTATGAGAAGAGGAAGAAATTTCTAATGGCGCACCACTTGCCGGGAGAACTACCCGTCATATCGTTTCACACCGAAGCTGGTATTTCTCCATCCGTTTTCGCTACTTTATCGCGCGTGGCCCATGCCGAGCTACCTCTGGCTCCTCTCTCTGTTGCCCAGGCTGCCAAACTCCCTGTTGTGGTTCCGCTCGGTGCAGCCATGGCAGCTTGTGCCCAGCTTCTCCAGGTCAGGTACAGCGAGAAGAGTGATGGGCTCGTGACTTGTTGGGATGCCGAGGTCCCTGGATCAGTCGTTGTTCGGCCTAGCCGCAAACTAGACCATGCATGGATGGTTTACTCGGGTTTGGACGATAATCCTTCGGAAGCCGATGCATCTCAGGTATGTGAAGCTCTTTTGACTTTGCTTGTGGAAGTTGGGTTACAAAAAAGACATGAAATTGCAATGAAAGACGAGTAGGATGTTTTTATACATCGGCTGGAGGTTTAATTTTTTAAAAACAAATTTCAATATTATTACATTTATAAATTGAAGTAGGGCAATTTTCATGTTCATAAATAATGTTTGTACATTTTCGATCCTTTTGAATATTATCAGACTATTTTTTAATAATATATTTGATTTTTTATTCATTTGAATATTATCTGATTATTTTTTAATAACATATTTGTTTGTTCTTTCCATTCCGTTAAATTCCAAGTCTATATTCCTTTTTGTATTCGTCATTTCCGTTAATTTTTCATCAATTTCTCATCTATAATATTAACAAGAACGAACTTTCAACTAACGAATTGAACAAATGTAAGACAACAAAATCTTGGTAGAGGCAAAATTAAGTGGAGCGATGAAGAAGAAAGAACACAAACTTCAATGGAATTGCCAAACAACAGATGAAAATCGTGATTGTATGACGTATAGTTCAAAGTGTTCATTGTTGAAAACTTTAATCGTAATGGAAAGAACAAAGACTTCAATCGTAATTCGTTGGTTTTTCAAACATTGTGAGATTGTATGTTTTATATGTTAATATCATTTACGGACTGATGTAACATGTTTGGTCCGCTGATAGCATTTATGGGTTCTCTTCCAAACTTAGTACTGTGAGTTTAAGGTCAGAGCCAAAACAAAGTGTGAACCTTTGGGTCATATTTGGTATCATATTAATGGAATCGAGATTTGACACAGACACACTTCGTTCCAGCTCCAAAAACCTTTTATGTCAAGAAGAGCGTTCTTGCATGAGCTAAATTTGCATGCAGAAAAGGGATGTGTTTTAATGGTGCCTTTTCTAGCTCTATGTCCTTCTTCACGTCATGATCTTCCAAAATAGGACTTGCTAAATGTGCTCTTTGCAATAGTGCTCAAAACTATCATTCTTTTCAAATCTTGAAAAAGAGGTTGAATAATGTAAAGTTAGATACCATTTATTCACTTGTCAAATATGAACATGTAAGCTAGATCTAGGGCATGATTGATAATCAATTGTCGATAAAAAAACGCCGTAATCTAATCAATTGAGCTAACAAAATCAACGAGTCAGATATCATTGGTCGGTGTACGATTACGATCAAACGATATTCGAAAGCAAAAAATAAGTGTTTATTATTCTTTATGAAACGTTCTCATGGTCATAGTTACTTTTTCTTGAAAACCCTAATTGGGAACGAAAGTTCATTGTATTAGGTGAGATTGCCATTTTGGCTGCAGAAACTGAAAAAAACTTTGAAGATCCAGCGATTCTTCTAGGGCTTTATCAAAAAGAAGAACCCTAATTCTTTTTGGATTTGCTTAACGCTTCGAGAACTGTGACTAACCAGTAGAAATGCTTCACTCTTGCTATAATCCATTTCGATTTCACACCATCTTCTCACTGCATTCAGTTTCTTATTCCATACAGAAACCCTAGATTTCTCTCTCTAGCTATGTCTTTCACCATCTCTCTCACTTCCGAGGATGAGAAACTCGACTTCGAGGAATTCTTTTCTTACGCTACTGAAATGATGTTGTTTCAACGTTTGTTACAGAGAGAAAGCAAGCCAGCCATAGCCACGCAAATCACTGCGCTGTGGATGTGGTTTCAAAATGGAGGCTTTGGAGAAAAGCTTACGTTGAAAATCGTCGAAAACGATGATGAAGAGTTATTTAATTCACTGGCCGTGGAATCCATGGCTATGCTGGCCATTTTAGACCCATGTACGAAAACACCATTTTCTCCAGATCTGTTCCCTTCCAGTGCCACCCTCTTGAGCCCTAATCTTGAAGCTCTGTCTGAGATCTTCAATGAATGCAAAGAGACCGTGTTGGCTCAGATAGAAAAACTGTGCAAGGAGCTGATCGTTAGCGCTTTCAATGATTTTGAGAAGCGAAAATGGCACACCTCTGATCCAGAAGATGAAAATGCAGACGAGGAGGAAGAGGAGAAGAAGGAGGAGGAAGAAGAAGAAGAGAAAAACCCTAATGAGATTGACAACGGTGGAGAGAAAGCCAGTGAAGAAGGCGATTCAAACAGGCCATTTGCGTTGAATCCTAATGCAGAAGAATGGAGTCCAGAAGAAAACAGATGCCTTTTCTTGACCTTCTCCAATGGCTACCCTCTCAGTGAACTCCAAATCATAAACTTCTTAACCAGGTAAATAAATCGCTCTCTAGTCATTGACTTTCATATGATCATGATTATAATTTAACAAAAAGAAATTTTCATGAGTTTGGTAACAGAAAGTACGGGCCGTGTATTCAGAGGGTTTACGTTCATCATCCTGGGAATCCAACCGGCCCGCCGCTGTTCGGAAAGGTGGTCTTCACGACGGCGTCGACCGTTGCAACGGTGCTCGGAGGAGATGACGACGCCAAGTTCGTGGTCAACCGGAGGCCACTCTGGTGCAAGAAATACGAGCCCCGGAGAGCTCGTCTGCCGGCGGCTGACCCGCCGCAGGAGAACTGATTTTCAGATCAGGGAGGACGAAAAACACCATCTGCATGGTTGATTTTTTTTCAATATAATGGTTGAATAAGTTGATTTTGGAGCAAAAATGAACATAGATCTTAGATCTTTGACATTTCTGTTTTGGAGATCAGATTTCAAATAATGTATACTTCGATGTAAACCGAGGCGATAACCGTAGCCTCACGTGTAACGCTAGCCGTCGCACGAATTTATTTTTGAATTTTAAGTCATAATATAAGAATGGAATTACATTGCACATAGTCATACGAATCGTCGCAATTTCCGTCCTTCGAGAAATCAAGACTAAATTCTTTGCGCTTTATTCCTTATTCTCTCGGGTCATCTATTCTCCGAGTCAAACTATCGAGACGAAAGAAAACACTAATTGAAATCCGCGGGAGGTCCATGATTCGAGCGGTGTACGAGTTTCGCGATTCTTCTTGCTCGTATCGACATATAAGAAAAAAAAAATACGCACTCGAAGAAGATCGAGATCTTTTATTATATTAATTGACCAATAGCATCATTTCGACCCGAAGTGATGCATCGAAGTACGTATCTACGCGTCTTGAGACCAATTAAAAATTGACGAGTGTTATATTTGTTTATGTGTAAATATATTTATATGAATAAAAAAAGACTATATGTAACAAATTATTTTTTAATTTATTAAAAATAATCCATTAATAAAATTACACAACTAAAAATTAAAATTAAAGACACTCAATTGAAACAAACTTAATATATGATCAAAGCATTTATGTTTAATATTTACCAATTATGAATAATAAAAAAATAAAAGAATATTCGTATTTTTGGTCAACGTCAACGTAGTCTAGAAGATTTACTCAAATCATTTCATAGCCAGAGGAGAGATCAGAGCCATGAACATGTAACATCTCTCTCTCTCTCTCTCTCCCTCGGAGTAATTGCTCTCGTTTCAGCAAATCGAAGATCCATTTTGCCTTCATTTCTCCGATGGAATTATCAGAATCTGAACTAGTTTCTGGGAATCAGACGATCCCGGAGTTTTACCAGAACGTCATCGTAATGCGGCACGGCGATCGTCTGGACAACTTCGATCCTCTATGGGTCTCGACTGCGTCGAATCCATGGGATCCGCCTTTGTTCAAAGATGGATTGATTCGGGCCTATGAAACCGGTCGGACTCTCCGGAATCGTCTTGGATTTCCGATTCATCGGGTCTTCGTTTCCCCGTTTCTCCGCTGCGTCCAGACTGCTGCTCAAGTTGTCACTGCTCTCTGCGCGATTTCCGATGAAGCCGCCCTCGTCTCCTCCGATTCCGTCTCAATCGATCCTTCCAAGCTCAAGGTCAGATAGAAATGTTTAAACGCCAATATTAACTCGAGGTTGATCTTTTGAAATTGGGATCATTGTGCTTTGCTTTAGGTAGATATATTGTTTCCTTTACTGAAACGGAGAGTGTTATCGATGTCTTTTTCAGCTCAACGGTAAACTATCTGGAGATTGTTCTTGTTACATTGGAATCAAATTAAATGCGTTCTTCAATAAAGTGTCAGCCATCATAAAGCTTAATTTTCATCAAATCGCTTCTGAATTTCTCTGTTTTGGGATCATTTCTTTAACTCATAATGAGGCATAAACTCATGTATTTTGCGTTTTTTTTTGCCTATATCATTATAAATTAAAATCCACATAACCTAATGGATCAATCAAGTATACATAAAATTTAATTAACGGTTCGTTTATAAAGGGTACAACAGATTATGGGGCTGTGCTTTTCATTTTGTCTATGGAAATGCTAGGATATGCGATTTTCATAGAACTACATAGACGAAGCTTTGTGAAACCTTTTATTCAGAGGAATTATACTTCTCAAATATCACAAATGGCTCTGTGTAGGTCTCTATAGAGTACGGTTTGTGTGAGATGTTAAGCAGGGTGGCCATAAGGCAAGATGTGGCTCCTAAAGATGGAAATTGGGGCTTCAATATCCCCGACCTTGAAGCTTTGCTTCCTTCCGGGACCGTAGATCCCCATGTAGAGCCGGTCTATAAAGAGGTAGTCACAAAAATAGTTTGTTTTCCTCTAGCACATATTCATTATTAGATTGATAAGTTTAATTTTTGTTCAAAATAATTAGATGCCACGATGGGAAGAATCAGTAACAGCTTCAATGTCGAGATACGAGCAGATATTTAAGTCTCTTGCGGACAAATTTCCATCAGAAAACTTGCTTCTTGTTACTCACGGTGAGTTTTATTTATCGCTTATGATTATTGAAAATTCTAATTCGAAGAACTGGTTCTAGAACATAGAAGAAGACTCTGAAATTGCAAAAAATTTATAGTTTGATTTGAGCTTTTTGATTAAGTTTTTTGTTTTTTTTTTCTGCCCCCCTCTAGGAGAAGGCGTGGGAGTTGCTGTTTCTTCATTCATGGATGACTGTATGGTCTATGGAGTTGATTACTGTGCCTATGCAGAGCTGAGAAGGCCAATTTTTAAGAGAGGCGAATCATTTGTTGCCGGAAAATTCAAGGTGCTGACACGTAGTGACCAGACGGGTATAAAATTCTCATCGTATACCGCCTAAAACCGGTGAGAACAAGGCATGAAATTTGTTGCATAAGCCATCTTTGCACTTTCTTGGAGTGTTTTTCTTACAGAATTTCTCCCGTATCATTGACTAGACTTGTAAAATTTGATGTCTAAATGGAAGTGTATGGATTGATCTTGAGATTATTACTTGGATTGATCTTCCTGGTTGAGTTCTTATCTTCAAGAAGTTGATAATGGCAGCATATTTACATATGGCTATTTGAGATAATATAAAGAATGGGGGTAAGAATTTTCATGTCACAAGAACAACATTTACTAGTCTTTCTACACAAAGTGAGTACAAATACAGAGTCTTTGAGCTAAAAGATCAACTGCTCACAGCTCTGAGGGGCTTGGAAGTGGCTCCATTTGATCGAATATGTTGGCCGGAAAGTCATCGAAGAACCAATCAGGGGTCATGGAATCGTCACTTTTGCCCTGTGGATTGCTGAGGCAGCTTCCAGCCGGTGCAAAAATGGGCAGTGTGACGGGGAGTTGGGCTTCATTTCCTAGTTCGCAAGATGAATCGATGAATCCTAGGATGTCAGAGAAGTAGGAATTGTCGAGGCGAGCCATGAGATCTTGGCTGTCGGACGGGCGTGGAAGATCTTGTGAGGATTGTGGGATTGGGGAGAAAGGAAAATGTGATTGGCAATCAGGAAATGGCTTCTTCTCAACATGGTTGAACTCAGATTGAACAAACTGAGTTTGGTCGCTGAGAAAATGATTACTCGGAGGTCTAACAAGATCTGGCAAAGGGACCATTGCCTTTGAAGATGATTCCCCTTCTGAGGAAGTGCTGAACTTTGGACCCTGATTCATAAAAAATAAAAGCATACAAATTAAACCATAATATAACCAATCTCTGGAAAATGTGTATTTTGAAATATTAAATTTTATTTTTTTATTTTTATGCGAGACTGATCTTCTGTTTGAAGTACAAATTACCAAAAAGCTACATGTATAGAAACATGATGGATGAACCATGAAGTTGAAAAAAGAAAATTCTTGTATTCAAAACTCAATTGATAGTTAGGAGTGGAATTCGTTTACCTCAAAGATGGAAAATTCATGGAAGGCAGGAACTTCCTTTTTGGGATTATGGGATTTGGAGGATGACCCTGAACTCTGCAGAATTCTAGACAATCTCTTCTGCCTGCTACTCCAGAAATTCTTCACGTCATTATCTGTTCTTCCCGGCAAATATGTTGCGATTTTCGCCCATTTGTTTCCGAGTTGAGCCTGCAGTTCTATCACCACTCTTTCTTCCTCTGCTGAAAACTTGCAGCCGCTGAGCAAGACAGATATTTAGACTGCTGAAAACGTATCAAACACTTCAAGATTTTGGATGAATCAAGCATTTTCAGAATCTGCCATCCAGGAATTTCTACATGAATTTATGCTCACAGGAAATTCATCGATACAGATTAGATAAACAGCGGAGAAATAGAGAGAATCTGATAGAGTTGGTACTGGAATCAAATTCGAAAGAAAGTAATAATGAACTTCTTGATTTTGGTTAAAATCGATTCTTTCAACTAGAAAGCTAAATCGCATTGACAATTTTACAGTTTTTTCGCAGATGCTACGCACTTAAATCCGCCATTGATAAGCGAACAATCAAGCTTCGAACAAATTCCTCTGATACAGACTAGATAAGCATAGAGAGAGAAAAATCGAGAAAAGCAACAGAAACTTACTTCTTCAAATTAGGACGAAGCTTGTTGACCCAACGAAGACGACAAGACTTTCCAGTTCTACGAAGAAGACCTTTGGATCGAATGGAGCTCCAGTCTCTGGGGCCGTACCGTCGGACATGGTTCAAAAGCACTTCATCTTCCTCAGCCTTCCATGGCCCTTTCCTCAATGCTTCAACTCCGTTTTCTTCCATTTTCTCTCTCCACGAATTCAATCTCTGAGCGACTCTCTCTCTCTCTACTCCCTCTCTCTTCGATACTTTTGATCTGTGGAGGAAGTGGCGGTTAAGACGGTTACTGCCATTCCCTCCCACTCAGAACCCCACCCTCCAAGTTTTTCTCCCTTCAAAACACCTACTTTTACTTCAATCTAATATTCAATTATCACATTTTAATTTTAACTGATTAAAAATAATAATAATAACGAATATTTAAATTTTCAAAGTATTTTTTATTTATAGAAGTTTGAAACTAAATTCAAACTTTATGTGGTGCAACATATGCATAGCATAATCACCCAAACACATAGGGTGGGGGAATGGACCGGTTTTACTTGGAACTTGAACCGAAGTGGTACACCACTTCTGAATTGTAATTGAGTTGTAAAATTTTAAAAATAATAATAATTTTTATCATTAAAGCCAGTTTCTTAGATGAGTTTTAACATGTCTTTTTATTAGAGCACAATGTATTACACAAATTAAGTACCTTTCAAATGATCTTCATCTTTGTGGTGCTTCAAGTTCTTTAAAATGTCTCTGAGCCAAAATAAAGGAAATCAAAGGTTAGATGAAGAACACATCAATTTGTTCAATTTAAGACTTATCACACATGAAATAATATGTAATGGGACTACGACTATCCGATTGGAAAAAGCGAATGGCACGAAATCAAATATTTATTTCTAATTAACTTTCCGATTGATGTGGGCTTACACAAGCAGCAACATTTTTGAATAGTTTAACCTATATTCAAGATTATTGCTGCAACATTATCGAAGAATTAACGAACAGATTTCCTTAATCAACTTTGATTGGAATTGATTTTCAATCTGCAAGCAAACGAAAAAAAATTCTTTTCTTGTTACTGAAAGCTGCCCATTTGGAGGGTCATATTCGTGTTTCTCCCTCGAAGAAATAATCGAACTCTTCCCTCTATGAATTGAAGAGCTCTGTGAGAGAAAAACCACACCAAACAAACAAATCCTACGAAATTTCAGAGAAGACATAGAACAATCCGAGAAAAATACCTAGTCGGAAACACCACCTTCGACCTCCGACCACCGTGACTTGTCCAAACCCGGGCGAAATCCCAGTTTTGTTCGAACGACTTCCTCCGACGCACCTCTTCTCTCTCGGCCACGCTTCATATTGCCGCTGTGAGGAAAATCCTTCTGCTCCGGAGGCCGGCCGAGAACGCACAAGCACAATGGAGCTGTATACGCAAGGGGGAGTACGCGAACTCGAAGAAGGAAAAAAGGATTTGGCTCAGAGTTCTTACTCTCAACCGAACCGGACCAGAAACTTGAACCGGTTCAGCAAGTGAACTAAACCAACTCGGTGGATCACGAACCTGGCCCAATTGACCGAACCATGTGTATCTTTTTCCATCAGCAGCCATATCATAATTCATAACTAAACTGATAGAGAAGGTAGTCGTTGTCGTGGAAGGATGAGTTTCCTTTACGTCCAAATCCCGTGAAAGCAATCTCTCCCCCGACGACGACGTTTTCAGGCTGCTGCTATCGAACATGGAGTCTTTCTTACTCCTAGCGAGAGAGAGCTGTTTGTTTGGAAAATAGACAGAAAAACTAAAGGGTTTGATTTGATATTATCTTCTGCAGATATAAATCTTCATCTCCAAATCACTAACCTCGTACTTGTCACCCATGTCTATCTTCTTCAGCGATTCTCTTCCTCTTCATTTCCTCTTCTTCACCCTCCTCGCCTCATTCCAACCCACAGTTGCTCGAACGTCGCCGGGATTTTCAGAGTCGCCAAGACATGGAGTTGCGGACACGTTTCATCGGAGAAAGGATTATGTTTATTTTCCGGGGAGACCCCGGTGGAATCGCCGGACTCCAATGCAGCTAACGTACGCTTTCTCCGTCGAATATCAGATTGGATATTTGAACTCGTCGGAAGTGGAAACGGCGTTCCGGCAAGCGTTCCGGCGGTGGGAGGAGGTGATTCCGGTGAGCTTCGTCAAGAGCGAAGACTACGGATTCGCAGACATCAGAATAGGATTTTACGGCGGCGATCACGGCGATGGAGAGCCGTTCGACGGAGTTCTGGGAGTGCTGGCCCACTCGTTTTCGCCGGAGAGTGGGAGGCTCCACCTAGACGCAGCAGAACGGTGGGCCGTTGATTTCGGAACGGAGAGATCAAAGGTTGCCGTTGATCTTGAGTCAGTTGTGGCCCACGAGATAGGACACCTGTTAGGGCTGGGACACAGCTCGGTCAAAGAGGCAGTGATGTATCCTAGCTTGAGGCCTAGGGAGAAAAAGGTGGACCTGCATGCAGACGATATAATCGGAGTTCAATCTCTCTATGGATCCAACCGTAATTTCACGTTCGGGTCTAAATTCGAATCGGAAACTTCTACAAACCGGGCCGTTGGTCCAATTATCAGCTCGGTTCACAAGTGGGCCACAATGGCCATCACTATTTTTTGGGCTTTTCAATAGTTCTAGGCCATGAAGATAGCAATTATACGAGTAGTACTATATCATGTTATAAGATACATACGAGACTCAAGAAATACGTCTTATTCATTTGAATTTAATTTGAAAAACATTGATCCGATTTGGTGGGTCAATTTTGCAGCCGGTTTTGCAGGTCAATCCAAACCGATTGGCGCTCTCAGTATTAGGGGTGAGTAAAACTTGACCAAAACTGTAGATCGGACAAAAATTATAAATTTTAATTCAGTCTTAGTTTTAATTTTTAAAAAATTATGATTTATAGGCTGGTACCGGTCTACTTGTTAAATTAGAATTAGGACCGTGAGTAAAAAAATTTTAAAATTGAGTAAAACTCGACCCAAATCCTAATGAAATCTTATATAGATAATAAAATTAGTTATAAACTCACCGAATTACTTAAAATTTGACTCAAATATAATTAAAAATATATATTTTAATATAAAATAAAACTAAGTTAAACCCAAACGAAACCGAAACCGTTAATTTTAGTGACAAATCTAAAAATCAAGAACCATGAGTTTCAGCTTCAGTTGTATTTTAAGATAAAATTAGGTCAGACCTAGCGGTGCCCACCCTACTCGTTACATGAGCCTATTAAGATTAAACAAATTATTTAAATTTTTGAAAATTAAATAGAGCTAAAGTGAAATAGCGACTAGACGTCGTCGTTTTATATGAAACCCTTCATATCAGGTCGATGTGCAAATAAATTTTGTCATTTCGAGCTTCAGCGAGCCTTTCCTCCTCTCCGAACTCGCGGGACGACAACGCTCTAGAGAGTGCCCTTCTTCGTTTCTCTTTTTCCATCGCATCTTTCGCTGTTGAAGATCTTCTAACTCTGTATTTCTCCTCCAAGCAGCTTTGTTTCATCAGAAATGGCGGTAATAGCTCAAACTCCTGATATTATGGGCGAGCGGCAGTCAGGGCAGGACGTTCGCACTCAAAATGGTGTTCTGTTTATTTTTCAAGCATTTTCCTAAAATTTTCCGCACGCGGAGCTAGATTTGACATTTTTTTTTTCTGATTATAACTTTTAGAAGGTAATATTTCTTTTCTTTTTCCTCTGATCGATCCCTTGGCTTTCAGTGGTCGCATGTCAAGCAGTCGCCAATATAGTGAAATCGTCACTTGGTCCTGTCGGCCTCGACAAGGTAAACGAGCACATCTGAGTTTTTGATCTACAGTTTTGGAGAAGCTATGCTCTCTTCGTTCGTTTTTGAAGCTGTTTGGATGAGTGGAGTACGTTTTTTTTATTTTAATAAGTTGAGAGACTTCAGATTGGAATTTCTGGTGTGGTTGTTTGCTTATTTGTCGAATAAAATGATTTGGAAGTTAAATTTCTTTAGTCGAAAGTTGTACAGATGGGTCATGGGTGCACACACGCACGCAAACTGGAAAGGGAGTAAAATCCGCATGCTATGTTATACTGCATTTGTTTTTGTTCAGTTTTCTTTGTTGCTTCTCATACAACTAATATGTTCGCATGATACTTGTTTTCTATCTCGCTGCATTTTGCTTGATTAATCAAAGTTGATATTTGGTGGAAATTGTAGTGAAACTAACTGCACTTTCTTTTCTCTTTAAACTATTTCAGATGCTTGTTGATGATATTGGTGATGTTACTATCACCAACGATGGTGCTACAATTCTCAAGATGTTAGAAGTAGAGCACCCTGCTGCCAAGGTGGAGAATAAATTCTGAGTTACGTGTTGTACCTGTATATTTGTATTTAATGATTACTTTGATGTCATTATTTTGGATCGTAGGTATTGGTGGAGTTGGCTGAGCTTCAAGATAGAGAAGTGGGAGATGGTACAACTTCTGTAGTAATAGTAGCAGCAGAACTTCTCAAGGTCCGATGTGTTTAAAACTTGTCTATTGATTAAACTTCCAGTTTCATCTGCTGTGATTTGCTTACATATCATATATTTTCATTGTTTTGTTCATAAATCTGCAGAGAGCGAATGACTTGGTGAGAAATAAGATTCATCCGACTTCCATAATCAGCGGATACAGAGTTAGATCTATTTCTCTCATCCTTTTTATTTATTATATCTTACTTTGTAACTTTACGTGGAGTTACCATCAACCAATGCAACTTTACATGTATATTTAATGATTACATTCTTACAAAATTGGACAGCTTGCAATGAGAGAAGCATGCAAATATGTTGAGGAAAAGTTATCTGTGAAGGTAATTTTGTATGGTATTATCTTTAAGAGCTGTCCTTTTTTTTCATGTCAAGAGTGATGTTTCATATGTTTTATTTCTTTATGCGAAAATACTCACGTTTATGATTTGTTTTGATTTTACATTTTATTAATCTTTCCTGAAGTTATATACATTATTTCATAAGAATCAAATTGTTTAAATAAATAAATTGCACAAAGAAAAGGAAAGGAAAGAGCCCCTCCCAGGCGTTCTCCAATTAGAAAGGACCAAACTAACAAAATTGATTCTAAAGTGCTTCAACATACAAGCTCACTAAGCAATAGTTTATAAGTTAGCGTTCAATGATTTGTACTTGAACAACATCTTATTGCAACGGAAAAAGAGAGTCAAAATACTCATTCTCCTATTTATGATGAAACCCCCAGTGATGAATCTCCTAATACTGAATGAACCTGTATTATTGAGATTTTCATTTCCCTTCAGTATCCTTTAATCTAGTGGAACTTCTCTTTCTAATCGTTTATATGCTTCCATTATCTCTTTTGGTGATGATTAGGTTGAGAAGTTGGGAAAAGATTCTTTGATTAATTGTGCCAAGACAAGCATGTCTTCAAAGTTGATTGCTGGTGACAGTGATTTCTTTGCGACTTTAGTAAGTTTTGTGCTAGCAGACACCTGTTTACTTTTTGCTAATTCTTCTAATATGATGTGAATGTTATAGGTTTTGAATTTCTATTTTAGTGGCTATCTTTAAATTGTTGTTCTATACGATGTAAACCAGATCCAATACATATTTTATTTGCTGAATGAGTGGTTTATATGATACCAAATCTTCTAAAATATTTTTCAACTTCTGTTTTACTGGTTTAAGATTATAGATCAACGCCAAAACCATATGCCCTAGATTTGAATGGGCTAATTTATGCTTTATTGCTGATAGGTCGTAGAAGCAGTCCAAGCTGTAAAGATGACTAATGCAAGGGGGGAGATAAAATACCCTATTAAGGTACATATTGAGTTACAAGGGCATCTAATCCATGGTTTTGTTATGTTGGATAATTCATGACCAAGGTTGAGATATTAGTGTTTCATATTCTTTCATAATATCTCTTTTTTTTTTTTTATAATCAAGCAAAATTTTCTTGTTTGGGTGACAGCATTTCTTTTGGATCTTTTCTTTGTAGGGAATCAACATTTTGAAAGCTCATGGAAAAAGTGCTAGAGAAAGTTACTTGTTAAATGGATATGCTTTGAACACAGGGCGTGCTGCACAGGGTATGCCTGTTAGAGTTGCACCTGCAAAGATTGCTTGTCTTGACTTTAATCTTCAGAAGACGAAAATGCAGTTGGGTGTTCAAGTTCTTGTTTCTGATCCGAGAGAGCTCGAGAGAATACGTCAAAGGTAATTGTTTTTTATCTTTCTAGAGTTGTGTGATGTGAAATTTTGCAAATCCATCTAAAACCTTATCATGAGCAACTGCCTTTCTATTCTCTGTCCTTAGCTATTAATTTTCTTGCTATTCACTTATTTATTTTACAAATTGCCCAACGCTGTTTTGCAAGTTCTTGAAAGTTAGTTAAGTGGTTATTATGATTTGAAAATGGGGGATTTTTCATAGTAATTTAAAGAAAAAAAAACCTTTTAAAAAAATTCTGGGAGAAAAATAATGAAGAAATTGTATTTCTTGCTGATTGGTCCTGTTCACAGTTAATAACTTCAGATAGCTGCTAGGTAAATATTATGTTTTTTGACAATCAAGAATGCAGCAACAAGAGATAAGAAACTATGACATGAAATTTAAAATTTTAGTAACCGGGGAAAATTTAGTTTTTGATTTTTTCTTATTTTATTAGAAATCAATTAAATAGAAGTAAATTTCATTAGAAGTCTTAGAACTTTTTTTTCTTACTTTTGGTGAAAATCACATGTCAGGCCTTTCAGTTAAGTAAGAACCCACCATTTAAGCATATAGTGGTTTTCTAATTGATGAACATATACTTGCAGGGAGGCTGATACTACAAAGGAACGTATTGAGAAACTTCTGAAGGCTGGTGCTAATGTTATCCTTACAACTAAAGGGATTGATGACATGGCACTCAAGGTGTGATTGGATCACTTAGTTGATGATTTCAATGAATTATAAAATTAGCGCTAGATTTTTTAATGAACATTTAATAACTTTATTCATCATTGAGGTTGTGTCCGTATTTACCAAGATCCCGGAACTTGATGTTTTTTGTAGATGTCGTTTTTTCCTTCTTTCTATTTTCTAATTTTTATTATTTATAAAATAATGTCGTTCTTTTATTGCTTGTTTTCTTCTAAATTATCCTTTGGATCTCTTAATTTTTTTATTCTGAAAATATTGCTGAATATGTTCAGCCTTCTGCTTTGAAATTATTCTTTTGTTTCATAAATAGCTTCATTAAGACAACCATCACTTCATCATCATTTAGTTTGACTCTTTATTTACATCGTTGTGATTATTTCATTTATATTCCCTATCATCTTACAATAGTTCAATACTTTGTAAAATGTTCTTATTGTTATATCTTGCTTCAGTATTTTGTTGAGGCTGGGGCCATAGCTGTGAGACGTGTGAAAAAAGAGGATATGCGCCATGTGGCTAAGGCTACTGGGGCTACCATGGTATGTTCATTTTTTTACTATGTTAAAAAGTATTGCTTTATACGCCATTTGTGTTTTATTTTCTGTTTACATACCATATTGATTAAGATTTTTAGTGTTTGTTTTTACTGTAAGGTTCATTAATTACTCAATTACTTTTGAGATATTGTGATCAAAATGGATAATATAGAAGGTTTTTTAGTAGGACTAGATTGTCGTTAACAAAGGCTTGGGATTTCACTCAATCTCATAATGAATTTTTTTATATGTTTTAGAAGGGCTTGGTATTTGTTCAGTCTTTAATAAGGGAAAAAAGAGAAAAAAGATTTCTTCATATAAGTTCTCTTTGCAATAACATTTGAACATTTATCTTCATTAGAAAAATGGTTGACGCTGTAGTGACTAGAGAAACTAACAGAAATATTAGAATAATACAAATATATTTTTCTTGCTAAAAATGGTACTTCGAAGTTCTATAGAGAATTAGCCATATTTTTTTTAATAAGAGTTTACTTTTTCCTTGGTTCCTTGTTGTATCATATAAATGTGTCCTGTCGTGCCCACTCTCTTTTAATAGATCTTTATTTCTCTTTAAGTTAGGACACTATAGTTTCAATTAATCACCTTTCACGGGTTGCAGGTTTCCACGTTTGCTGACATGGAAGGGGAAGAAACATTTGAGCCATCATTCCTTGGATATGCAGAAGAAGTCGTGGAGGAGCGAATATCTGATGATGATGTGATTTTGATCAAGGGAACTAAAACTAGTAGCGCAGTGAGTTATTTTGGTTTTCCAGCTTTGTAAATTTTGATCCTTTGATTTCTAGGTGGTAAATGGTCCTTAGATTTGATTTAACCTGTGTAGCTTTTCTGAATATCTCGCAAAGAATAATATTTAAGCAATTACAGTAGATTTAAAGAAGCTCTTAAATATTTCTTTTCATGTGTTGAGTTATTAGCAGTTACTTATGACTATCTTCTTTTCGGTTTCCTGTTGGTAGGTTTCCTTGATCCTTAGAGGTGCAAACGACTATATGCTAGATGAAATGGATAGAGCTCTCCATGATGCCTTATCTATCGTTAAGAGAACTCTAGAATCAAACACCGTAAACATCTTCTCTCTTTGATTACTTTGAATTACCATGTTTTTATTTATGTTGAAACTTTTGCTTTATTCTGCATTTTTATTTTTTATAAATCTCTAACTGAATCATTTTACTCATCTTACTAAAAATATCAATGGTATCTTGCAATCATGAAATCACATCTTTGGTGTACATTTGATATTAGTTCCAGAACTTTCTTGTGATATCTAAAAGATCATTGCCTGTCTTTAGTTGGTTCCTATTATTTATATTAGCTCAAATGCATGATTATTGATCAAGTTTGTATCAATTTTATTATTCCTTTGTTTTTCGTTGAAGAGCCTGGCAGTAATTAAGGGCTTGGGAAGTTGAGGTAACAATTGGTCATTAATGGATGATCTAGGCTGGACTAGAGTTGCCACACAAAGCCGTGTAAAATCTTGAGTTTGCCTAATTATATCTTAATTTGTTCTATTGAAATAGGTTGTTGCCGGCGGCGGTGCTGTTGAGTCTGCATTGTCAGTTTATTTGGAGTATCTTGCCACGACTCTTGGCTCAAGGGAGCAACTGGCCATTGCTGAATTTGCTGAATCCTTATTAATTATTCCAAAGGTTGGGTGATTTGAAGATGATTTATTTCCTTGATACCATATTCAGACTGACATAAATATATTCAAATTAGTGCAGCAGTTATGGGAAATCTAACACTACACTGGGTCAATCTCTACTTTTTTAGTTTTTTTTTTTACAAAAACAAGAAAGAATTTGGTGTGACTTTCTTGATGATACTCTTTTATTTATTAAAAGATTGACCTAAGTGTGGATTTAGGTTCTTGCTGTCAATGCTGCGAAGGATGCGACGGAGTTAGTTGCAAAGCTAAGAGCTTACCACCACACTGCACAAACCAAGGCCGAAAAGAAACATTTATCAAGGTATTATATTTTATTATAATTTGCAATATTTGACATCAGCCTGGTATTCAATATTTGACATCTAATGCAACCTATATTCTTCAACTTTCGATATTCATAAGCAATTCCGTAACAATTCTGGAGTCTTTTGGTAGTATTTTGGGGTTTCTTAATTGCAATGCGTACATTTTTATTTCATTGCTTTTTTTTTTTTGCAGCATGGGATTGGATCTGTTAAAGGGGACTGTTCGGAATAACTTAGAAGCCGGAGTCATCGAGCCAGCAATGAGCAAAGTGAAGATAATTCAGGTATTGTAATGCAAATATTAGCCAAAACTAAGATAATATTCTTCATCTGTCTTTAGTTTAATCGAAATTTAGAAAGGTCTTAAAATTGATTAAACTTTCTTCTTTCCCAGTTTGCGACCGAAGCAGCCATTACAATTCTCCGGATCGACGATATGATCAAGATTTACAAGGACGAAACGCAGAACGATGAGTAGTTGGCTTTTTATTTTTCGACTTGAAAGGAATGGGTTTGTTTTTGTACGACAGTTTTTTGTTATCATCTTAGCAAGTTGGGAGACTGTTGTGAGATCATCTTTAAGGTTGTCCTCTTTGAAAAGTTGATCAGGAGATTTTATTTATTTTCTTTTGCAAATTTCTCTTGGGTTGCTTGTAATTGCACGGCCAAGTTGCCAAGCTTTCGAGTGGGCAAATAGAGTCTATATATGCACTTAGTGTGTCAAATATTAATTAACATAATTAATATAAAATAAATGTTTTAAATTATAAAAAAATTAATTAATAAGTTTATCATACTAATAATTATTTTACAAGATATTAATAATTATTTCATACACAACATGCATTTAAAGATCAACTGTCTGCCTAAATTGATTAGTGTAATTGACATATAAATTAATGTTTTAAATTATAAAAAGTTAATTAATACGATTATGATATCAATAATTATTTCATATGTTGTAAGAAAAGTATCTCATAGTTTAACCCCACCGTCATATTATAAAATGCCCAAAAGTCGCCGAATTAAACTAGATTTTTTGTGAGATGACAAAGTCGACAAAACTACTCTTCTATGCCTCTCTACGAACAAAATAAAGCTTACCCATGACATGAAGGACAGCCACAAAGGCTATGAAGCCAATGCTCATAATCATAACAACTTGAGGAGAGATCTTGAGACCTGGAGCATCATCTGTGTAAAATTGAAGCATTGTTCCGGCTGCTGAACCTGAGTTTCCCCCACTTGTTGTTCTTCTCCTCCTCATGCTTGCGGTTGCAGCTGCAGTTCCTCTAGCAGGGCCTCCTCCATTTAGAACCATTTTTTCAGGTACCTGCCCAGAAAATGAATATAGTTTTCATTCATTGTTGGAATTCATTCATCATTTTGAATATAATTTTCAACACTAAATTTTTACAATGAGGCTTCATTTAAATTGTTTCTTTACAGCTAGCTGGCCTAATATTAATTTTTTTTGAGCAAGAATATAGCGAATTAAAATCAATGAGGTAGTTTTAAGATTTAAATATGTTGGTGTTCAGATATAAATATACATTTGGATCTAAGATATTCCGCTTTTTATCATATTAAGTAACTATATGCTCGCTCTAAAAATCTAATTTAACATATGCTTTCGATTGAACAGAAAATATATCGTCAAAGCATAATTTATGAAAGTGTTTAATAGTTTGCCAAGAAACATTCGACATTTGAATGACATTTGCAGGTAATTTAAACCCTATTAAGTTGCTCTACATGTTCCAAGCATTCATATCACGTTTAAAAAGTATTGGAATCACTAGATAAAAAATTTCTGAAACAACATACAGCTTCTCTGATTAGTTGAGAAATGTATGACTATAAATTAGAACATATGATGTTCCTCCTACTGTTTCTTTGACTTACCATCCGTATTTTCAGCGATTGAACAAATACAAACAATGCAGAATACTTAATTCAATAAAAGAAGAAAATTCAATTTATTAACCACAAATTTTTAAAACTTAGTAAAGAGGTATACAATTTTAATTGAAACCTAGAAGGAGGTAAGTTATCGACGCCAACAGAACTGTTTGATGCATGCAGATCGTAAATTAAAAGAGCAACGAATCCGCTACATGAATATAACATAATGAACGGATGAATTTGATGAAAGCTTCATTATAAACACGCTATCATAACAATTTCGCATAAAAATCTCATTAATCTTTTAAAAAACCTTATTAGGTAAGCAATTAATAGTTCAATTCGAAAGATTAAGAAATCAATTCTGAGATCATTCCCTGAGCATCTACAGTTCCACAAAACCAGAAGATTAAAAATCAAATTCGGTTTCAAACGAATAAATAATGAATAAGAAACTCACGATCTATATACTAGATAATTATAACGCTTAACTCACAGATTGCAGCAGAAAGCGATCAGATCGGGTAAAAACAAGATTCACCGATCATGCAAAAGCAAAAAAGAAAAGAGAAAGAAACGAGCAGACCAGACGCAACACCAACACTAAGGAGAGAGAGAGTAGATCTAGAGAGAGAAACAGAGAGCTCACCAGAGTTGAACAAGAATGATTACGCGGCGGAGATGTAGAATACGACTTAGCAGCAGAGAAACGGGAAAGGGAGTTCAATTTATAGACAATTTTTTCGCCTCTTACAAATATTTCGCATCCATTACTATAATTACTTATAAGTTGAAGACTACCTCAGCAATTTCAATATTAACACATTGACCCTTGAATTTTAGTGTCCGTGATCAAGTCAAACATTTCATTAATGAAGAAATTATATTTACTTTTTTATTATATATTTATTAGTCTAAAATTACAATTAATATATTTATATTTAAATAATTATTTATACTAATTACGAAACATCAATATATATAATAAAAATATATTATAAAAATAATAATTCTACAATTATAGTTAATCAAAGAATTATATGAAAAATAAAAGATGGGTTTAGAATGATTTAAAAAAGGCGCTCTTGGGAACAGGAGTTCATCTCCGTTCGATACGTCGAAGTTCATAATCACTTCAACAAAGAAACAGTTAAATGCTACTAAAGAAAAAAATCCAATATTAAAATGTAATGAACTAATCTCCTTCATTTTTGGAACCAATGGTTCCGGTTCAATTTCGATTTCCACCCAATTTTATTTAATATTAAAAAAACTAAAATATATCAATAAATAATATATATTTTATTATATCTTTGTCGAATTTTAATTAATTTGACAGATTTATAACTAATTTCAAGATTTAGATCGAATTTCATTAGAGTTTAGGTCGGATTTTATTCGATTTAGAATTTTTTTTTACCCACGGTTTTGGTTTTAGTTTCACGGTTTTTACTCCTAAAAACCATCATCGGCCTATAAATTATAGTATTTTAAAAATTAGAACCAAGGCTGAATCAAAATTGAAAGTTTCAGTCTAGTTGATAATTCCGATTTGGTTTTGCTCACCCCTAGTTCTAGTCATCAATAGACGAAGAGTTATATGCATCACAAAATTCGCAACAAACAGCAGTAATCTCTTATTTGAACTCAAGTCAAGAAGCAATCTTAGATCTGCAAAAATGAAACTTTTCTACAATGCTTCATCTTATTTTTACTCCGTGCAGGTCACCGCAATTTCAATATGCAAGCATCATATGTGTTTAAATTTCTGGCCTTGAATGATACTAAGTTACATACCTTTTTGCCAAGCTTGGAGCTTTAGCAGAGTCGGAGACTCGGCCTTCACAATCGAGTGAAGATTGGACAGCATGATGCGTCTTCGATGGAGAATTTCCTGTCAAGTTCGTCAACGCCCAATTCTTGCATGAAAAATAACTGAGTAAGCGCAAATTAAACTCTAACATTTGGGCTCATTTATAGATTAAACCTCTTTTATATACAAACAAAATCTCAGATTTGGTGACAATTTGGATCCTACCCTTTAGATACAACATGTGAAATATCACATTTTTCATGATGTGATATTTCACATGGGCTAAATTCCAAGGTGGAAGATCTGTTTCTGTAAACAAAAATTAAGATTTAATCTATTAATGGCTCCAGATATTAGGATTTAAATGACAATTACATCCTAATTTTTTTTACCTAAGCTTCCTCGGGATAAACGTGCATGTTAATTCTGCTCGATCATTATCGCTCAAGCTTTGAGCCCCTTGAAAAATCTACCACCTCTAAATCTGACGCCTGTTTCCTCTAGACACGATCTCAAGAGAGATCTCGTGTCTGGTTGCCATTTCAAATCTTTAAGAACAGAAAAGAGGGATGCAATAGCAGGGGTAACCTCACTGTCCTTAATGTTGTGACATGACTCTACTTTGAGACTCTGAAGGTCCTTCAAAGAGAGAATAACCAGCTCCAGCCCTTTCATTCTCAATGACGAACATCCTTGCAAAGAGAGCAACCTCAATCTCCTACAAGAGAAATTCATGAAATTAGTTAAAAGCTACAGAGAGCAGGCGAGTCCTGAAAATTATTTCTATCTAGATCTACGGATAAAATCTGATTAAAGATAGAAAATATTTTCCATTATTACAGAAAAAATTCAACATATTTTTTGGTTTGTGCATAAGAATCAATTTAACAGATATAAACTGAAATTAGATGAGTAATATTCATTCGTACCTACAAATGCAGGTGATGGAAAACACATCGTCATCCAATCCCCAACAATCCTGCAAGACTAGTTCGCTAATTGAGCCACAGACCAAAAACAGAGCTTTCACAGTAAGCTTATCCCGCACCTGACACTGCTGTAAATGCAATCTTTCAATGCTCATACAAGATCCCAAATGCTCATCTAGACCCGGACTGGAGTCTATGCTATTACAAGATTGAAGCCTCAAAGTCTTCAAATTTTCACAATATGAGAGTGCAGCTAGCCACCCGCCATCCATTCTAGGATCAGAAAATGTCAGTTCCTCGAGCATAAAACAACACTGCCCAATTGCTTTAATCCCATCGTAGCTCCCCTCACACCCACAGAGCTCTAGCTTCACTAATCTTCTACACCCTTGGGCTAAAAGGGTTAAACCTATATCCGAAATTATAGAGCTGTAAAACCCATCAATAAAGCCAATCACTTTCACAATCTGCAAATTTCTAAATCCTGAAATGGCCTTTAGCGCAATATCCCCACAACAATGTAACTCTAATTCCTGCAGTAAGTCACAGTATTCTGCTAAAGTAGCCAATCCATGTCCAGTTCCACCAATCATAACCAGTCTCTGTAAATTAGGGCACTCGATAGAAAGCACTTTCAGCATGGTATCGATCACACTTGGCCGTAATATGTCATTTTCCTCTATAAATCCACCAGACGAAAATTGTGAATCTATGTGTACGGACAGCGCTCTGTGGTTCGCCAAAATTTCCGAATTCCGCGGCGACCGAATGCAAGCATGAACCACATCAATATCAGTCAAATTCGGGAACCGCGCGAAAACACGACCTGTTTCCAAAAACCCCCAATCGAAGAGCTTGAGCGATTGAACCAGACGGCCATGGAGACATAACCAGCGTTTACAGACCAAAGAAGTAGACACGTGCTCAGAAATCGGGAGCTTAGATAGTACATTCAGAAGAAGCTCGTCGGAGAGATACAAGGTGTGATCCTCTGGCCCCGGGAAGTCCATCGGAGCTACAGTATCAAGCGAAGTCGGAGACGGAGAGGAAGAGAAAGACTGTTTCTGCTTCTTGAAAACGACATTCTTGAGAGCAGCTTCGTTGAAGGCTATATCTGGTACGCCGGATGTCGGTGGACTCGGGTTTAGATTGTGGGGCAAGTTGGGATTAGGGTTAGGGCTTCCATACACTCATCAGGCGAATTCGACATTAATCAATGCTTGAAACAAAAATTCGACAAGAAATTGATTCATTCTGAATCTCTCATTTTCCAAACAAGCAAACACAGCGAAGATTATCGTTTCTCGCACTACAAATTTTGGAGCTTTCTCGCTCTAATTCACCGGAACTACTTCGGATTCAGTGTCAGGGTCCATCAAGAACAAAGCTCTATTATCAAGTGCGAAAAGGACTAACGTAATAATTGAAGCTCCACCATATGTTTTCCACCACGTTCACTAACTCCTTTCTTATGATTGCGTGGCGAAAGATGATTCGTTTCATTTTTGTAAGATAAACATGGCATTAAATAATTTAATTATTGTTCCCGTCCCATTCATAGACGCTGCCAAAGAAAAGGGAGATTGTATTTTGTCTCCCGTGCAAAAATATGAACAAAACTTAGCTTAATAATTGCTACGAAAATAAAATCACATTATTATATATATAAATTGAATATTTTAATAGAAAAATATAATCACATAATTTATTATAACTAAAACTTAAGAAATTCGAACATTCCATCCGTTTTTATTTAATTTTAATTTTAATAAAAACTCTACGGGCTTGGGACTCAAATGTGCATTTCAAACCCATTAAAGCCCATCACTAGGCCCATAAACTAACATTTTCTCATAAATATAATAAAAAATATTTAAATTTTTATTAAAAAAAATGAAATCGAATTTTAAAGCCTAGTTCCAAAATTTTCGAACCGTGAATTCACAAAAAGGTTCAAAATTGGCTCAATAAAATAAGCTAGTATGAACCTGCATGTACTCGTCCTTAATTTCATACTGGTTTATTTTATTGCGCTAATTAGTAAATATTTTAGTTTTATTTCGTTGTTTTTTAGTATTATGGTAATTTATTTATAGAAGTATTTGAATATTTTTTATCCAATTTAATTATTTAATCTGATTAAAGTATTAAATATTTTAATCTATACTTGTAAAAAAATAAAATATTAACAAAGATAACAATTAACTGTAAATGTAGGAATTATTTTTGACTAATCGCATGTTTGTTTCAATTTCCATGTGAATTTTAAAAACAAAAATTCCGGCATTTTTAGCGTTGACATTTGAAAATCATGATATGGACTCCCACGTGCAACGGGTTGACTTTCTACTCAACCGTAAGATCAGGATGAGTGAATCCAGTAATCAACGGCTCTAACCTCCATTAACGGCTACATTAACGAACAATTGTCGTTTTTCTATTGAACAATTTGATTTCCACGCATCCTGTTTTTCTCAAAATTACCATTATTTTATGGCACATTTGATTTCTCTTATCTTTCTAGTAATCCAACTCTTAATTTCTGAAAGTTTCGAAAAAATCACCGATACCATTGTCTGTTTATAGTCGGAGCATTTATGATCTTGTTCTTGTGTCGCAGATAAGAGAACTCAAGTTATAACCCGTCATCAAACTTCATTCCCGATGATTATGGACCGAAAACTCACAATTGGGTTGTTGTATAATTAGTTATAAAATGATTTAAATTAGAGTATTCGCATCCGATCACGTACCTCAAACTTCAATAATTTCAAGCGGATTAGCCATTTAGTTTCTAAGATAACATATATTATACGCGAAAAATCCTTGGTCTTTGTGATCAATTGTCACGTTTGATCGTAATTTTTTTAAGTTGATTTTTTCTTCCTTTTTGGGGTGAAATTGAAATTAAATTATTATTATTAGAACATAAAAAATTAAGATTAATTGTCTACGTAATTGAATTTGTAAAAGATTTTCTCAATTCCAAGCTAAATCCACCTATAAATAGGATTAAGATGCAGTAATCCAACTACTAAAGCAAAAAAACCAAAGAGAAGCATATATTTGCATCTCAACAATGGCTTTTTACTCTAATTCCTTCTTCGCAATTCTTCTTATCTTGCTTTCGCTCTCCGGTTGCTTTTGCTTTCACCGAAAACTCGTAGCCTCCAACATTTCTGAGTCTCAGGCCACTGACGGCTGGTCCACCGCCGGAGCAACGTGGTATGGAAGCTCGACCGGCGCCGGAAGTGATGGTAATGCAAGCAAAACGACATTATCATAAACCCTAGCTGTACTTATTATAAAGTTAATTATCTTATAATTTTATGGGTTTATTTAATTTATTATTGAGCAGGAGGGGCTTGTGGGTATGGAACAGCAGTAGGAAAACCTCCATTTTCTTCTCTAATAGCAGCTGGAGGGCCGTCATTGTTCAAATCAGGGCAAGGATGTGGAGCTTGTTATCAGGTCATTATTGAATTCTAATTAATAAACAACCAACGCATTTATAAACTATAAATTTACTCGAGATTAGGGTTTAAAAGCAATAGTTGTGATTTTCAGGTGAAGTGCACGGCAAATTCGGCTTGCTCCGGCAGCCCAGTGACGGTGGTTATCACCGATAGTTGTCCCGGCGGTGTTTGTGCTTCCGATGCCGTCCACTTTGACTTGAGTGGCGCCGCGTTCGGGGCCATGGCTAATTCTGGTGAAGCACAACAACTCCGGGATGCCGGAAGCCTACAAATTCAATATCAAAGGTTGATAACGAAAACTAATATGTTCATTTAAATTTCAAGAATGTTTGAATAACGATAATATTAAGAAATTACGTTATATTTAAAAGAATCTACGATACAGGGTCCAGTGCAGTTATCCAAGCACTCGTCTCACTTTTTCGATAGACTCTGGCTCGAACGCGTATTACTTGGCAACCCTAATCGAGTACCAAGCCGGAGACGGAGATCTTTCGTTAGTAGAACTCAAGCAAGGCTCAAGCTCGTGGGTTCAAATGCAACACTCGTGGGGTGCGGTTTGGAAAATCAATAGCGGGGCGGCTTTACAGGGTCCGTTTTCGTTCAGGTTAACCTCGCTCTTGTCTAGCCAAACGATCGTCGCAAATGACGTCATTCCGGCCAGTTGGCAGCCTGGCCAGACTTATACATGAAGCTCCAAAATCATGTTGATTTGATGCTGTATTTCAATAAAAGTTTTAACCAGAAGCTGAGTCGTAAACCTAGATGTTTCACGGGCTTTCTGGTTATATGTACTCAAATATTATAAATCTACTTCCTATTTTAATGAGTGATCGGTTGCTGGCGGCGGCGCCACCGCAATAACGCCGGAGAAAAATGACTAGACTGCCGTCTTCTCTGTCTCTCGTTCTCTCTCTATTTTTCATGCAGAGCCAAGTCAATTTTGACCTCTCTCAATCTCTATCTACGTCTCTTTCTCTCTCTAGAATATTCATTCTTCGAAGTGGGTCGATTTTCAGAGTGGTTGATGTTTGCATGGCTTTGAGCAAAGGAGACGAGCTAGCGAATTGGTCGACGATGAGCTGACGTAGACCTAACCCATAGTTTAATTATGTTAACTATAATAATTATTATATTTATGTATCAATAAATTATTTTAATATAAAATTATTTTATCTCCAAATTACTAACCAATAAATATATGCGAAACAAACGCTACTTTATTTCGTTAGTATTCGATCAATGCTAATAAGGACCATGAGGTATTTGTATATTTCGTTAGTATTCGTTGCAAGGAAGAGCATACAATTTCGATTATTCAAAATATTTACATATTAGACGAATTATAAATAAGTCCATAAATAAAATGTGAGATCTAAAAGAAATTAAAGGGGAAAGTGGAAGGATAGCATAATAATGTCACTATGAACATAGGGAATAAAGACGTGCAATTCAAAGTACAACTTTTGTATCATGCAAATATGTATGGTCCCCATCATCACTTCCTCTCATGCTTTGACTTCTTTCATTATGTTTATGTATGTATGTTAATAATGTAGAGAGAGAAAGTGAGGAGAGAGAAGGGGAGATAGAACATACATCAAGCTAAAACATATCCAAACAAATGTAAATAAAATATTAGCAAACCCAATTAACACTATTTATAATATAATGATATATTTATTCGCTTACTATACTCTTTGAATATTTTTGATGGAGTGATGAAAAATAATTGACACAGTTAATATTTATTTACATAGTAAATTATAAATAGTTAAGTTATTAACTTAATTATTTGAAAATGAAGTATTCAAAGTAAATTCATCGAGCATGAAATAATAAAGTCAATGATGGACCACATGACTACCTTTAACATCAAAAAGTAGTCATGGGTTCAAGATTAAATATCTACCGTGAACATGATACCATATACCTTATTTTAAACTATTTTGAAATTGACATGATGAATTATCGAATACACGGTTCAATAAATCAAAAATGGTTTGACAGTAGGCATCTCTATTTATGCGAGAATAAAATTACAGCCTTAATCATTATAAGCACATTCGTTACGAGGATTTTACTACTAGAGATCCTCACAAATGTCGACCAGTATGATATTGTTTGTTTTGACTTGAAATCGACCTGAGAGTAACAAGACTCAAGCCTAATGAAATATTCAAATAAAGATAGAATTCGAATCCTTTGAATACTTGGAAGTAAACAATTAGGATCCCTAGTTTGGCGAGATTATTAAATTTGGGTTAGAATGAATTAATACAATTAGGACTTGGTCTACCAAACCCTAGCCAAAAACCCTATCTTTTTGCCCTATCGATGATCCAAATTCAATGGACATCTCATCAATATTTTTAACTAATTAACGTAATTACCATTCGCCTCTCCGTACTACTTTTTTATACTCATATTAACTAGGGTTAATTCTTCATTAAGGTTAATGTAACTCATGTCAGCTTAGAGTGGGACCCAGTTGCCATGTAGATTATTATAAATGACGTGTTGTCCTCTTATTGGATGGTAACACCACGGCTCGGTAGTGTTAGGCGAGTCTCGTTCATCTTTGCAACAAACCAAGCAGCTCCCTTGACTTATCCAAGCAAGATGCCAGTTCGTTTTGGTAACTTATTCGTCAAATGACGGTAATACCCTTCGTTAGTTAAATGAATTTAGAGGAAAAATTAATAAAACACCACGAGAAAGCAAGAAAGAGTATTAGAGATTAAAAACAATTAAAATGATTTAAAAATACAATTTGAGAAAGGGTATTTTTGGAATTAAAAATAATGGAAAGATGGATGGGGAAGAATATATACCTAAAATGGGCAATTCTCGCATGTTACATGTTGCTCTTTCTTTTTATGTTCGGGGGCAATAGGAGATTTCGATATTCCTTGATTTATTTATTTATTTATTTTTACGAAATAATTAAATAAATGGGTTAAAAGCTTGGATAATTAAGTGGGGATGAGTTATATATAATTTAGAGAAAAGATATAAATTAAATCAGATAAATAAATAAAAAATTAAATTATAATTAGTAATTTCGTTGTGAATTTGTCTTGGCGGAGGAATGCTTGTCACCTACTCTCCTTTCCATTTTACAATCTTTCTCTAGCAGAGCTTTTAGAGAGAGAGAGAGATGGAGGAGCACAGGTGCAAGCTCTGCTTTCGAAGCTTCTCCAATGGGAGAGCTTTGGGAGGTCACATGAGGTCCCACATGATGAATTTTGTTCCTTTACCTTCAGAGCCAGAGGAACCGCCATTTTCGCAACCTCCAGCTCCGGCGAGAGGCGAAAAGGAGGAGTCGCCTACTTCGCCGCCTCTTTCTCTCTTTTCCTCCGGCGGGGAGGCGGAGGAAGAGGATCTCTACTACGGCTTGAGAGAGAATCCGAAACCGAGTTTCAGGATCTCCGATCCTGAACCTTCCTTCGCCGTCGTTGCAGGCTCTGTGATTTTGCAGGATCGGGAGAGCGAAACTGAATCGCCGAAGAATCCGACTCGCCGGCGCCGATCGAAACGTTTCTCCGGTTTTCACGGAGAAGAAGCTACTGGAAAGGCTAAACTGAGAAAACTGAGTTTCTTCGAGTTATGGCCGGAGCCGGAACTGGCGAGTTCGATCTCCGAATCGACGGCGGAGGAAGACGTTGCTTTCTGTCTAATGATGCTGTCAAGAGATAGCTGGAGTAAACGGCCGGCGTCCTCAGATGAAGAAGAAGAAGAAGAAGAAAAATCAATGGCGGAAACCGATTCCGAGGAGCTTAAATTTCCAAAAATTCCAAACGGAAAAAAGTACAAATGCGAAACCTGCCAACGAACTTTCCGATCATACCAGGCTCTCGGCGGACACAGAGCGAGTCACAAGAAAATGAAGCTTTCTTCGACGCCAATGGCCGGTCATGACAATGCTGGTTCTTCAGCTTCAATGGCGGACAAGAGAATCCACGAATGTCCAGTCTGTTTCAAAGTTTTCTCTTCTGGACAAGCCCTTGGCGGCCATAAGAGATCTCACGTTTCTGGTTCATCCTCAATAATTTCTGCTAAAACTTCAACAACCAAATGTAATCTCAACTTGATAGATCTCAATCTCCCCGCTCCAATCGACGAAGAACATGACGCGAGTCAAATCGAGCAATCTTCAGTCTCTGATTCGGAGTTCCTCTTACCCATCAGGATATGATTCCGCCATTGTAGTTGATTTGAAGGTGACAACTCTGCTCCAGCCTCAATATACTTACTGCTCTGTTTTTTTTCTTTCAACAGTAACTGAATCGAGTATTATTTATAACCTCCATCAATGGAAGATCAACACTAATTTACTGCAATTCTGCTTCATTTTGGGCTTAAAACTAGTGTTTCAGATTATGGGTTTTGGATGAAAAGTGGAGAAGATGAAGAATTCGAATGAAAGAGTTGAGAACTTAATCATTTAAAAAACAAGTTTAATTGAGGTTATAATACACTCTGTCCGCCATTAACATCTTGAAGTGGAGAAGACGAAGAGGAAGGAAGGACATCAACTCTGAGTAAATATTCCTTGTTTTTCTTTCCCGTACATGGCAACCATGGAAATGCAGAGAAACCAGAATCCTCTGTTTTAATAACAGAGTAATCTTTTCTTTTCTCAAAATATAAAAAATATATAATTTTTATGCTTAATATTTTGAAACATTATATTATTTTTAGAAAAAACTAATTGTGGGACTTCTCTCATAAAAATAAGCTAAATTGAACCTGAGTTTTGGAAAAATAAATTTTGAGCTTCCCGAACGCATGATGAGTCATAGTGAGGGAGAGATCGGACACACCGTCCCTCACTCAGACACATGATGCGTCATAGTGAATGACAGATTAGATACATGATGTTTCCTAGTGAGAGACATGAATTTTTTTTTTAAATTTTTTTATTAAATTTGACTAAGCAAATTTTATCAGAATGACTTAAAATTTTTACCACACATTCACAACAATAAAATGCTCTAATCTGAAAGTTTTTAAATTTTTTCGACAACTGTACGATTTACTATAATTTTTTCATACATAAACAAAACAAAATTGTTAAAATTACATAGGGTAATAAAAGTTTTTGAAAGTTGTATTATACACTTAAAGCACTATAAGACAATATTACACAAATTTTCATGAACTTTCAACAGTACGATTTACTATAGTTTGTTAACTACATAAACAAACAAATTTTGTAAAAATTACGTATATTAATAAAAATCATGAAACTTTGTGAAATATTATCTTACAGTTTTTTAAATGTGCGAAACAATTTTTAAGAATTTTTATTACTGTATGTAATTTTAACAAATTATTTTTACTTTTTAATGAAAAAAATTATAGTAAATCCTACAATTATTGAAAAAATTAAAAAACTTGCCGATTAGTTTATTTCATTGTTGTAAATGTATAGTAAAAATTTCAAGTAATTCCAATAAGATTTGATTAGTCAAATTTATTATAAAATAAAATTCGCCGTAAACCCAAAATTTCAAGTAACGATGCGTCCGATCAGTCTCTCACTACGTGCATCATGGGTCCGAGCATGTGTATGTGAAACCTAAAATTTATTTTTCAAAATCCAGGCAAGATTTGACCCATTTTCTCGAAACTTAGTCTTAAAATTCGTTTTTTCTCTATTATTTATTGTTTTTGGGGGTAGATTTAGGTGGGGCTCTAGTTCATGAAATAAATAATCATCAATTTGCGCAATTTGATAATAATTACAATTTTTTTTCTTAAAATTTGATAATCTTACTTTTAAGAGCTTGATTAATATATTTATGTCTATTATTTTTTTGCAGGTTTTACTAGGAGTGAGAATCGGTTCGGTTTTAATGTAAAGAACCAAACAAAAAACTTGGTTTGGTTCAACTTCATAAGAGGTGAAACCAAATGTTGCACCCAAAATCTAAAAATCTAGTTCGTTGCTCGGTTTTGCTTTTTAAAACATAAAAACAAAAATTACTCGAGAGAATTGAATTTAAAAATTAAAATTAAAAATAACAAAAAAATAAAAAAGGTGAAAAAATTAACTAATTATTAATGTTAGGTATATTCTATTATTGTATTTTTTTAAAATACACGATGATATATTAAAATAACATAATTTTTTATAAAATCAATATAATATAAAGTAAATAATTAATGTAAATTTATTTATATAATATTCCAACAATAGAAACGATTTCGGCCCTTGGTCCGCCATTAGCGAAAGAAAGCACTATTATGGATTCTTCCCGTCAGGACACCCAGCAAGAAGGTAACCTCGAGCTTCAATCTCAACAGGTTCAACAGCCGGAATCGGTGGAATCTTATTCTCATGCTCCATCACAGTTTCATGCTTCTGATTCATCTTATCCAGTCTGCAATAGCTATATCCCACAATATGGTCATCATAATGAGTCTTCTTCTTACTATTATTCTCGAGACTATGCCTCTTACAATTCGCAGCCATATCATCCTGGATTTCAGGGTGAAACTACTTCGATTCTTCCTCCTGGTGTCCCGATTTATCGGCAATCAACCTTCTCTGCTTCGGCGGAGCAAGCTCAGTTGCTAAATTGGCAGAATACGTATCAACCCCATGGAAATGTTGAAAACCAAGGGAAGTTGGATCAGAGTTCAGTGCATCCCCATGGGTTGAACCCTTCGGCGTCTGCTGCAGTGACAGCATTCACGCAGCTATCGCAATTCGCAGCAAGTATGGATGCATCGCAGCGTACTGGGCAACAGCTGGTAAGGGCTCGTCATATTATTTCTCTAATGTACAGTTTGTTGTGTTTGAAGTCCATGCATTCTGCGTCTTCTCTTTCTCTATCACTGATTTGATTTTTGAAACTTCCTGATAATTTCATGTAGTTTGATGTCTGTTCTGTTACTTTTGCTTTTGCTGCTGTTTATTTTGCAGTGTTTCGATGCTTGGATGTATTTCTGCTATTTGAGTTTTTTTTTTTTCATATTTATTGCTCAGTTTTTGGGTATCCAAGCCAATCATTTCTGGTGTGATTCTGTAAGTCTTCAGGAACCTTGATAGAACTCAATCGTGAAATATCCTTGAAGAGCACTTAAAAGCCACTAATTAAACTGCATCTCATGACTAAAACCCCTTTTATTCATGCGAAATTGAATGATCATCAGTCATTTGATAGATTTCAGGTGGACATGGTTGGGAAGTAGGACTTTTATTTTCTCTACTTTTCCTTTTAATCCTTTCTTCTATCAGATGTTGGCTAAATTTGTTTGTTGATTAGTCGGCAAATAAAAAATCAAAATGATGGTCTTTTAAGTAATTATAGTGGCTACTTACTATTGAAGTCACCATAACAATGGGGGGAACTTGGATAACAAATGTCAAATAGTACGAGATTCAAGAACCCGGCTATGATATTCTTAGAGACTTTGATATTGATAGAAATTTTTTTAACTAATGTAGGATTCAAAATTTAAATCTTAGTGATTACTTTTCAAATTTCATATCCTAGTTATTAATTATTATGTGCTTCCTGTTCGTGTTACAAAGTGAGAAGAGTGTTATACTATTTTGTAATGGATTGTCTGATCACAATATGTCTAGGTTGGGTCTACTATCAAAATGTGTTTTTGCAAGATACATGCAGGTTTGGTTAATGTCCACATCCAAAGAATTCTCAAGCTATGACATAACCATGGAGTTCTCCCTATCGCAAATAGATAAGGTGGAGTTCGTCATCAAAAGGTGCAGACTTGGCTACAAAGAGATACCCTATTTTCCCTCTTCCCTTGATAATCAGTTTCACGACGGTTTTAGAACATTATGACCATTATGTTGGTTACTAGGATGGAAGGTTTAGGTGGGTTAGATGGAGCAGGAGCAGTATGAGCGGGATTTCTAGTTTTAGTATTAGTACTACGCTGACCTTTGATAGATTGACCAAATAGTGTGATCTCCTACACTTTTGAGAAGTTTATAAAATATTGAAGTACTTGATAGGATGTCGAAGGAAAATAATATTATTGACCAGAAATGAGTATCTTCAAAAAAGGCAGTGCAGATGTGACTCTACATATTCGAAAAATGATCCCGTAGCTAGAAACTTGGAGGACAGAGAAACGAGATATCGTTTCCAAAAGTAGAGCAGACGCAGGAAAGAGCACCGATTTATGGTTTGTGAAATTATATGGCTCTAAAATTTTCTAGAAGATCTAAAGCTTCAGTACCATTACTAACGTAGAAATTTATCATGATAATAAGCCATTATTTTGCTACTTCACAATTTTTTTCTACGTGACAGGTGAAACCTTCAGCATTTAATAGACAGCTTAGGGACATTAGGTGATGATTTTGAATGTATGCCCTATATACCATCAGAAACACAAGTTTCTGATATTTTTCGCTGCAGGTTTATATAAATGACAATTCGATGATAGGATCAAACGTAATATCCACAGACATATTTTCGGTTTGAGAGGGAGTGTAAAATACAAAATCATCTTTGGATTTTTAAATTTGACTGATTATGGGTTTATTGTAATCACTCATAAGCTTATCCTATTCAGAATATGCTTACATTTCTTAACTCTTTAGAGGCTTCTACGTAGCTTTGAATTGTTAATATTGGTCCCACTTTGTAGGAGGTAACCTGTTTTTATTTTTCTTAGATTAGGTAGTTTCCCTATAAATTTTCTATGTAACTTGCATTCTTGAAACTTGCTTTTTCAATCAGTAGCTTAGATGATTCTCTTGACGCAAAATTTCAAAAGCCTACAACGTACTTGAGCGAAACTAATACCTATGATGTTAATTTATGAGGATGGCAAGAAAATTTGACTTAATGTTGTAAAACTGTTGAACTAAAATGTAACTCTTTCACTTAACGTGGCTAGCTAGGATTTTTTTACATGTATGAGATTCTAGTTGGTCTTGAAGAAATAATTTGAATCTATTCTTTCTTTCTTTCCAAAACAGGCCCAGTATGGTAAGTATACTATGAATGAACATTAGCTTCTTCTTTTCAATGACAGCTAGACCATTGGCTTCTTTTTGATTTTGCCTTTTTTACTATATCTTTGCTTGATTCAGCTGAAGTTGTTTTCTTATGGCGCCAAGATAATGGTCTTTCATTTATCAATTTCTTCTTCTCTACTGCCCATTTTAGTAATTGTAATGCAGTGTCATTTTGTTACCATAGTTATGTCCAGAGCTCTAATTGTTTATATCAAACTAAAAATTAGTATAAAATGCTAATTTAACACTGAGTAATTTTCCTTCGTAGAATGGGAACATTAATCACCCTTTCATTTCAAAACCTGCTTTACCTTTGATTGAAATTCTGCAGATTAGGCCATCTCCATATAATAGAGGTGGAGGCAGAAGGGGAAGTTGGCCATTCAAGGGAGGTGGTCGAGCACATTTCGTTCGCCATGGTTCAAGACCAGATAATCGCTCCACTCCTCCCTTTCGTGGTAGGGCCCGTGGCCTGGGTGGCAGCAGAGGGCACTTGTCGGGTCATGATGCTTTACAATCATCTTCAAATGAGGCATCATTGCCTGCTGAAAATGGTTCAATTTTAGTGCCACAAAGTTCAGAATTTGGTCCCGCACAAGTGCCTGAAGCTCCACGCTTATCATGGTGTGAACTTTGTCGGGTCGACTGCAACACTCCAGAGGTTTTGGAGCTGCATAAAAAAGGGAAGCGACATAAAAAAACTCTGAAAACCTTCGAGGAGTTGCAGAGGCTGAACAAAGTCATATCAGGAGAGCAATCTGATGTAATTCAGCCTGGTATTTCACAAGGAATTGAAGAAAATCTAACTTCCAAAGTTATTGCTGATGATTCTAGTAACAGAAAGGAGCAGCAGAGGGAGAATCCAATGGAATCTGAGCCGAAACCTGCTGATCGAGGCTGTGGTTTAAAGCGAAAGAAGAAAGGAGGCCGAGGAGGAAAGCAAATAAAGACTAATGAAGGGTCAAGGAGAACAGTTGAGCCTTTTTTCTGTGACTTGTGCAATGTGAAATGTGAGTCGCAGGTTGTATTCAACACACATTTGAGTGGTAAAAAGCATTTAGCCAACCTCAGCAGATTCCATGGCCATAAAGCTTTATATGGAGAAGCTCGACTGGAAGAGCTCTACCCGCCAAATTCGGATGCTGCTTCAACCTCTGCACCCTCCATTGTTCAACAATCGGCGAGTTTTATTGATTCTCGGGCTTACCCGCCAAATATGGAAGATGTTTCAACCTTGGTTGCCCCCCTGCTTCAACAAACTGTGAGTGTTGTTGATCCTCAGGCTCTTCTTGCTCAGCTATTGATGACTGTAATCTCTCAAGCTCGAGCACCAGCTGCAATGGAGGCATTGGTATCTGTAATATCGACTTTAGCTCCACCCACAGGTCCCTTGGCGATGAAACCTGGCCCGATTTTAGAACCTCGGAATGGTCAATCGTCGGAGATTCAGCAACCAAAACCTGGCCCGATTTCAGAACCTCAGAATGGTCAATCGTCGGAGATTCAGCAACCAAAACCAGGCCCGATTTCAGAACCTCAGACTGGTCAATCGTCGGAGGTTCAAAAACTGCAACCGAATCCTAGAGAGATGAAGAATGATTCATAGTCTACTAAAACGGGCAGTGGCGAGGCTGAAAGCGCAGATGGTGAAAGAATAGATCGTTAATCAGATCGATCAGACAGAGTTTTCGTCAGAAATGGCGGCAACAAGAAACGGAATTGGAAAGGTAAGTTTAACTAATTAGATTGACGAGGCAGTAAAAAAACCAGGGAATCATCTAGTTTTTTGAGCATTTTGTTGGGAGAATTTTACCCTATCCAACTTCAAAAGTACATGTTATGTGTGCTCAAAGATGTTAGAACTTCGAATTAGAGTTCATCTGTCTTCCAATCCGAATCATTATCGGTCCATTAGTTTTATTTAGATGGAATAGATTAAACCGAGAAAAGAAATCGAAACCTTCGAATACGAGATCAGGTGCTATTTAAACGATAAATTGTGCTTCGGACCCGAAATAATGAGATAAGTTAGGGCGACTGCATTAGTGCGATTAATGAGCTTTAATTGTAACAAAATAAATAATAATAAATATTTNAATAAATAATATTAAAATTTATTTTATATATATAATAAATATTTATTTTAGTTGTAATTTAATAAATAATAAATTTGATTATATATATAATGTAACCTAGTCACGTGTCGTGTCGGTGTTGTTTCATATGCGACCTGCAACGACGTTGAGGATGGGTTTTACCGGATAGTATTTTCTCTCCGGCGGAATGTGGTCGCAACAGCTTTGCCGGCTACCACTGGTTACCACTCGCCGTCGCGATCAGGATTCGTTTCCGCCGTCGAATTTCTTCCTCCGTAAACTCAGAAATGCTCCTCCTCCTAGACTTTCACCCTTAATTTTGACCTGCAAATGTGGCGCCAAAACATCGTCGATTTCCTCCGATCAGCTTCCCCCCAACGCCTTTCGCCGGAAGAGCGACCCGCAGTGGAGAGGAGGCTTCAGCTTAGGGGTGGACTTGGGGATGTCTCGCACTGGCCTCGCTCTCAGCAAAGGATTCTCTATTCGTCCGCTCACTGTAATTTCTCTTGCTCCGCGATGTTATGAGTAGAATTTGAAACATTTTTGCTTGGCTCCAACATTTTTTCTAAGAAAGCGGATTTTATAAACATCCTCGTTGTTAAGATTTACAACGATGCTTGTGGATTCAGGTCTTGAAATTACGGGGAGAAAAGCTGGAGGCTCAGCTTCTTGAAATTGCAGAACATCAGGTAGCAGCTTCTCATAGTATTTCACTTTTTTAAACGCTAATTGCAGTTAAAGTCACTATTCCTTCGTATTTGAAACATAGCATTTTGAGACTCAAGAAATGTCTGACAACGAAGATGAAGAACATATCTTCGATGTCTGTAATGCTTCGAGCGAGCAGCAATGTCCAATATGTGTTTGAAACGAAAGCTAGGGGAACCAATTTCAAGTTAGACACCCCAGTATTTCTAGTTGTAAACTACCAATGTAGTTTCATAGTTTCATCAGTCAACTCAGAAATTTAAGCTCCTAGAACTGATAAATTCTTGTCTTGTAGTCACAAAACACGACCCTTTATGAAGCATGATCACACAAGCATTTTTGTATTTGAAACGTGTAGATCTCATAGGGATAGTGTTCAAATGTCCCTTGGAGAGTTTGTGATTAAGAACATGTATGGAACTATTGGTGTTATTTCACTGTTAATGTAGTAGAAAAAGGACTAATAATAAATGGGGAAGTTTTGAAACTCAAGATGGGAGTTTGTGACGAATGAAATCGCAAATCGGGTATTTGAGCTTTAGTTTTTTGGTTCCTTGAGAATAATCAAACGCTTGCAGGAGGTCGATGAATTCATCGTTGGACTTCCAAAAGCACATGATGGTAATGAGACTATCCAATCGAACAAAGTTCGTAGCATCGTGGGCAGGATAGCGAACCGAGCTGCTGAAAGGTCTGAAAATTTTGGTTATTTTTGCATATTTTCATGGTTTTGGATTTTGATATTTTTTACATTAGGGGTTGGAGAGTGTATCTACAGGATGAGCATGGAACGACCGAAGACGCCAAAAATCATATGATTTGGGAGTACTTAATTCCCCAACTATCATCATTCTTTATTTTTATTTTATTTTAAATCTATTTTTAGTAATTTGGGAATTTGACATGTTCCTGTAATGGATGCAGGGGTCTTAGCAAATCGGCTCGGGCGACAGAAGTCGATGCATACGCAGCCATGGTGAAGTTCCCATCTTTAGATTTGGAAGTTCATTTGGAGGTGTTTTTCGAATTTGATTGCTGATTTACCAACCAATGCAGATGGTGTTGGGGAGATACTTTTCGATGTCAGGCCGGGGAACCGAACTTGTACTGCCCAAAAATCTCGATTTACAGCAAAAACTTCTCGTGGGTCCACCCAAAGATATCGACTTTTTCCCGGACGGCTAAGGTTTTAGGTAACTTCGAAGCAGGAGTGATTAAGGCTAATATGCCGGTCAATTGGTCGTCCAAAGATGAAGATGCGAATAGTAGAAAACGATGGTAATTATCTATTGAAATTGGTTTACAGTAGATTACAATAACAGATAAAATAGAATAACTGTTTATTCTATGTACTTCGCTTTTCTTTTTTCGGGTATTAATTGTTTGCGAAATTCACCTCCAAATGGTAACTTTGTCGGCTACCATTTCTGGTACTTGAAAAGCAACACCGATCGCTACTCCAAATCTCCGGTGCAGCTTGGATGTGTTTTCAATGTCTGTATACCAAAAAAGATGGAATGAAAAATGAATCCTCGCAACAAAGGAAAGACTAGTTCAACAATGGATCATAGAATTATTCACCGGTCACCGTAGTACCTCCAAGATAGATCATCGAAAAGCATCGCATATGATTTTCTAGTGTTTTCGAAGCAGATTGCCGGTATTCCGAAGCTCTGAAGATGCAGTCAATTAAGTTCAATGTGACAATTGAGCAATGAGATCGAATTGTGTTGCAAAATCCACAATTTTTCTTCATCTGGTGCCTGCCCAAAAGATACAAGCAATGATTATTCAACTCGAACAAGTTTGATTGTTCAAAGGTAAACAACAAGCAAGGGAAAAATATGCACCGGGTAGAAGTTTCTTCGAAAATCATAATTGCACGATCTAATGCGATGGAGTTTCTTGTTACAATAACGTTGGATCTTGATTGGAACTCCACTATGAATCAAAGCATCTCCATCTAAGCCAAAACTCTTATATGGTCCCAATTTCGTTGTAGATCAATGATACTGCAGATTATAGATAAGAGTAAATCATTGATATACACATTGCCGGAGTTGGAAAAGATATAAGAGCCTTACTAATGCCTCAGAATAAAATAACTGAAAGTTCATCTAAAATTTATTGGCAGAATTATAATTACCTAGATCACTCGTTAAAATAAGTCGATGCTAGGAATAATTTGATTCAATCATCTGTAGGGTGTCTTTGTACGTGGAGCACCATAATCGGGAGCCGAAGGCTCGCCAGCTCAGCCTCCAGCATAGAGTAAGCATCCGCATATGCCTAAAAGGAAAAACAAAAGAACAAACTCAAATTGTCTACTCAACAGGCGAATCACATAAAAATATTTGATACATGGAAAGATTTTGATGATGAGAGGGTCCATGCATTGCAGTAAAGACTAATAACTAAGTGCGATAAATTTACGTAACGTTAGAAGCTACCTAGAGTGATGCATGCAACCTTAATGGTTGTCATACAATTAATTTTGGAAGATGACATCGTGGGGAACTATGAATAAGCATCAATGCTCACCTTGATACATTGATGTATTCTGAAGCAATTTCGGCCAACGTTATTCATGAGAAACAGGGGATCATCAACGTGTATTGGATCAATACTACAAAACAAACAGAGCAATGTGATCAATAGTTATACTGAAATAGAAAAATTAAAGGTATTAACAAGAAAAAGGAAGAAATTTCAAGCCAAGAATCTTTCAATTACCTACAACCCCTTTCTCTTTTCATATAAACTTCACTTCCTTGAATTGAAACACGCATTTACCGGGGATCATACACATTCCTGAAAACGTGAGACGAATGCCATTACTGAACATAATGAAATAACGAAACAATTTTTTACAAGAAATCAACTAATTAAGTATTCATTTTAACATACCCAAAGAAGTATAGAAAATCCATAAGAAGCCGTCCAAAGTTCCGCAGGACAGAAAGAAAACCATCAGTTAAGTTGATTAGTAACCATCCTAATTGCTCTGCACCCTTTCCTCGCGAGGATGGAATTTAAAGGTCGCTGGAGATGAAATTCTCATTTTCAATTACATTATTTTGATTACCTTTTCTCTTCATATACACATGTTTTCTATGTTTAGATAATGCACCCACGCCAACCACAAAGCCACCACCAACCTATTTGCTATAAACGCCTCCATGATGTAATCACGTTTTTCTTTCAACCAGTTCAGTTCCACCCAATCGGGTCCCAATTCACTATCTTCCCCTCTTAAAAATCTCCCATTGGAAACTCCATTCAGGACCTCCACAAATCTGTCAACGTTCGCGACAAAATCTTCACTCAGCGTCAACGAATCGACATTGTTCCGAGCTTCTCGCCGTCAGCTGACGAAAATAACCAAGCAGACTAAAAAATCGCCCTCTCCAACTAGTTCGACTGCGCGATCCGAGTAAGGAGGCCATTCGATCACTTGAAACAGGTGCTTTGGAGGTGCGGCGGATCGTCGGACGACAGGTCAGGAAGAACAATGAAAAAATCATGACCGCGAGTTCTGAGTTTTCCGAGCATATGAATCACGATCTGAACAAACTTGAAATCGACGCATGCGAGACGAGATTGGCGCTAGTGAACATTGAGAGATGAGAACCATTTCAGGACCATGGACCTCGAATTGGAGGAGGAATTTGGATTAGAAGAGAGGCAATGAGAGCTGTAGAGAGAGATATTGGAGGTGAGAGAGTCTATGAGCGGATTCTGAATCACGGCCGAGCCGGAGACGGTGAATAACAGAAATTTTGGCGGTGGAAGCAATCGTCTTCTTCCTTTCTTTGCACTTGCAGAGATTCACCGGGAAAAAACGGAATGAGGATATTTATGGGCCTTCAATTTGATCCTAAAATATGGGCCTGATACTTAGGCTCAAAATCAATTTACCTCCTATACTATTGAGATATTTGCAATAATAACCAAATATTTTTTTTAAGATCACAGCCGTCCGTTTTACCAATGTGAACGCATCCCATCCGTCCAATCATTTTCGATCTTTTCAAAACCAGAAAAGGCTCTCATTATTGTGCCGTCAGATTGATGCGATGAGCAGACTAACCGAGGATAAAGAAGTACCAAAAGCACCCTTTAGAGAGCGGAAGAACCACAAAAAGTGAGGGTATGTAAGTCTTTTGAGTTCATACTTGAGCGAAATATCAACCAGTTTCTCTGTTCTCTGTCGCATCGGTCTCTGTAAAAAGGTAATAGAAAAACGAAATTACCCTCACCCGTATTTTGCACGCGTGAAGAACACAATTTAACAATAGTTTTGATCAAATAAATATAATTAATCATTTTTCTATTATTCTTTTTATTTAATTTTGTGTTGATTGGGTTTTAACCCAAATTGAATTTTGGGTTTCTCAAAATTTGTCAATGTTTTTCAAATATATAACTTTTGTTACAAGAATAATTCAATTTATAAAATTTTAAAATTCAACGTAAATTGCATCTGTATCTTATGAGATCACTGCGTCCGATACGAACATATATAGTATCTTATAAAAGGTCAGTGCTTCTGTACCGAACGTTTAACGAATTTTAATTTTTTTTAAACTCAGACTTGAATCGAAGTATTTATCCGAAAATCGGACCTAGCTTAGGTTTTAACCTAAATTCTTAATCCAAGTGTGGGAAAATAATAAAATTGTTGCTTTTGCACACAAATACAAGGAGGCAAAATTTATCATTAAAATTACTTAAAAATATATTTTTACTTGGAAAAAAACACGAAATTGTTTTATAGAGAGCGTGACGTTTTTTAGGCGCGTATAAAAAATTGGACGAAATATACAAAATTTGTAGAGAGAGAAAGAGGGAGGGAAGGAACATTGCCACTTTTTTATGTTGCACGCATCCTTTGCAGGATGACGAACAGAGGAAGACGGAAAATGGAAGCCTACCCAGCTTCTTCTTCCTGGCGAAACTCCGATCAGTTGGCCGGTCCAGAAATGGCTGTGTGGTTCTACTTTTCATCTTGACGACTTGAGGCAGAGTAAGATGAATTCAAGCGATTCAGGTTAGCTTCTGGTTCGAAAATTCAGGTTTTAATGTCTGTATTTCGAGTTTCAGAGCGGAAAAAGATGAATTGCCATTTTAGGTCAAGTGTTTTCGACTTCAACATCTTCTTCCTGGTCTTCTAGGGCAGCCCCATTTCAGACTTCTGTTGCGAAGCTGGAGAGTTTTAAGGATTTGGGTTTTTCTTCTTCTTGTTTTTCGTTGTTTAGATTGTTAGATGAAGGGCAAACCATTATCATTGCAGGAGATTAGAGTGAAGGGGCTGTTTGATTTCACTTCTTCGTCTTCTTCGTTGGAATCTCAGAAGTGGGTGAAAACCCACGAAGGATGTTGCTATGTGGGTTCTGAACCCACTTCTGTTCTCGACTCTAAAGGAAGTCCAAGCCCTCCGGCGTCCTCTTCCACGCTCTCCGGCGCCGCTTCGACGGCTGCTCTGGCGGCGGAGATCCTTGAGAACCCTTCTGCTTTAGAGAAATGTGAGCTTGCAATGGAGGAATGGGGGATTCAGTTCTCTGAATCCTCCGGCCAAGAGCAGTCTATTTCTAGTTTGATTATGGAAAATTTTTATGACCCATCTTTTGGATTGAACAAGTTTATCCGCCATGGGAATGATTCTCAGCAAGATTTGGAATTTCCTGCTAATTTCAGCTTTATGGATCAAGGTTTTGTTCTGGATTCAAATTATGCTGCTCCAGATCTGGTAATTGGTCGTTCTGATATTCATTTTCAAGCCCGAACTCCCATGCTCAATGAATCAACTACCTATTTTCCACCATTTTCACTCACTTCCGGTGCATTTCAACCCAATTCAGAGCAGCAATTTGTCGAGATTTTAGATGAAAAACCTCAAATTTTCCAAAACCCGACGAGGATTAACCAAGATCAATCTCAGTTTAACCAGAATCAAGCTATGTTAATGCCTCTTCCACACGCTCAGTTACAAGAACACCATCTGGGGAAGAGGCAGAACTTTGGGATTCCTAAGGCTCCATTTTCAGGCTCTGATGAGCAGCTTTTTCTTCAACAGAAAGCTCAGTTACTGCCTCTTGACCTTCTAAGAAAGCCATCAATGCCGAATCAGCAGTTTTATCAGAGTGTAATCGATCAGCTATTCAAGGTTGCAGAGCTGGTCAAAAATGGTGATCGGATTATGGCAGAAGTGATATTGGCGCGGCTCAATCACCAGGTTTCTCCTATCCGTAAGCCTTTTCAAAGGGCTGCTTACTATTTCATGGAGGCCTTCAAAGCTTATCTCACAATCAACACACCTAGTTCTTCAAACATATCTCCTTCGACTCTCCTTTTCAAGATCGGAGCTTACAAATCATTTTCAGAAATCTCACCTGTTCTTCAGTTTTCGAATTTCACTTCCAATCAAGTTTTCCTCGAAGCCTTGGACTCGTTCAATCGAATTCATATTATTGATTTTGAAATCGGGTACGGTGGACAATGGGCTTCTTTTCTTCAAGAACTAGCTGTGAGAAAGGGTGGAGCTCCATATTTCAAACTCACTGCCATTGTATTTCCCTCCCTTTCCCCAGCCACCATGGTCGAACTTGAGCTTAGTTTCATAAAAGAAAACTTGAAGTCTTTTGCAGGCCATTTAAACGTTATGTTCGAGCTCGAATTCGTGACCCTAGAATCGATAATGTTAGGTTCTTGGTCTCTCCCTTCTGGTTTGGAGAACAATTCTATTGCAGTGAATCTTCCGATTTCCCTATTTTCAACTCACCCATTGTCGATGCCTCTGATCCTACGGATCATCAAGCAGATTTCACCCACAGTCATGGTTTCTCTCGATCGAACATGCGATGGAATGGACTCCCCATTCGCCCACCATATCATAAATTCTATCTATTACTACTCGGGCCTGCTCGAATCCCTCCACTCAACAAGTGAAAATTTTGAGCCTCTGCAAAAGATTGAGAAATATCTGCTTCAACCAGAGATAGAGAAGCTAGTTCTAGGCCTACTCAGCTCTCCAGAACGAACACTCCCATGGCGAAGCTTGTTTTTAACATTTGGGATTTCACCTATAACTTGCAGTAACATTGCAGAATCTCAGGCCGAGTGTTTGGTCCAAGCAACTCCGGCTAGGAGCTTCCATATCAAAAAGAAACACGGGTCTCTCGTCCTATGCTGGCAGCAGATTGAGCTCGTTGGAGTCTCGGCTTGGAGGTGCTGAGGATTATTAGCTGTTTAACAACGTTGTAAGATGTCTTTTCCCCCTCAAATTCTGCCTTTTTTCCTGTCTAATGCTGTCTTTTTTGCTGTATTTTTTGTCTACTAGCTGTAGAATTGTGATCTATCCTATTAGAATGATTTAGAATGGCTTGATTCTGGTTGATTGGGTGTGCTTGCTGTCAGAGTTTTTTGAGGTTATTTGATATTTACCCTCGAGGTTTTATTGTTCTTCAGTTTGATTCTAACATGAAATTATTAGTCAAATGAAAGGTTGAGTTGTGGACGTATTTTGGTCAACGATTCTTCTACACTAAGAACCGAAAATCTAGCCCTGAAAGCCCTCTTCTCCAACTATTACCGTGTTCATTTGATTAATTTCAAAATTATTTAGGCCTTGATTTTAATTATAAAGACAAGAATAGATTAATTCATATGATCTTGGGGGTGACACGCTAAATTTGAACAAAGGGCACATGGATTAGGTAACAAAATAATAATTAATAATCTGAATATGAAGTTAAGAATGATTTATTATATAGTTTAATGAACTATTTGAACGAAAATACTAGAAAAATAAATCAGTTCTTATTTTGATTAATTATTTCTAGATCCAACTATTTATGCAACATAAAATATAATCTAACGGACAAGAGTAATATGGACTGGGCCCCGCAAGATTAGCTTTTCCCAGCCGTACGATGACGTCGAGTGGACCCCATCCCACGAATCCAACGATGCTGACAGATGGTCTCCAGTGCGGTCAGAATTACCACGCCTACGGCGATGGGACTAAGCGGGGGCGGTACAGTAGAGAATTCATGCTGCGATTGACTCCTAGCAGGGCCCACACAATACCAAGATGGACGGCTGCAATTGATTGACAGCCGGTCCCAGAAAATGAGCGTTTCTCCGCTGCTAAATGAAGAAGAAAATACGTCCACATCGAAATGAAGCTCCACGCTCAAAGAGACGCTCCACAACGGTCGCTAACATAAAAATGAAAAGGTAACACGTTTGGCATTTTTTCTCATACCTCTCTGGTCTTGCCCTCGCCAGACCAATCCGGTTCCAAATGACAAAACGGCGGAGACAATTCTCCGGCGATACGAATGGCCACCGCAGCGAACGGGATGGCGATGCTCAAATACCAGTCCACAAGTAATATTATTATTGAGCTGAGGCAGTCCGAGGATGAAAGTTCTGGATAAAAGAGGACGGGAAGGACACGATCGGAGAGAAGAAGAATGAGACAATGGAACGGCGTTGAATCTATCGAGCTCCAAATACAAGGCCGTGGCAGCCATGGCCGACGAGTTGCGAGGAACCTCCAATGGAATCAGCTTGAATTATAAATAAATAATTTAATAAGTTAACGATAAATAAGAAAGAAACTAATGAATTAAAATCGAGGGTAGTAAACCATCGACCAACAGTCCACGAGAAAAGTTACCAAGGTTTAATTCATCGGATCATAAGAAAGAAAAAATAAAAACACCCGAGATATCCAAACGAATAACGATAGTTGAAGACAGTAAAAATCGAATTAATATTTGCACTCTAATTCATTTTATCGACAAGGAAACGACGCATCAACGTGTACGTTTAAAGGGCATCATATAGTAACTCGAATTTGATGAAATTGAAAGACAAAGGTCAAATTACCAACAAACAGCCATTAGAACAAGCCCCCATTCTTCTTCTCTATGTCAACTAGTTCTAAAACAACTAAAAAAGAGCAACCCTTCTAAATATGGTCTTAAATCTCAGTTACTTTCGTCCGGCCATAGGAAGTCGATCCAGCTCGAGAAATCATCTTCTCTTAAAATATGACTGACCATTCCGATTAGAACGACGTATAAAAGTGCAATACCTTTGCGTTGTTTGTCGCCTTTGCGTTTCAACGTTTCCTGCAAGGGATAAGCCGTCAATTGATCGAAGTAAACCAATTAAGGAGAAAAACTAATGGGTTCATCGACAATTTTGATGTCAATTTATGGATCCATGATCCCAATATCCACAAACGAGGTAAAAAGTCTGACTTTTTCTAAAAGGTCAGAAATGTTGATTGATAGAAGAAGGAAAGAAGAGCACAACAGTAAAGATTTTGGGATTATCAATTGGAGACAAGTATCTACCTAAAATTGAATCTTCGATAGATACAAATCACACGGCCAAGATCAACCGATCTTTAGAGAAATAAAAAAAAACATTATGCAAGCACAGGACGTTTAAATAAAGGTGCATAGTTATGGGGGTCGAATAGAAGACACCGGAAAATATTTAAGCAGTGAAAAAGAGCAAGGATATCATGTAGTAATCGAAAGCTCGATACCATGGTTTTCTTTGATTCTCAAAAACTAAATATTTATATTCGATCGAGATGAAGAAATCAATATTTGAAGGGGCGGGTAAAGTAGATCCCCTTTCGGCTGATCCATCAAAAGCAACAAGAAGAATAGTACATTCTTGAAAGAATAATGCATCTCAGAAGTCTCATGGCCAAGTTAGAAGCATCAAATGAAATAAAAGCAAATAAGATTTTTCTAACCAGCTGTCGTTGAAGCTTTCTATTTTGCAGAATAGCAGAATTCTTCTCCTCAGTCAGCTTTGCAATAAGAGACTTTGCCTGAAATAATAAAAAACAAATCAGAAGAGTGTGACTTCAAATGTTCACAAATACCAAACGTGAATACAATGAAATTTTACACGTTGAAATACCAAATATTCAATACCCTGAAACAATACTAAACAGACAATACAACTCTAGCTCGCTCTCGTTTTGAAGACTCTTCATTGCTCAAGCATCGCCACAATATTTGTTTGCGGTCAATACAGGTAAAGAAGGTTGAAGAATATGCAAGTCTAAAAAGAATAATGTGATCAAGTTCCGAAAACTGGCAATATACAATGACTTTAACTTGCATTACTTGGGATAGAAATGTTCAATTGCAGAATGAAAGCCTGTTTTTATTGATCATAATTCGATCAAACAGAAACAGCACTATTTTCTCCATGAAAAAACATCGTTAGGGAGAAAGATTTGATGGAACCTAGTAAGTTTAAAGATTTTTTCAGATAATGAAATACCTCGGCTAGTTTATCGCGAGAATCATGCTTTACAGATGATCTGGAAGTGGAAACCCACAGATATGATTACATTAATCAAAACACAGCAGCTAACTTCGAAAAGCCACAGCAAAAACCAGGCTTTCGATTGAGATAAAATTCAAACCCATAAATAAAAACTCACAGAGGTAAATTCAGAAGGGATATGATTGCCAAAGTCGGATATTGAAGCCCTGGGTGAAGAACCTTCTTCTGACCCTTCTCGAACAGGCAATGGTAGGCGAGGAGGAGCAACATAAGCCACCATCAATTTAAACTCCTCCACTTGGTTCCTTGATTCCTTATTAAACTAAATTCCTCCCCCCAAAAAATGCATTGCGGGACTCTTAGCTCGTATAGATTCAAAGAAAACAATATACGGCTTATGAACTCAATACCATTTCTGAGTTTATATCCTCCAAAGTAGCTCCTTGACTTGCCACGACGCTCTGCAGCAAAAATTTGTCCTTGCATTGCATATCAGGAGGAGCTTCGTTCTGGGCTTGCATGGTCACTGTGAGCAAAAAATGGGGAAAGAAGGAGAAAAATAATTTACCCAGAAAGATAATTGCAAATATGAAATCAGAAAACATAATTTGAGGAAATTTGACCTGCTATTTCACATCTGGACTTTGGCAGAACAATCCCAGTGTTAGGTCTAACACAGTACTTCTTCGGATTCGTCGACTTCACCTGGAAATCCACCCACAAAAATAGAAAACAAGGTGTCCAAAGTTAAGCATAAAACTACTGCTCGACACTCCAGAAATAGTTTGCGAGAAATTTCTCAGAAAAATGAACCGAAATGAAATGTGAAATTCAGCACAGCACCTTAAAAGCGACATAATGGTTCGTCGAATTAGATAGTTGCAGCGAGCATGAGATCTGTTTCCTCAATTCGAATTTCAACCACAAAACAAAAACATGCATCAGAAACCGACAGAAATGAGAAACCTGGGTCTGAAATCGAAGCGGAAAAGTTTACAGGTTTGGAAAAAGAAGGAAAAGAGAAGCAAGCCTGACATGGAAATTGAAGTTCTTGAGGTGCAACGTCGAGAAGCTCTCCAGCACTCATTCCGACGTATCGGAGAGAGACCGCAGGTCCGACCGGCGACTTTCAGGCGATCGAGAGAGAGAAGAGTTCTGAGGTAGTTTCCGGGGAGAAAAGAGAGAATATAGCTTTAAAAGTTGTGACGTGGAATAGCCAACAGTCTACGTCTGTCTTCTGTTTCAGTCCAGTACATCTCTCTACACGTCGTTTCGCATGCTGTTCGGTCTCATTTTATCTTAAAAACTTATAATTTCTAGATTTTTAAAATCAAAATCAGAATTAACTATTCCAATTTCATTTTAATTTTAATTCACTTTTATTTTATATTTTTAAAAAATAAATAATAATAAAATATATTTTTATTATATTTAGATCAAATTTTAAGTAATTTTATTATTTATATCAAATTTTATTAGGGTTTAAGTTAAATTTTACTCATTTTTTTATAAGTTTTTTGACTCGCAGTCTTGATTTTGGTTTCACATTTTTATTTTAAAAAATTGACATCGACTCATAAATCAATATTTTTTTAAAAATTAAAATAAATATCTAATTAAAACTGGTAGTTGCAGTTCAATTTTTTGTTCCAATCTGGTTTTGTCCACCTCTATTAAGAAGAGTGGATCGTATGTTGAAATAAAAAAATATGCACGGCAAGTAGAGCCTCTCATTCATGGGATGTTGAGTTACTATGATTTACTCGATTTATTTTATCATATGTTATTGGGCCGGAGTGTGAGTCCCAGGTGTGAGGGATTTTATTTTTTTTTTAAGATAAGAATTCACTATATTTTATAAGAGCTACGAGTTCAAAACTGTTATTCATACTTTGAGAGTTTAATCTATGAAATTGTCTTGTGTATCACAGGTACGACCTCTCATACTGAAGTTACTGTTAACTAACTCACATGCATGCTCTGCAGCCGGGTACAGGCGCTGGGTGCCACTGATTTCGCCGTGGGACAAGGATTCACGGTTTTTCTTTCCTCAATCGTTCAATACATGGGTTCTCTTTTTTTTTTTCTTCCAGTCTGAAAGCTTGGAAAACGATGGCGGCGATATAGAAACGAAACTTGATCATTTTGCTATCTTTCGTTGTTTTTTTTTGTCTCGTTTGACCTGGTTTTCGCCTCTGTGAATAGCAATATTTGTGTTCTTAAATTTTCTAGTCTCGATTCAATTTTGAGCAGTTTGATCTTAAACGTCTGTCTGGCGATATCTTGTAATTTGTTAAATTTTGGTTTCTCGTGCCCTAGGTTCCCACCTGCTAACGATTTCCTTTGGCTGTCGATAGTTCGAATCCATTAGTTTTCTGTTTGATTTTTTATTTTAGTATGTTACTTTACCTGATTGCTAGCAAATTTTTCTCTGATTATCCTAGAGAATGTAATTGATTGGTTGTTAGTTTTCTTGTTTTGCTCTTCACTAATTCTGTTGGAGAAGTAAAGTAGATTTTCTGTGTATATAATGCAGTCTATTGCCCAAAAACATGGCTAGAAGCATGTTCAAACAAGAGCACGACTTGGGTATGCATGTTATTGATATAAAGTTTGTCTGGAGTGTTCATATCTGATAATGAAAGTGTCTGATCATTCTAGACAAGCGATGTGTTGAGGCTGCAAGAATAAGAGAGAAGTGCCCAGATAGAATTCCTGTGAGTTATTTCCAATTTATGCAACTTTTACAGTGTAATTGATTAAATGCCACCCCATGAATTGCATTGAATTTGGTTGTATACATGTATGTTTTCAATGCTTAGCTTATGCATCTTCGATTTGGGCATATTTTGGTTGTAAACCGCTGGATATGTAATTTGGATCGAGCATTCATTTCAGTCTTCATTATATGTTTTTTCTTCTCTTTCTTTAGGTGATTGTTGAGAAGGCAGAGAGAAGCGACATTCCCAATATCGACAAGAAAAAGTAAGACCTTACTTCCGCTTCCCTCCTTATGAGATGATACTTCCATCCACTAAGTTTTTTTCCTCATTCTTATCCTTGATTGTAGTTATTTGAACTATCCCGAGCCCTGATTTTTAACTTAAGAACTTCATTTAATATGGACCTCTCTCTCTCTTTCTCAAAATTTATATGTATGTAATGCATATACGCAGATGTGTGTATATATTTGTATGTTGGTGTATGTATATATATATACATGTGTATATCTCGCATGAGCACATGCACAAATGTCATAAACTCATTACATGAAAAACCTTGGACTTTCGGGTAATGCTTTGGTTTCGATTTCGCTCAGAAGGATCGTGTGGATAATATTTTGCAGGTACTTAGTGCCAGCTGACCTTACAGTCGGCCAATTCGTCTATGTCATCCGAAAGAGAATCAAACTAAGTGCCGAAAAGGCAATCTTCATATTTGTCGACAATGTCCTCCCCCCTACCAGTAATTAACGATGTTTTTTTTTCTAAAAAAACTGTTATTTTTAACCGAAAGTAATGATCGATGTATTCCGATTTCACGAGCAATCAGGTCTACTATATATGATGAGAAGAAAGATGAAGATGGTTTCCTTTATGTTACATATTGTGGAGAGAACACATTCGGGGATGATACTGCATAATGGTCTGTACATGTATGGTCTGTGCATAAAACATTTGATTTACTTGAATGTATAATATGTGCTGAAATGATGACCCAATTTCACAATCTTTTATCTTTCTGTGACCAATACTTTGAATTCGTGAATTGGCATCGATTAATTTTGATCCATTTCGTGTAGAGTTTGCAAATTAGTCCTTCAATAATGTGATGACTAGCGAAGATTACTTTTATTTAACCTTTGTATAAAACGATCATTTGTGTGATTAATATTATAAATAATTTATTTATAATTTGAATTAACGATCGTAATATTTTAAAGGGATACCACACGCAATTTTGTACTATCGCAACATATGATGTGGAGAGCAAAATATTATCAATAAATATGACTTTCATTATTACATACAAGCTCATTGAAAAAATTATTTATTCAAATTCACATATAGTTAGTGTATTAAAATATAAATAATTATTTAGTATATTTATTACGATTTTGATCCATTATTTACTATATTTATTTATGACAAAACTTTTATCAAATTTAAAATAGAAAATGATGGATAAAATTCATATTTTAATTGTGGTAAACTTGAAGGAGATGAGAGACATTGCCATGAAAGAGCCAGCGACGGGAAAACATTTCTCTCTTGAAGCAACTTTGAAGCATGACCACACAGGAAAAAGCAATATTGGGTTGGGTTTTGGACTCACAACTTGGGCCTACGTGGGCCCACTTGGGCCGGCCCAGTAAAAAGAAAGTTGCCTTAGCATGTTATTTACGGTTGGTGGTTTATTCTGCAGCTCATTCCCTCACAAACGGGTCAGGTACCCGTTTCATTTTACTGAATACCCGACATATACGGGTTCAATGCTAACCTTTCGAAAGTGATAAAATATGTGGGCATGCTTTAAAAGCGTGCCGAGTGGATAAGAAGGAAGACGCTTTCCGGGTCGGGTAAAACTCGTAGTCTCCTGGCCCACCGCCTTGAAGTATCCCGTTCAAATTGTGAGGCGGGCCTACCAAATTTGGAAGGCAGCGTGGAGTGGGGCCCATTTTCTGAAGCAGATGATGAGCTCGCCGTACAGTACTGACTTTGTTGGACCTTTCTCCCCTCTTTTTCCGTGGCTACCCAAGACATTTATTGCAAATTGCAATCAAATTTTTCTCTATTTTCTGTGTTTAAATAACCATAATTTGAACTCGTTAATAATTTCAATTGAATTATTATCCAATACTATTGTTTAAAAATAAATAATTTAATAAAATAGAGATTTTCTTAACTGGGAATTGGAATTGTCTTCGGCTCCTACCTCTTTTGACTCTTTTATTACGTTCCCCTTTTCTCTCTCCTCTTCATTTCTCTACCACCATTTAAACCCGCTCTATCTCTCGCTCCTGGTGGCTTTTGAGCAATCTAGTCGAGCTCGCCATTCTCACAGTCTCTCTCTCTCTGTACCATTACCCATCTCCGGTGCTGATAACCGGCAAGAGTACTCCAAGTTCCCCGCCGGAAGACATCGAGATGAGAAAAATCAAAGGACTAAAGCTCAGAAACTGCCTTATTCGGGTCTGTAAGTGGATCCAACTCAAAGCCCGAGCTTACCTCCGACAGTACAGGGTCAGGCGCCCTCACCCACCGTCGAACCTGAAACTCTTCGGAAAACTCCCCGACGTTTGTCGCTCGTTAACCTACGGTGCAAAAGCTCGATGCTCGAACAACCCGAACCTGAGTTACGTCCCCGTCGGCCGTGACGCGTTTGCGAAGGAAAACGTGACGGTTCCGAAGGGCCACCTCGCCGTCTACGTCGGCCAAAGCGACGGCGAATTTCGCAGAATTTTGGTACCGGTGGTTTACTTCAACCATCCCCTCTTCGGCGAGCTTCTGATGGAGGCCGAGGAAGAGTACGGGTTCAAGCAGCCGGGTGGGTTAACCATCCCCTGTGGGTTCACCAAGTTCCAGCTGGTCCAGGCTCGGATCAAAACCGGGTAGCCCGCCAACAAAAAATCCACGGGGCCCGCTCTCTCTCAACGGTTGATCTAATAGATGGTCAACGATTCTCTCTTTTTTCCATGCGTGCGTGTACAGAGTCCTAAAATTTTGAACTTTGTAATCACCAATTTGCCGACGGCCTCGTGTTAGATTATGCATGAGATTAAGATTTAAACACGCTCATGCTTGCTTTAGCCAATCGAAATCTGTGTCGAACCATATCGCGATTTTAAAAACATGCTTCAATGCTAACGAGTGATGAGCCGACGTTCGACGAGAGTTTTTTAGAGTCGTCGTTGATGCGTTGAGCGAGTGTCCCTCGACACACGGAACTCCCGCAACACTATGACCCACTTTTGATTTTGTTCAACAAATTAATATTGCAAATGAGTGGCGAGTGTCTCGGTATCAGATAGGGTTCCGTAAAACTGGATCAAAATTATAAAACGGATAATAATTATTAGTTTTAATTCGGTCATGATTCTAGTTTTTAAAAACTGTGATTTAGGGGCCAGTATCGGTTTTTAAGAATAAAAAACCATAATACCAGAACAGGGACTGTTGGTAAAAAAAAATCTAAAATTGAGTAAAACTCGACGAAGTCCTAATAAAATGTGACGTAAACTCGACCAATTATTTAAAATTCGACATAAAAATAAAAAAAATATTTGAACGTTATATTTTAATTTTTTAAAAATATAAAATAAAATTTAGTTAAAATAAGAACAGAACCATGTTCTAGTTGCCAATTTCTTGAATTTAGAACTGTGAGTTTCGATTCTAATTTTATATTAGGATAAAATCAGGCTAAACCGGCCCGTCTCCACTCCTAGTATCAGATGCATTGATCTATTTTTCAGACGGAAGAGCCTTAAATGAGTTTTTTTTTTAAACTCGAACATCTTTTAAACTATTTACCCAAAATTAAATTCTTATTTAATTTCTACCTTTAAAAATATACTATATATATACTTATAATTTTTTTTCAGTTTTAAGAGTCTCGAGCAAAACTTCTCATACGAACCTCTCTCAACGCAGCTGCAAACCGCTGAGGTTAGATCTCTGCTCAGAACTGAGCCTGACCATGGCGGACAGCTCTTTGGTAGCTTATTCTTCTTCTTCCTTTGCAGTTTCAATCTCTCAAGTGTTATTTGTTGTTTTCATTTATTTTTACTCTGTGTAACTTCGTCAGAATCCAAGTTTCGACACTTTTCGGTTGTTCTCGTCGTCGGAGAGCGAGAAGGCAAGTGCGAGCATAGGGTTAGGTTTTCTTGATTCTCCCCCGGCGTCTCTTTCATCTCTACCCCCTTGCCTCGAGGTTCTTCAATCTGAGGTAATTACTTTTCTCGCAACTTTTTTATTGCATTACTCACGTCGTGGACAGTAAGAAAACTTAAATTTTATGATAAATGGATCTATACTAGAAATTGTTTCGATGCTAGGCCTCTTCTTTGAAAGCCGTCGAGCCGGTCAATTTGAATGGACTAGCTTTACTGAAGGTAACTTTTTTGCCTGTTATCTTTTTAATTGCATAGCTTTTTCGTATGGTTTTCGAAGCTGAATGAAATAGGGAGAAAAATAAGACATACGATTTTTCAGCGGAAAATGAATGGATTTTTGCTTCTATCCAACTGTATAGTCGTTTTAAATTCGTTCATTATTTAACTTGATTGTCTCATAATGAATTGGAAACAATGGTTGATGAAATAGATTATGAGTTATAGTTGTTTCTTTTCTTCTTCTTCTATTTTTTTCTCCTTCAGGGCCGCGTTAATACTCAAGAAGTTTTTGCTTTGTCCAACACAGATCTAATCCCAGGGAAATACGAAGGTTTGTGGGAATCACAATCCATTCTCCCGTAGTATTAATTTACTTAGATTGTAACATCTCCATTTTTAGTTTATGCTGAAAGTGAATCATAGATTTGGATTATGATGCTAACAATACATTAATGCATATGGGATGAAGGTGGATTGAAGTTGTGGGAAGGGTCATTAGATCTTGTCAAAGCCTTGCGTTCCGAGATTGGAGATGGACATTTATCATTTTCTGGAAAGCAAGTCCTAGAGGTGAGATCATCATGTGTTTATGCTCTTGTGCATGAGCTTATTGAATCGAGCACAACGAGGCCAAATGACCTTTTCCTTCTGGAATTTATGCTTAGTGCTTGATACTGTATGTATATACTAATTACAAGAAAGAGTTTGAAGTATTAGATCTCAATTTACCAAGTTTATGCTTCTACATCTCCATCTTCATGTTCAACATTCTGATCGTAAGCATCATTGAGCTATGTGCCCATGATAAATATACTCGTTGTTTTGGCATTTGTCTTAATCAAAATAATTGCATCGTGCCTATTCCATTCTCTTGCTTTAATGAGTTTCTATTGATTGGTACTCAGCTTGGATGTGGTCATGGACTTCCTGGTATCTTTGCTTGCCTTGAGGTAAATATTCTTGGTTAGTTAACTTCAGTTATTTATTATAGTAGCAACTGATATGTTTGGTCATTTGGGAGTCTTGTTTTTAAAGCTTCTTTTTTATCGTACCAGGGGGCAGCTGCAGTGCATTTCCAGGATTTTAATTGCGAAGTATTAAAATGTCTAACCATTCCCAACGTAAATGCAAATATTTGTACCAAGTTTAAATCCTTGTCAACAAATGAGACAGAATGTGACATTGAATCAGATATTCGTTACTTTGCTGGTGACTGGAGTGAAATGCATAAAATTCTTCCACGTGTTTCAAACACAGGGAATGAGCTGAATGAAAACTTCACTCAGAGTCAAGTTGGGGGTTATGACATTATTCTGATGGCAGAAACTGTTTATTCTATCACAGCTCTTCAAAGTCTGTATGAACTTATAAAGAAGGTAAACTTTGGATGTCCATTATGTTTGGTTGCTACTAAATCCAATTTCAACCGTAAGTAAATTGTAAATGTATTTCTCTTCTCTTAACTTCTTATGAATGATTCTTACACTAACACAATATGAACCTGAGTTTTGACGCATCATTGCATTTAAATGGTAACCATTAGTACTATCCTCAGTCTCTAACCGTGATAAAAAAAAAACTTTGAACAATTTCAGTGTCTTATCCATCCTCATGGGGTCGTGTATATGGCCGCGAAGAAGCACTATTTTGGAGTAGGTGGCGGAACACGAAGATTCCTTTCTTTGGTGGAAAAGGATGGTGAGTTAATGCTGGAAATGTTTACTTAAAAGAGATGAAAGTATCAAAACTAAGAACACATTTTTATATGTTTTCCACTGCTTCTCGTAGGTGTAATGGCCAGTAGCTTGATTACTGAAGTTGCTGATGGCTCTTCTAATGTTCGAGAGGTGTGGAAGCTTCAATTTAAGCTAACATAGGGCTTGAATCCATGAAACAAATAAAGATTTTGTGATTATGAGTGAGGAGTAATTGCTTTGCTTGTTGGTATCAAACTTTATTTCAGTGATAAAATTACTTGGTAGCCACAATGCAGTGGAACTTCAACAAAATAGGATAGAGCATTGGAACAAAAACATTGGATTCTTCCGATATGCAGTTTTCGTTTTGTGGTTCAACAATGTTGTAGAACTTCATTAATATTAATATTTATATTTTATTATCTGGATTGAAAATTTTATGATAATGGCTGTTGAAAAACAAGTCATATCAATTAGTTAGAAGTGCACAAGTTCTTAATCATGGTATCTATTGTTAGCCAGTAAAAATGCTGCAATTTTAACAAGACTAGTGGCAAGACACTAGTTAATAATGAAAATGAAATTAATATTATTATTAGGATAGAAAGGAAAGAAGACTAAGAGTTCAGTAGTAAAATAAAACTTCAAAGAAATTAAAATCTTCTCTTGTTTTCCTTTCTTTTGTCAAATGAAGGAGAATATGAAAGAGATTCTAAAGAATTTATACTGCTATATATTTTGTATCTCTATTTGCTGGCCCTCTCATCTCCTTTGATAGCTAAATCATCTTCAAAAGGTTACACTTGGAAACCGGCAGGATCCCTGACCTGCTCAATTCAGAATTCAAATTGCCCCATATAAGTAACTGAAGAAGTTTACATGAGGAAATTACTGGATGAAATTGTAAACATCATGCATGTCTAAGTGCTCAATACGGCAAGAAGTGCATATGATTGTGTTTCTCTTTGATAATTACCGTTCTTGTCTGAAAAACAAAGATTGATGCTTTTTTTTTTCTATTAGGTAGGATAGATTTATATTCTTTTAAGAGAATGAAGAAACTTACTTGGATCTTTTGTTGTCTGCTCAGCAAGGCCATTGAAGTAGCAGCTCACGCCATGATTCCTAAACTTGAACCAGTATGAGCTGAATGCATAACTTGCATGACGAGTTATTGACATCGGCTCATAGCACCTACCCCCTGGTGTAAGTGCTTTACATGTCCCTTTACCTCCACTGCACAAAGACGACATTTCTAGAGCAAGGTCGCTCATATTTGCACCTCTAATCGCCACACACCAGACGTTCCCCTTGAATGGTTCATTATTTTCTGGCTTTGGTAATTTGATATACTTAGATAAGGGCTGCTTCCCAGTCAGGTCGATTTGGTAAATTGATGTTCCGTTAGGGTTTAACAGACCCCAGTGTCGCTCTGTACTTGGACCATTCTTTTGGTTCTCATTAAACAAGGCAAATATAAATGTCGGTATGACTACATTAGGCCTGGCTGGCGTTCCTCTTGGCGGTTTCGAAGTCATCTTCTTGATCAAATTCCGATTGTAAGTTGCTGCATTGTATATATTTGCACCTGCTTCTTCAATATCACCGGAATTTGGCCATCCAGTCTCTGATATGAGAAGCCGAATATCATGGTAGCCGAGCTTAGCCATGGCAAAATGAAGCGAATCAAGCATTTGGTCCAAGAGGTTAGTGTAGGTCAAACCACTATCTAGGTCTACTTGGTGGTTATTTTGTCTAAATAGAGCAAAATCCAAGCTTATGTTACTGGTGTTTTTGGACCAAGAAAAATATGGATATACATCGACGAAGAAGAAGGATCTGGTCTGGTTGATAAACTCGAGCATTGGCCCCATCACTGAATGCGATATATCCCTCCTAAATCTTCCTCTTGATGGTGGAAAAGTAGATTCAAGAACATCCATTGCTAATGGGGTACCAACTTTGATTTTTTTAATGGTCATTGCATGAAGAGATTGCTTTATTCTGTGCATTGCAGGGACAAGATGAAGCCAGATATCCCTATCTTTGTCTGTAAAGTAGCTGAGAACTTCATTTCCAACGAGAAGAAACCTGATCAGAGTATTTGGGTAGTAAGGTACGACATTGTTTCGAACCCATTCATCTGCTTTTGTTTGGTTCATCGAAATGCTTGTTATTTCGTCGTTGGGAATCATAATAGAAACTTGAATATTTGTTCCTGATAGAAGTTTCAAGATTTCTGGATTAGCATCGTAGAGTTTAACTCTACCTACTTGCATTGCTTTTATTAGCTCTATCGACTCTCGAGGAGATGGTAGATTTTCCCCCAGTTGGCCATAGTTTATACCTATCTTGCTTGAGATTTCTGCACCTGTGAAAACAAAGAAATTGGTTTGGAGAGAGAGTCAATATAAGAACTAAAAAGAGAGAGAAACATGATTTACCTGAAAAAACAAAGAGAGAAAAGAGAAAAAGAGTAAGGATTCCCATTTTGGAAGTTGCTTTGTTCGTCGATCGGATTGATTGTTTTCTACTTTCCGAATGGGTTTTATATATGAAGTTTGCAGTAGAAAGTAGATAAATATGTGGGAAGGAAATGAAAATTCATCTGGAATTTCCTGAATCCAAAAAACACAAAGATTGTGAACAAGAAGTAGCTGCTTGGATAGTCTGAGTTTGTTTGACAAAGAAAGAATTAAACCACCTCAAAAGCCTGATAGTGTTTTACTAGTAATTCATCCATATCACCTCCTCACATTCTAATAATCACTCATCCATCATGCATTATCTACATTTTAATTCGAGTAAGGTCATTATCTACATTTCGTGCAATTTTGACGATCTCGAGTTTGGATTTTGGTTCAGAAGTCAAAATATTGTGCACAGATTACCGCTAATATGTTTATTTTGGTTATTTATGATTTATTTTCACTTTTGCAAAGGTGTGGTGGGCAAGCTGTGAATCCCAGTGGTCCAGCTCCACCACCAGAAAATAGAGCTTGGGCAGGCACGTTGAAACCTACCCATGACCAAACCCTAATTTGTGTAATTGACTATGGCAGAGAAGGACCAAGAAGAAGAGAATGACGCAGTCAAATTGGAATTTGACACTGATTTGGTACGTATCCAGCCATTCCAATATTTTAATTTTTTTACACCTTTTTCTTTTCCGTTTTATATTATAATCGTACGAACCAAAATCAAATCGTATTTCATACTAAACCCGGCTCAAAATCTGAGTGTACAAAAGGGTAAATTGTAAAAATCAAAGTTGGGATGATCAAAGAAATCAAAATCTAAAGTTGAGTGGAATTTTTCTTGGCAGGCTTCCTTTCAAACACGAGGGGTTGGATTGTTGGATGGGATTGAGAGAATTGGAAATGAAGAGAAAGGGCTCCACCTGAGCATGTGCATGACTCCCGTAAAGAAAGGGACCAACTTTCAATCTGCTTCCATACATGTTCGGTTTGCCACGTGTTCTTCTTCCCTTTTTCGTAACTTTTATTAAACTTTTGTAAGGTGAAAAAAGAACCACTTGTGCTTTTGTTTGACACCTATTTATAATCTCCACAAAACCAGAATTATTTCTCCAAAATTTGTGTTCAGATCGAGCTGATAATGTTTCGACAAATATTGGTAAAAATATAAATAATTATTTATTATTTGAATTGATCTAATTTTGCAGTGACGCGTTAAGAAGTACGACAAAAAGATAAGTCTAGATTAGCAATGATCCACTGAATTTGTATAATGCACTATGAATGGTTTAAGTAAAATTTCGATGATAGACCCAAAGAAACTCGACATAAACGGGCGAACCAGCCGACTCTGGTGATACATGCAATATTCTTATATTTCTTGATTTGTTATCACATAATTGAATCAATTTAAATATATTGAATAAAATTAAATATAAATAATTATTTATTATTTGAATTTATTCAATCAAGTAACAATAGGTTAAGAGGTACAAGAAAAAGATGACCCTAGATTAATTCTAAATTGAATTATCCAAAGAATCTCGACATAAACAGGCCAACCAGCCGACTCTGATGATACATGCAATATTTACGTCCAACCCATCTGGAAGACTCTAATTTGGCCGTAGATGCTTCGCTGGCCGCCCAAACATCCTCAACTTGTGTTCTTTCTATTTTACAGCCTGGTCTGCCTCGGCATCGAGTCAAAAGTCAGAGCTTTCTCCAATTCGTTCAATAAAAAAAATCAAATAATCGATTTCTTTAATCAAACACTCCAAAAGAATATCACACAAGTATCTCTCTCTATCTCCATTCTCAGCCCTCGGATCTAAACCAATCAATCAGAACAGCATCTTAGCTCAAATTATCAGAAATGGGTAGGATTTGGACAGACAGATAATGAGAAGAACAGCTAGCAATCACCTCCATTGCTTCTTGTTCGGTTTTCCTTAACTTCACAATTTTTTGCTGTCTTTTTGTTGGGTTTTCATCGGCAGTCCATCGAATCGAACGAATCTCCAAACCCGGAAGGCTTTGACGGGATGCTCGACTGAGTTTGAGAATAAGAATCTCCATTAAACATAGTGGAAGTACCTTCATTAGCTTGCCATCTTTGAAGAGCTTGAGGAAGGCTCATATGCAAGTCAATCCCATAGCTTTCCTCCTCTTCTTGCAATGTCGGTTTCCACTGCTCGACCAGCGGTCCGAGAATGTTAACCGCATGTCCCATGTCCGGTCTCTGGTACGGCTCTCGGGCCGTGCAATGGCCTGCCAGCTCAGCCACTTTGTAGATGCTCTCCATCGTTTCTTCGTCCGGGTTCAGAGTTTCGTCTATTGATTTTACGATATTCTCCTTGTTTATGAGAACCCTTCTGAACCATGTGACCAAGTGCGATCTCTCTTCCGGCGCTGTCTCATCAAGAGCTCTCCGACCGGTGATCAACTCCATCAGCACCACCCCAAATGCATATACGTCCACTTTTGTGGTCACTCTTCCTGTAGCTGTTCCACGAAATTCAGAGTTTCAATGAGAATTTCAAGCTTTATGCAAACATTTTACACCAATGACATGAAATATTTCATCGAAATCGTCATGAAAAATGGACGATTCTTGTGCAATAACTAAATAATAATATCAACATGCTCGTTATCAAACTAAATATTGTACCTAAGCGTCGCATTGATGTCATCGATATCGTCAAGTCAAAGAATTAGTGGCTACCATCAAAATATTTCATCCAAACAAATGTATTAAACATAAAGAGTTTATCGATATTCACCTGCATATTCGGGAGCAAGATATCCGAACGTCCCGGCCAACCTTGTCTCCACTGAGTACTTCCCGTCGGGGGCATTTTTAACCAATCCAAAATCGGCCACTTTGGCCCTCATATCGTCTCCAAGAAGAATATTCGAAGGTTTCAAATCTCTATGAATGAAGCTCTGCTGAGCCAAGCTATGGAGATACTCCACTCCTCTCCCTACATCCAAAGCAATTGTCACTCTTTGCTTCCATGTCAAAGGCGAGTTTCCATTTTCACGCCAATCAAATAAGTGTTGAGTTAATGTTCCTTGCGGCATATACTCGTAAACTAGAAGTCTCTCACTTCCGTTTATACAATATCCTAAAAGAGCGACTAAATGTCGATGCCTTACTTTCGTAAGAACAGCAATTTCAGCTTGAAATTCGTTCATTCCTTTTGTTCCAACAGCAATTGACTGCATTCGTTTGACTGCAATCTTCGTACCATCGTGTAATTCGCCTTTGTAGACAACCCCAAATCCTCCACGTCCGAGAATATTGTCTTCGCTGAAATTATTCGTCACTTGTCTTAGGACCTGGATCGAAATGGCAACATTTCCACCTTCGAAAAGATGAAAATCGCTTGGGTCGCTACTTGTTCGGCTATGGAGTTTGCTTTGCAGAGTCCCAGCATAGCCATTTCCTCCATCGATCACTTCATTCCGAGCGGTTTCTTTCCCATTTTCAGCATTTTCCGGCTTCTCAAACATCTTCCTATTTCTCTTCCGATAACATTTGCAGAAGACAAACACTAAGACAACTATAAATATCACCACAGCTATTACTACACCGGCTATTATTCCAGAGATTGAACTATTCGACGATCCAGAAGAGCTACTACCCGATGTAGAGCCATTCGATCCGGAACCATCTCCTCCTTCGGGTGGACTCAAAGTTACTCCAATCAACGGATTTCCTGTGGTGGATAATCTCACAGTCGACGAGAATTCAGGAACAATTCCACTGAGATTGTTATTAGAAACATCAAGAGCTTGAAGCACAGGCAAAGTAGCCAAGCTTTCTGGAATTGAGCCGGTCAGGTTATTGTCGTTCAGATATATGTTTTTCAACGATGTGATATTAGCAAACGCCGGAGAAATCGTGCCACCAAATGTATGTCTTCCCAGATTTACAGTAGTGACACTTACACTTGTGCAGGTTATGAAACTCCATTCGTTGCAAGCATCATTTCCTTTCCAACTATTTGCCAGCGATAGAGGGTATCCCAGAGCTCCGGCGATCTCGAGAAGCGCCGTCACCTGAGAATCGCACGGCCCTTGAGTTTCAAGGCAGAAACTGTTTGTTCCGGCTTTATCGACGTTGACCCCTGACCCAAAAACTGGCAAAGGACCCTGAAGCTTATTATTCGCTAATGAAACATTTCGCAAGCTCGAAATTTGCATCAACGACTGGGGAACAATCCCCACCAAAAGATTGTCTCGGAGCTGAAGATCGAACAAATTCTCGCACTTTGAAAGGTCTGGAATTTCCCCTGTGAACTTGTTATTCTGAAGCCATGCTTGATATAGTTGAGTCATCGAAGAAAGCACGCTGATGGAGCCGGAAAACCCGAGGAGCTGATTGTTTAGCCAGAGATTTCGAATCTCCGACCGACCCATAGAGGGCGGAAGAGACCCAGTAATATTGTTGTAAGATACTCTAAAATCCTGTAAGCTGTTGAAAGAATCGAAGAAATCAGGCAAAGAACCAGACAAGGTGGCATTTCCGGCATAAAAATACACCAAAGAAGACGACTGAGCCAGATCAGTAGGAATCGTCCATGGCTCTAGATCGAAGTTGTCGCTCAAGCTCAAGGTCTGCAAACTGGTTAGACCCTGAAAGCAACCGGAAGGGACAGAGGTAAAAGCGTTCTTGTCGAGGTACAGAGTTTTAAGCATGGAGAGGCTGGCGAAAGAGGGCAGAGCTCCGGTGAAGAAGTTGTTTTGTAGAGAGAGAGAAGCGAGCTGAGAGAGCGAATTGAGATCGGAGGGGAGAGTTCCGGTGAGTGACCGGGAGGCCAGGTTGATGGATATCACCCTGTTTGAGTCGCAAACAACACCGCTCCAGCTGCAGTAGCCATTGTTTCCGGACGAGGTCCAGTTTGCCGGCTTCGGAGATATAGCGGCTTTGAGCTTCTCCATGACACCTCCGTCGTCGGCCGGCGCGACGGAGAAGATAGATAGAAAGAAAAGGAGGAGCATAGAGAAAGAAAGTGATATTTTGCAGTGACCCATTGAAGGAAGAGAAGAAAGAGAGAGACAATGGTGAGAGAGAGGAAACTCTGATGTATATACCGCCATGGAAGTGGGATATGGAAACCTGGGCTTGGGGAGGCTGGCTGTAGGGAAAGCTGCCGTGTTTTCTAATTTGACAGCTGTTGTACAAAAGCTCTGGTCACCGTCGTCCCTTTCACTATTATATATATATTTTTTAATTTTAAGATGAGATCAATTTTATTTATTATTTTCATCTGTTTAATTAATTTTAAAGATGGTCAATAAAAAATAATAATAATAAATTCATACGTATTTAACTCAATTAACTTCATAAAAATAATAATTTTTACAACATTTTCTTATCATTTTATTAATCAAATGAATTAAATAAATAGATAATTTGTTAAAATTAATAAAAAAATATAATGACACAGTGTATGTTATAATTATAATAAAATTTAAAATATTTATTAATAACTTATATGATTCAAAGTATTTATTATTATCACGTAATTCAAGAAGTAAATTGATATTTCTCTCGCAAAAATTATTGATATTTACCTCAACAAAAATTTAAAATATTTATAATAAACATAGCACACCTTTAATAAATAAATGAAATTAATTATTATTTTAATTTAAAAAGAATATAATTATATGGTAGTTAGAATCATTACTTAAAGTTGAAGTCCAGATTAAAATAGTGGATAGTGTAAAGAAGTAGATGCAATTTTGGTAGTAGTTATAGTTGGCATCCCTTTTTCTTCAAGTTTAGACCAACATTTCAATAAATAAATAAAAAAGAAAATTACGAAAATAGACGAAATAATTCAATTAAAAAATTAGATAAATAGAATAAAATGGATAAAAAGGTAAAAAACAAAATGGATGAGTGGGGGTCCCACACGTGAACGAAGCCACGTTGGCTAGTTTGGGTGGTGGCCCACAAATGACAGCTGGTTCCTCTTCTCAACTTGGTCTTCCCCACTCGACGCCTTTTTCGGCGAAATCAGCTTCTTTTAATTTTGACACGTTTTTAAAAAAATTAAAATTTCACACTTAATTTGCAAATTAATTATTTAATTTTCAACATATCTTAACTAAACCATTTAATTTGCAAATTAAAATTTTGAAATTAACTTCTTTTAACACGTAATATTTTCAAGTTCAACTATTTACTTTTATACTTAGAGACCAAGTCGGGTTGGGTGATGATTATAATCAGAGTAATTCTTGAATTACTTTTTTTATTATATTATTTTATTATACGTATTAAAATATTAATTAATTTAATAAATATTTTTAATTAATTTAATATATATTTCTGATTTTGTACAATAAGAATATATGATAATAAAATATTCGTTGCATTACTCTTATTATTATAATAATTAAAATCAAGGTCACTTGTTAATTAATTAATAGTAGATATAAATTATAAATGGTTAAAAGTGACATTTACTGTATTTCTAGAACTACTCTTTTCGAACTATTTATCAATTAATTAATATGTGTATTCCTTGACCTCACAATCTTATTACGATAAAATTAATTTACAATCGACTAATAATATTATGATTAATTAATTAATTTTGCAAAGAAAAAGTGTCACAATTGTAAAAAAATATTTAATACTTTGTAGGTATAATTGAATTTAATGAACAATCCACATCATTAATTCACCATATTTTATGAACAAGCTCGCGTGAATGAATTAGTGGCTGTCTTTGTTCTTAACGTTCGGGTGGGCGGCACTCCGGTTTTGTTTGATCCTAAATTCACGACCCTTGATTCTCAAAGTTTGAATCGGATCGAGATACGGTTCGGTTTCTATCAGTTCCAAAACCTAAAATATTACATAGATTTTTACTATCTTGGTTTGGTTTAACCGTTTTGAGATTGATTTTTTGCATCTGATTCGGTTTGGTTTTCACGATTTTGTACCCAAAAACCAATTTTATGAATTTTGAAGAAAAAATGAGTTCATTGAACAGAAAAAACCGGATCAAATAAATTAGATTGGAACCAAAGTTCCATATGAAACTGTAATTCTGGTCCGGTTTTGTCATCTCGTATTAATCAGTGTACAAAAACAACTTTATCTTCTAAAAACTTACTTGTCATGAGAGTTTTATAATCGATTTTTATTAATTACAGAAATTATTTAATTGAGGTTGTCTGGTTACTTTTGGTTAGCAATAAATTGAATGATTATAATTTTAATTTTCGCAATAATTATTTATTAACGTATTTATTGTGAAGTAACATGCATTATTGCATTATCTATAATTAATTAGTAGCTAATCAAAATGAATTTCGAAAGAATTACGAATTTACCGACCCAGGAGAAGGTTGTCTTGCTGTTTCAACGTACGAAAGTTGGAAAATTCTCTGCAATTTTCGTGGTTAATGGGTTTTAATGGCTTCACCGGCTTTGAGATTATGATTATATATCCGTCTTCGTCGTCTGTTGATTTTTTCAGAGTCTTTCAGTCCTCAGTTAGGTCATTTTGACTTCCGCCATTGTTGATTTTGGAGACCTTTCTCCCGGTGTTTTGGATTTAGGTTTTGTTGTCTTTTGTTCTTCCGAAAATTTACGGCTTGTTTCAGGGTTTTTTTTTTTCTGTTCTGCTTGGTCGATCGCCGCCTCTCCTGCTCTGCATCAATGGAAGCTCAAGATCAGAAAAAGATTCTTGCTACAGGTTGGTGTGATTTGCTTCGTTCGATTTGACGTGATTTTGATTTGATTTTCATCGTGTTCTGTTTGGATACTTGTGGTTTCTCTTTTTCTCACTGAAAATCTGTCTGTTTCTTTTCGGCTCTTTTCTGTTCTTTTTTTCTGTTTGGATTAGCTCGTTTTTTTCTCATATTTCTTCAAATTAACTATCGAGAAGTTGTTCAGACAATCATGGAGTTCATCTTTGCCATAAATGTGGATTTCCTTTTCCGAATCCACACCCTAGTGCTAGGCATAGGCGAGCTCATAAAAAGGTTTGCGGAAAAATCGACGGCCATAGACTGATTGATTCAGAAGCAAGTTATCATTCCAAATGTTCAGACGACGAGCTCGTTTCTGACGATGACAGCATAAACCCTAGTGAGAATCTCCTCCATTTTCTCTTGCGCTTTCTTTTTCTCACTTTCCATCGTTAAACGTAACCGACACGATTATTTGTCTCTCGAGTTGATTTTTCCAACTTTTTTCCTGGGATTTCGAGTGGAAATTGAAAGATCAAAACTCTTATTCAGCTCCTAAAATGGCGGAAAGCAAAGAAACTGAGAAGGTTACTGATAAGTTGGAGGAGAAATCGAAGAGATCAGAGGACGATGTATTTGCAGAAGCTGTAGCAGAATTCTCAGATGGTAAGAACTACGAAACCTCAGATGGTTTAAGTTTAGTGGATAGATGTTCATATTATCTCACTCTTCATTATGACAATTCACTGATTGAAATCTCGATCATGGTCTCATATGTTCTTCAAATTCGACGAATTTCAATTACAAATCTGTTCTTGTTCAGATCCATTGCCAAGCACTTCCATCGATGATAATTTATTTCACGGCCCAGAAGTTGCATCAACAGAGGATCTGTCGGCAGCTGGAGCAGAAGATTACCCGAGCCTGCAGAGTATAAGTATTCCAGAAGATATTATTGTCGATCAGAAGGATTTGACGGGTGACTTGTATCCTATCGAATCCGAAAAGGACAATGATACAATCAGCGGACAAAGTGTAGACTCCGATAGTAATGTCTTCGTCGAAATGATCAAGCCAAAGCCGAAAATAGAAGATAAAATCGAGAAAGCTTCGGAGGATTCAAGTGGTAATGTCGAGCAAGATATGAAAATCAAAGGAGCAATTGAGAGAGATTTGGATCCAAACGCATTTGCGCAAACTGAATTTTCTTCGGAAATTGCTGCAAAATCTTGCAGTTATCCAGAAGAAAAGGACTCAAATGTGCATGTTCTAGACCATTCAGAGGCTCTGCCAAAAGATTTCGAAGAAAATTCGGGACTGAAACCCAAGCAGCTTGCTTTTAGAGACTCCATTGCAGGGGTCGAGTTTGGAGAAGATGAACTAAAAGCAAGAAATGAAGGTTCTGAAGGGGAAGTAAATGAATCTTTTGTCAGTGATTGCAACACAAAAGAAGAACAAGAGTTTAAGGTTGTTCCAAATAATGTTTCAGTAGTCATATCTGCCATTGAAGATGCTTCGGATGAAGGAGCCAACCCGATCGATAAATCAGATACGACTGATTCGAGTGCGGAAAACTGTAAGGAAACTCTGCAGATAAAGCTCGAAGAAATTAAGATTGACGAGTTGAAGGCTGTTTCGGACAAGGATGATGTGTCTTATAGAGAATTACCCGATGCTGATAAAAAATATACCGACTTAGTCTCGAATTCAAGCACAAATGTTATCCAAACAAGTACTCAAAGCGACTTGGTGGAACATGAAAACTCGAAACAAAATCTGGGTTTGGTTCATAATGATTCTATGGAGGATAAAATTTTGAAGGAAGGAGTAGCAAATTCCGAGCCTTTGCAGGCCGAAGGGAATGATAAAGTCATTAAACCGCATGTTAATCTGTCTTTGATCGATGTTTCAGCCGACTCGAGTAGCCAAACTGATAGCTTAGAAGGTAACTGGGGATCTGTATTGTCAGGTAATTTCATCACCTCATCGACATTTCATTCGAAATATTGATCATGATTTTGATGCAATTGTTCATGTTTTTGGACCAGTGTTCTCGACTCGATCAGATGTACAAGCTGTGGTCGAGAGAGACAGCTGGAAAATTCCAAAAGCTTCATCGCATAATTCGGATAAATCGGATGTGTTCGAGCCTCCGTCGTTCTTGACATTGGTCGAGCCCGGCAGAGCAGTTGGCCAGAATTTAGCAGATTCTGAGATTCAAAATGTCCAAAACGAAAAACCCGAGACACTGCAATCCGGATGGTTTCCTTCTTTCACTCCAGTCCTTAGGGATTTGGATGGCCGGAAAAAGAACGAAGAAATAATCGCCAAGGTGACAAATTGGAGCACTGGTAAGGAGCAACAACCAACTCCTTTGAAGAATCTCTTGGGCAAGGCTGACGTGGAAGGCAGAGCCAAGTCTCCAAAGCCGGAAAATGTGGCTCCGGTGATCGAGTCTTTTCTAGCGCAGGACTCTCTGGCAAGGTTACCGGAGGAGATCAAAAGAGAGAAGAAGGTTAAAGGAAGGCCTTACTGGGCACAATTTGTTTGCTGCGCATCTCCAAATTACTAGTAGCCACAAAACTATGCATTAGAATTTTGGTGTATTTGCCAGATCTTATGTATATGATTGTGGAATGCTGTTTTTAGAGTCCAATCAACTACTATTTTATCGTCTTCTGTCACGTTTCGAGTGATTTTTCGATAAAAATTGCATCATTTCGAAAATAAGATGAGTAAATATTCGTTAATAAAACACATAATCCCGACGAAAATGTAGATCAAAGCTAAGTCCCTACATGGAGATGAGTAATGATGCCATGGTGTTCGTATATAGCAAATTGATGCTACGAATAAACGAATGACATCATATTGTAGCGTAAGATCAGAGGATAAACCTAACTCTATGACAATTTTTCCAAATCGTAGCATAAAATTAGTGTAAAAAATAATCAACACTTAATTCTTTCTCTAGATTGTCCAAAATACTTACTATCTGAATGTGCAAATAAGTAAGAAGATGAAAAGTAAATCACCATTTAAAAAAAGGAGAAATTGTTCATTAAAATAAAAGAGACACAAGCAGTGAGACAGCAGAACCTCAGTGGGGTTCAAGAACAAATATACATTAAACTTAATTTACTAAGAAAATATTGAGACCTAGCAAAAAAGGGAGAAATCACAAAATCTAACTCACACAACGCTTGTTCCTCATTTGTGTAGTCTCAGAAATCCCCGGAAAAGAATCGTATTTTCCTTTAAATTTTGTGGGGCTAATCCTTGTCATCTCACAAAATCAAAGGAATGAGCAAGAAGAGTTGTAATATAGAAGAAGAAAGAAGAAGGATGACTCACTGAGTTTCTTTCCCCACTCCAAAACTCGACATAGATTACCCCATTCAACTCAGCTTTGCACGGCCAGTTTCTGTAGATGCTCGAAGAAAACTTGAAGGCTGACGTCATCTGTGAAGATTATGTCCGACCCTGTACCCATCTCTTGATAATTGTTGTATGTGGCTGACGGATTCAACTTTGCCAGTAAAAATCTAGCCTGTTCCGCCATGCCCGTGAATTAAGGTCAGTCAACTTATGATTTCCATTGAGTGATTTTTTTTTGCCTTTTATGATCATCAGATGATAGAATCAGCGGCAAACATTTCAAACAGTGCAATACGGAAATTCAAATCGTAATATAGAGTAAAATATGAGAAACCTATTCATCATAAGAAAGAATTTGGGTGTCCTAGACGAGATAGACCATAAAAATCTTAATTGTTATAAGGAGAAAGAAAAATCTTAAGATAAAGAAACAAACCTGAGAGCCATGCTGATCGCAAACCACTAGCCGAGGAATAGGGAAACGCTCTCTAATGATAATTTGTGCGTCACTTTGAGGAGCTTGTAAAAGAAGTGCAAAGGCCTGAAGGAAAGCATCAAAGTGCTCTGCTTGTGTTAATCACATTCGAAACATCAAAAACTGAAGTTCTAAAAAATTTACGAAGCTCAACTACCTATTCCCTAATAAGTTGTGATAAATTATCAATTGCATTGAAAATTCGAGTTTGTGGGTGAAAAATAATTTAATCATTCATATATTATCTTAACATTCCTCCTCACATAAAAGTAATTCTTTTTTTTGGTTCTTACATGTAGGGTTTTTTAATTAAATTATTTTTCTTTTGCCGAGTATCAAATGCGAGACTCTGATACCATGACAAATTATCAATTGTTTTAGAAATTCGAGTTTATTGGTGAACGATAATTTAACTATTTATATATTATCTTAACAAGTCGTAGAAAAAAAAAGAAAGTAAAAACCTTTCCCAGACTAAACGTAATTGTGATGCTCAATTCAAATCAACTTTTGGTTTCATCGACCATCCGAAATTGTCTGAAAAGAGGAAGAATACCTCATGTTCTGGTTGATTCTGGTATCCCATATTCCGCCACTGAGCTATGGTCATTCCATGGAAGATGACGACAGTGAAATATGAATCGAGCATGAGAATTCGATCAGCTGCAATGGAAGCCACATCCAACAATGCTGGTGAGGGAAGAGAATTGAATGAATATGATATTAATGACGGTTGAATCATCACAGCAGCATTAGTCACATTTTCTCTGTTTAACACCATGCGGAAATAAGCAGTTTCATCTGGACTGTTGTTAAAAACCTGCAAACACAATTGACAATGTCTAAAGAAGTTGTTCTTTGTTGTGCAAACATTATAATGTGAAATAGTATATTAAAAAAGGCATTTAAAACATAAATACCTGAACAAATTGTGACCGTCGCAGATTGAATATAAATTGAGGAAATAATGAAAAGCAAGGGTTCAAGGTAAATGAGGAGGGATCGTCTTTCCGGTAATCACCAAATTTGGAACATAGCCGAATCAGTGATCGATCCAACCACCGTACAGCATCAAATTCTTCCTGTTCAAATAAAATTCATAACTTTTAAGGCAATTTCCATGTCTTTTATTATTATTTTTTTACAAGAAACGAAATATATTAAGAAAATAATACACAAGGAGATACAGAGGAAAAAAATTCTCCATATAAGGTGTTTAACAAATAAGTGAAAATAGTTTCTCTCATATTGTAGAGAGATAACTTCTACAATACTTAGAGCTATAATAAATTCATATAGTAATAAAAAACTAATGCCATACCATAATTTCCCTCCCTGTTGAATATGAACCAACAAAGAACTCAAAAGCTTAGTTTGGAATAATATTAATGATATCTATTCATCATCACTCCCCCCTCCCCATCCCACCCAACCAAACCAAAAAAAAATAGAGAAACCCACGTAGCATGGTCTGTCATGACTTTCTTAAAGTGGCTTTGATGGTTGTATCAGAATGTTGGACCAGTAGTTTTATTCTAGAATAAAAAATAAATTTACAATACCTCCATTTCCATTTTCAATGAAGTCAATCTTGCCACAACAACAGCTGCTGTCTCTTGGTCAAATCCTTGAACTAGCTCCTGTGATTTGAAATTCCAAAAAAAACTTTCAAACATTTAATTTCTTAATAGAATTACAAAAAATAGCAAATGAAATATAGGATCACTAAATTCGCTTTCAAATCATACCAACAGTATCTAAACCAAATTTGACAATAAAATTTAAAGGAGAAAAAAAATTGACAGAAGCTAGCTTGTGCAATCATCCGCAACCAGACAACCACCAAAAAACAAACACTCAATCAAACATTGACGAGACATGATCTCCTTGTAAAGAACAGCTGTACACCATGAATATGACTGGCAATTATTCACCTGTCATCTATCAGATTGATTATCCATCTCGTGAACCAGATGATCAACACACAATCTAACCAAAAAAACTTGACGAAAAATCAAAAGGTGTTATTATCATATACAAGTATAATCTCTCCATTTCGCTAGAGTATAAAACAGGTTATCAACAGATGAGAGCTACATGAATAGGGGCATCTAATTTCAAATCTCCCTAGAAAACAATATCCATGCAGTGAGTGTATTATTAGATCACACCCCTTTTGCTATTGAAAATATGACTCTCACACTGAGCTCCAATAGCTTCTGACAAGAATTCGTTTAGGAAACACTAACTCTACAGTCATGATTGCAAGACAGAAAGGGACTAAAAATGCAAATCAATAAGTAATAAGCGGGTTTCTAACATTTGAAAGTTGGAAACCCACACTATATTACCCTTCTAGTGATAGTTGTGACCCGAGCCAGAAAAGAATGAAATAACTTACCTCTGAGCTTATAGTGCTATCTATCCAGCTTCTAGTGATAGTTGTGACCCGAGCCATGAATTGACCTTCAGGGTTCTGGTAGCTGCCATTACATAAATTTATAACAACATAACAAAAAATGCTTATTTACATGCTGGTGTTAAATTTTTATAATATGGAGAAACCATTCATAGTACTGGCCAGCATACCTTGTAAGAAACTGTAAGTACAGCTGTGGATTTACAGTTCCTTGAGTATTTGACTTGTCACTTGATGAAAGATCGAAAAACACTGTCAAGCAAGTGCTTTTGTCAAGGCCACACAACTTCCATGCCGTTGTATTGCCCTCTCCAACTACAGTATCGGAGACAGAGGGGCCTTTCTGAGATTCACCATGGACCAATCAAACACAACAATTATCATAATCAGTCTTTCATCCCATGAATATTAAATATGACACTTATGCTGCCAAACTATCACTATATATATATGAAGAAAATTAGGTTACACTAAACGACTACCTTTTCCAAAGAAGTGCAAGGCCCAATGATCCCCTGAACTCTGATGTCCTTTGAAAAGTTGATCTCAAGGGTGCCACTGAAACAAGAATTCAGGGCCAACATTTATAACACGGGCATAATGATTTTGCAATCAGCAAAGCATACTATGGCGATCAAAACTTAAACTCAAATCTGTATGATATATAAAATAAATAAAATTATAATGAGTTCCGATTGAACAAGGCTTAATATTCAACTGCCACTGAAATCGGAAATGAAGTGAGAATATTCAACTACCATTTCTCTTTTGTCTCTTGTAACTCAAGCATAAAAAATGAAAGAATAAATTGCATTCACTTTGCTCTGAATATTTTCTCCAAGCGGTAATCTTTCATGTTAAATTTGTACTAAATGCAAAGGTAAGACGAAAAACGAAAAACGAAAAATAAGATACATCAACCACTAGGCTGCAACTGAATTGGTTGAATCATAAAATAAATAAAGCACGTAAAATAAAGACTCAATCTTAAGAAATTGAAATCCTTAAAGAAGGTTGAGAGAACAATGAGGAATAAGCATCTAATGTCAAATACTTACTTAAAGCATAGACCAAGTGAGTTCTCTCCTTCTTCAAATACACGCTTAAAAGAGTCCTTGAATACAGAGTGGCCAAAACTTTCAGATAGAACAACAAGTCCACCAGTTTTCTCAACTGCAACTTTCATTTCTGCAACCCCAACCTATATGTTCAAACAAATAAAAAAACGTAATCACCATTCACACAAAACAGTAAATATACTAAGTCAAAAAATCCCTTTTAAAAATAGGAAATAACAGAAATATGAAAAGCAACACAAGCCCACAAGGTGAAACATAATACTACTGCTGAGTACGACATACCTGATCAAGTGCTGATGCAAAAAGATCCAAGACATGGCCCTGGCTAACCAGCTGTTTTGCGAGATTTTCATAAAACTTAACTGCTTTTTTAAAGAATGGAGCTGCATCTTTGTCGAGGTCTTTATGAGACCGAACCGGATCTGAAAGTTCTTTTGACACAATCTGAAAACGATTTACAGATGCTTTTATTGAAAAAAAAAACTTTATTTGAAAAATTATTATCATTAAAATGAATATGATATTTTACTTGTCCCAAAAAAACTAAAAGAATGGATGTAAAAGGGATCAAATTTTTGCTCGAGGATGAATGTCTGGACGTAACACGAATCAATTGAAAATCAATCACAATAAAGAATCGGAATTTGATCTCAGCTGAACTCATAGAAATGGGCAAGCAGACACTAATTTTCACTAACTAAAAGTTATGATCAAGATTCGATATTAGCATTCAGTATAATTCATCACAACAACTTCATTCACAACATCACAAGTTAAGATATATTTACTCCACAAAGATATTCATCAAATGTGGGATCTTCCTTAAGCAAACCCACAAAGCATCACAAGCAACATAGAATTATAGAATTTTACCGTCCCAGGTCCTTCTGTGCATGGACCACCAACTAAAGCAACAATTCGAGCCCCTGTTCCAGGCAAACAAGCTCCCACCAAACTAGCTGCAACGCTCAATGCAATACCTGTGCATCTGGAAGCGCGACCACCAGGTGGAACGGGCCACTGATCTGTTTGCAGTTCATCCAATAACTGAAAATCAACCATATTTCAACCAAAAGTTAAGTAAAGTACAATAATATCATACAGAAACAGCAGCAAACCAAAAACAATATTTCCAACCCACCGAATTGAGGGTGTACCCACACTCAGAAGCAGGTAGCAAAAAGCGGGAAACACCTGAATCGGGAAATCCATTCTGCACCACTTTTTGGTACGCTCCAGGCGCTCTTCGCCCAGCTACACCAAGACCTAGTTGCTCTAAAACCTGCTCCTTCGCAATCTCCTTAGTACCTCGGAACACGTACACTTTAGACATGTCAGTGAAGCCCAATTCATGAACTTGAACCTGAGTCCCATACGACACGAATCCAACCATCGCATTATCAGGAAGCAGCTCAATCGCCATTTTCAGAGCCAATTTCACAAATCCGAATTCTTCTTCGATCATGCACGTATCAAGCACGAAAATAAATACTGGCGGGAGATTTGACTGTGAAGGATCAAGATTAGGGTTGGTGGATTGAGGCAAAGCATACTGGACCGTGGTGTATTGAGGATAAAGCTCGCCAGGAAGATTGGTCTCGGAGATCATAGCATAATGAGGAGGAAAATGATTGCGTTGGTAGCAAAAAGGGCAGATCCAGATCTTAGCAGTGAAATCCACGCGACAGAAGGCGTTGAGGATTGCAGCGCAAGTCCTACATCGGAGAGGCGCATAAGGAAGCGTAGGGATATCTGGATGGTGGCGGATCGGAGATATCGAAGCCGCTAGAGGGATCACGCACTTGCTGGCTTCGACCATGGTGCGAGGCCAGGCGTTCCAGGTCATACGAACTCCATCAATTCCTTCAGGATCTGCGATCGCCATTTCAGACATTGACCTCAGCTGGTTCAATCTGATTCGAATTGCTTACAATCAGGTGGAACCGAACGCTCCTTGTACCAGATTATCTTCCTCTTCGTTTCCAATATGCCCTAGAGCCCTAGAGATAGAAGAGAAAGAGAGAGAGACTACCCCTTAAGAAAGGGAGAAGAAGGGGGTCAGATATGGCGAAGGCGAGCCAACGCAGGCGGACCAGGGAGATATATCACCTCCCCTCCCGGTCCCCATACATGGGTTTGGTCCAGTTGGCAAACCAAATCGAACCGAACCAAACCGAGATTAAATTTTCATCATTTATGGGTTCTGTTTTCCCTTGAAAACAATGCAAGCCGATCTTGGTTCCAAGTCCACATTCCAAAATCGAGAAAACCGAACGGCACGTGAGACCAATATTAGATAAAAACCGATTATAGCCCAACTCAAAATTGCAAAAAAAAAAACCTACATTGGAAAAAACGATTCAAATTCATAAAACACCTTTAAATCAACAAAAATATAAATAGTTTTTTCCTTAAAATTAAAATAATTTGAAAAAGAATCGAAACTTGGTTCGGTTTTGCAGCTTATGGTTTCGACCATCTCTTTGGAATCATGGATTGGAGGATTGCGCCCACTTCTGTTATTAACGAGTAGGTAGAGTGAATTTTTAATATTATATTAAATTTTTTATTGCACTCATCTTCTGCAATTAATGTAGTAAATGTATGACATTATTTAATGTTTTTATTTAAATAATTTTTTATTTGCAGTTTAGAATGGGTCGGACTCAGAAGAATTGGGCTATGGACTTTCATTTTGTCGGGTCAGGATCCATGGTACGCTCCTGATCCAAAAACAAATCTTATGGAAACGTTGGAAGAATATGCGTTGCGAATTTCATCATTTCAAATTTCTTCCCACTCTCTCAACGGCTACATCCTTTCTCTCTCTACGTTCTTCTCTCTAGGTTTGCTTCTCCTCTTGAAGCTTCTTCCACTATTCGTCCCTCTCTCTCTCTGGATTCACTTTCTTTCTTTGTGAAGTTGTCTGCAACTTGTTTTGCGGCTCGCAATGAAGCACTTCATGCAGCCAAGAAACGCGATCTTGAAGGAAACGCAGTCGCCTGAGCTGTCATCTTCGCCTATTTCTGGTATGTTCTCAAAGTCAAAACCCCCTCGGAAGCATAGAACTTCCAAGGAGAATGCACCGCCATCTGATTTGAACTCAATGGTTGCGGATTCAAAACCCTCGCCTGCAACAGCTGCTAAATTGAAGAGTCCGTTGCCTCCGAGGCCACCGTCTTCAAACCCACTTAAGCGTAAGCTAATCATGGAGTCCGTGCCTGAGAATTCGAATTCTGGGCTTTCAGATTCTGGAGTGAAGGTACATTTGGTCCATGAAGTCCATTAATCTCAATGAAATTTGGATCTAGGGGCTTTAGTAGGTTTTAGATATCAATAAAATGATCCCTCTTACGTGAGATGACAAAGACGTTGTTTTTCTGTTTACTGAAAGAAATAATCAAAACAAGGAAATTGGCATTTTTTCTATATTTAGCTTTTTTGTGTTGGATTAAGTTGAAAACAGCCTACAAGTCACTGTTGTTTGACTCCTCTAGTTCAGTTTTTTATTTTTATTTTCATTTCTTAGTATCATATGATTTTTTCTCTGTCATTTTCAGGTTGTAGTGCGAATGAGGCCACCCTGCCAAGACAGGGATGAAGGCCAGGTTATTGTAGAAAAACTTTCTGATGATTCTTTGTCAATTAATGGGCAAACCTTTAATTTTGATGCTGTTTCTGACCCAGAAGCCACACAGGCATGATCTCTATCATTTATATTTAAGATTCATTATTTGATATAACCAGAACGAAAAGTAAACAATCTTCTTTACTATTTCAGATTGATATTTTTGAGCTTGTAGGAGCTCCTCTTGTTGAAAACTGTATGTCAGGTTTCAACAGTTCTGTTTTTGCGTATGGGCAGGTATAGTATTACTTTTTTCCCTTTTTAGTCGTCATAATTTTTTGAAATCTTCTAATATTTGTGACATAATTTCATCAGACTGGAAGTGGGAAGACATACACGATGTGGGGTCCTGCTAATGCTTTATCAGATGAAAATTCACTTAGCCATCAACAAGGCTTGACTCCCCGTGTGTTTGAACGTCTATTTGCTCGCATAAGTGAAGTGAGCTTTGACCAATTTTGAGTATATAAGTTAATTCAATCTACACCTTTGAAACTTTAGTTATGCGACGTGCTTTGCAGGAGCAAATCAAGCACGATGACAAACAACTAAAGTATCAATGTCATTGCTCTTTCCTCGAGGTCCGTATAATATTTTTTTATGGAAAGATTTAATATTTAGCTTTATAATGAAAAGTTGTGGCAATCTAATGCATAATTTTTGTTTCTTTTTTTTGTGCAGATTTACAACGAACAAATCACTGATTTGTTGGATCCAAACAGAAAAAACCTTCAGGTTTTAGGAAACGAATCCTTTCCTTTTCTTTCCCTTGATTTTCTGTTTTTGACAAGATCTAAAAATGATTTAAGGCTTTATCTTTTTGTTTGACGCAGATTAGAGAAGATGTTAAATCTGGTGTATATGTTGAAAATCTATCAGAAGAGTGTGTGTGTACAATGGCAGATGTTACTCAGCTCCTCATAAAGGTTTAACTGAGTTGCTAACATCTTTTACTTTTCAAGTTCATGAGACTGAACAACAATATGGAGTAGCTATATGGACGTTTCCTTTTTAAGCTTTTGCACATTCGATATACATTCCTCAATATAGTTTTTTCTTTTTACTACTCAAGTGGCCATTTTCCAAGTGTCATATTATGTATGTTTGTGTATATTGTTGTAGGGCTTATCAAACAGAAGAACTGGTGCAACTAGTATAAATTCAGAAAGTTCACGCTCTCATACAGTTTTTACATGTGTTGTTGAATCTCGATGCAAGGTACTCTTATTGAATGCTTGTGACAAGTGTTATGTGGCAAGTAGAATAAGAGGTTGTAAAAAAATTTGTAGTTCAATTGTTAATTAGGTTCAAATTCAAATAGTCAGTGAATTCTTTTTCTGTTGCGTTCTCTCCTAAATTCTATGACTAATTGAAGTTAAATCAACTTTGTAGGTCGTGGCAGATGGTTTAAGCAGCTTTAGAACAAGTAGAATTAATCTTGTTGATCTAGCTGGATCAGAAAGACAAAAGCTAACTGGCGCTGCAGGAGAGCGTCTGAAGGAGGCAGGAAATATCAATCGTTCTCTTTCACAACTTGGGTATGATTAATTAAGCTTTTGAAGTAACTTCTAGCTATTTATACTCGTCATAAAGTTATTTATTTGTTTGGCGTCATGATCTTTATGTTTCGCTATTCGAAATGTTCATGTATTCATGCTGGTAATCATCACAAGTTTGATCATTTTCAAGCATACCTAACTTAATTTAGCTTCATCAGTTTATATATCTGTTCATAGTGCTATATATCTTACCTAGTTATTTGTGTTTTTCTTTTGAATGATTGACTTTACCTAGTCATTAATATAAAAGAATAATGCTATTCTGAACATTGGAGTGCAGAAATTTGATCAACATCCTCGCTGAGATCTCCCATACTGGGAAGCAAAGGCATATCCCTTATCGAGACTCCAGGTTAACTTTTTTGTTACAAGAATCTCTGGGGGGAAATGCTAAATTAGCTATGATCTGTTCCATTTCTCCTGCTCAGAGGTGATTTTCCAATCTAACTATTGTTATAACCTTGCATTCTTGCATTGATTTGCCTTCTGATATCTCCTTGCAACATTTTATATGGAATGCTGCAGTTGCAAGAGTGAAACATTTAGTACTCTTAGATTTGCCCAACGTGCCAAGTCTATTAAAAACAAGGCAGTTGTTAACGAAGTAATGCAGGATGATGTAAAACACTTGCGTGAAGTGATACGACAACTAAAGGTAATACTTAGTCTAACGCCTTGTGCCTATTTTGTCAATTAATTATGTGAGTAGCTCTTAAATTAATGAGTTTAACAGGATGAACTGCATCGGATAAAAGAAAATGGATACAACCCAAATGTTACTAATGGAGGTCACTCTACAGCATGGCTTCGTAGAAGTCTTAGTCTAATAAAATCCAGTCTGCATCATCCTGTTACGTTACCCCATTTAGATAATGAGGGTGATGAGGAGATGGAAATTGATGAGGAAGCAGTTGAGAAACTTTGTGTTGAACTGGGTAACCAATCACCTGGTTGTGGGACTGTTAACTTGAGTAATAAGGATACTTCTGCTTTAAAGTCAGTGACAGCACCAGAAGTTTTGGGCTCCATTGCATGCCTTGAATGTGATGCGGAAGATTGTTGTGATATGGTTGTAAAAATGGAGATTGAAACATCTATGAAAGATGAGGTTGTAACTGACAGTTATAAAGTAATCGACCAAAAACCTCCAGAATTTTCCCAAGCTAATTCTTCAAATAGTCAGAACCTTGAGCAAAACAAATCAAATTCAATTGATTTGTTATGCGCAGGGGATATCAAGGAGGTAAGCTCTTCCTTGGAAAAAGTTATGAATGAAGAATCGCCATGCAAGACGATCTGTAATTCAACCAGCAACCTTTTTGATGGGTTTCCTGAAACTTTGTCATTTGCAGATGCACAAAACAGTAATCTTACCCCTTCATCTCTCAGCATAGTAACAAGTAATGTATCCACAGTTCTGAAGTCTCCAACACCAAGTGTTTCTCCTAGAATCAGCAGTAGCGGTAAAAGTTTGAGAACTTCATCAATGCTGAATGCTTCACAGAACCTTCAGGATGACAAAGAATTTGTACAGGAGGATGTACATAATTCTTTTTCTAAATCCAGTAAAAGTGGCTTTTCTAACAGATTTTCAACTCAAAAATGTCGTAGTGATGTTGCACCAACTGAAAAATTGGCAGAAAGTATTCGTCATGGGCTTGAAGTTATTGACAGTTACCGACAGAGTTTAGCAGTGAGACGCTCTTCCTTCAGGTTCTCCTACAAACCTGCAGAATTGAAGGTAAATGTACACGTTGAAAAAGTTGATGTTGGGGTCCAAACATCAACTCATGATGAGGCAGCAGAAGAAAACTTGGTATCTTTTGTGTGTGATAGTTGCAAGAGTAAAATGACGCAGCTTGAGGTTTGCAAGGCGGAAGATACCTCAAACTTGCAGTTGGTACCCATCGATGGTTCAGATTCTGCTGAAAAATCCATGATGCAACCCCCCAAAGTAAGTCATGATTTAAATTGCAAGAGTAAAATGATGCAGCTTGAGGTTTGCAAGGTGGAAGATACCTCAAACTTGCAGTTGGTACCCATAAATGGTTCAGATTCTGCTGAAAAATCCATGATGCAGCTCCCAAAAGTAAGTTATGACTTAAATTGTAATCAATTTCTTGACTCCGACGATAATGGATGTATTTATATTTTTATTGCAGGTGGTTGAAAAAGTTCTGGCTGGAGCCATTAGAAGAGAAATGGCTCTAGAAGAGTTTTGTTCCAGGCAAGCCTCTGAGATTATCCAACTCAACCGTTTGGTATGTTGCTTTGGGCGCTGTTTCCTTTTGATAAATTTGATCTCTTGGAGCTGGTGCTTGATTTCTTTGCAATTATTTACAGGTGCAACAGTACAAGCATGAGAGAGAATGTAACTCTGTATTAGGACAAACAAGGGAGGATAAAATTCTTCGTCTAGAGAGCCTTATGGATGGTGTTTTACCCAACGAAGACTTCCTAGAGGAAGAATTAGCATCTCTGACTCGTGAGCACAAGGTATAACTTTGTCTTGGAATGAATATATTGAGTTATTTCAGGTGTCTGACCTATGATTTGCAGGTCCTGAAGGAAAAATATGAGAATCATCCTGAAGTCTTAAGGACCCAAATAGAATTAAAACGTACACAAGATGAGTTGGAAAATTACCGAAATTTCTATGACTTAGGTGAGAAGGAAGTGTTATTAGAAGAGATTCAAGATTTGAGAAGTCAGCTGCATTATTATGTTGACTCTTCCTGCTCAATATCTCGAAAACATAATGCTGTTTTGCAATTGAACTATTCTGAGCAAAATTTGGCTCTACCTCAAGACTCAATCCCGCAGCTGACAGATGAGAGCCCTGAGGAGAAGCTACAAAAAGAAAGACTACGTTGGACTGAGACAGAGAGCAAGTGGATTTCTCTATCTGAAGAACTTAGAAGTGAACTTGATGCTTGTAGGCTACTTGTTGAAAAGAAAAATTGTGATCTTGAAATTGAAAAAAGATGTGGAGAAGAACTGAAGGAAGCAATCCAAATGGCTATGAAAGGTCATGCACGATTGTTAGAACAGTATGCAGACCTTGAAGAGAAACACATGCAACTGCTTGCAAGGCATAGGAAGATTCAAGAAGGAATCGTGGATGTCAAAAAAGCAGCTTCCAAAGCAGGAGTTAAGGGCGCTGAGTCAAGGTTTATCAATGCTCTTGCTTCTGAAATTTCAGCCCTAAAAGTGGAAAGAGAAAAAGAGAGGCGATATTTTAGAGATGAGAACAAAGGACTCCAAACTCAATTGAGAGATACAGTTGAAGCTGTACAGGCTGCTGGAGAGCTACTTGTACGCCTCAGGGAAGCTGAAGAGGCTGTTGCAGCTTCCCAGGTTAGTCCACAAATATTTTTTTTCAGCGGGATATAGCATGTTTCATTTTGAATGTGATTAAAATTTGTTTTTTCCTTGAGTTTCATTCATCTTAAGAAGGGTTAATTGTTTTTGTAGCCTTTGAAAGCGACATTGTTTTCTTAACTTGGGTGGTTATGATGAGTGAGTTTGCGGATGATAGTTCAGGGGGGAGCATAGGTTAACAGTTCTTACTAATTGAATAAAAGCACAAGTTTGGTTTATAACGGACACTCCTAGACTGAAAAGAAAAGGGAAAAAATGTGCCATCTTCGGGACTCAAAAAGCCATTTTTTTATCGTGCAATGGTTATAGTCCAGAAAACTCCCATCTACTTTAGCCATAGATTATGATGTACTCAAGAAATTCATGACCTTGCTTGTTTTCTTTTTTTCTTCCAAAATAATTAATCCAAGAACCCTTTTTGGCTTATGAAGTGAAAATATTTTCCATCTGAAATTTTTTATAAGCAATGAATTTTTATGTATATTGATAGATTATTCTCATTGTTTATTTTCGTTAAATCTTTAACTTATAAACAACAAATTGCTATATTTTATTTTGCACATTCTTTGCTCAGATTATTCCATTTTTTTTGTGGCGTTGAATCAGAGATTAGAAGAAGACAATTCATAATTTGATTGTGGCCACCTTGTCGACTGCTTCATTATAATTTAAATGACATGTATAATTAATTATTTTTGTTCATGTTTTTTTGCAAAGCTGAATCTCAAATGTTTGTTATCAGATTTTCTGTGGGCCTGAATGGCTCATGAAGTATTATTGATTAGCATCTTTGATATCCTTGTTTTTTGGCCTGAAATATTTCTTCTTTTGGATTTGGTGTGTGGGCTTGGATGGCTCAACTGACAAACCTTCACAACGGCATTGCACATATATTGTTGAATGTTTTTGCTTGTTTCATTCTTCACAACGGCCTTGAAGTGTGTTCATGCCTATTTGCTAGTGCAGAATATCGTAGGCATTTTTAACTGGTTGTTTCATCTTTCTCCTATATTTGTTTCTTCATTGAGTTTAACTATTTGAGATATAAATGTTAGCTGACTAGATTGTGCAAACATACAGCTTAGTGATTTTTTCTGAGATCATTGTGGAGTAAGTAAATGTAAATTATCTCAATAATTTTCAGAACCGAGCTATAGAAGCAGAACGAGAAACTGAGAAGGCCTACGAACAAATTGAGAAATTGAAGAAAAAACATGAAAAAGAGATTCAAACTATTCCTTTACTAAATGGAGAGTCGCAATTTCCTACTGAAGTAATGTCTTATGATGATCCTAACGTGGCCAAATATGACAAAGGAGAGCCTCATGGTGCAGATGATCAACAATGGAGAAAGGAATTTGAACCCTTTTATGACTACGCAGATGGTGAGTTACCAAAATTTTCAGAACCATCATCCTGGTTTTCTGGTTATGATAGATGCAACATATAAAATTGAATTCCAATGGTGACAAATGTGTATCATCATTTAATATGTCCATTATATATAGCTCTGAAATGTAACATTTCTTTCCTAATTTTTCCTATCTTGTGAACAACCAAATCTGAAGAACCAGATTTTTGGTTCTGATATTGTTGCTGTGTTCATTGAAATTCAGAAGTTTGAAATGGATGTTACTTTTTTTTCCTATTGCTGAGCTGTTTATTTCACCTTATTTTCTTTATCAAGTCTGCACTTAATTGTTCAATGTTAAGCTATCGATATTTTAAGAGTCGAGGGCAATGTTAATTCATATGCTCTACAAATTCACGATGCCCTTGGAGAAACTACTTTGCAACAGAAAATGGCTTTTAGGAGATAATTTTCCAAGGATATGGTGGAACCCGCTTGATGAATAATGGTAGGGGGACCGGCTGCTGCAAGGTATTGAAGAAAGAAATACTTATATTTTTTTCAAGCTTCTTTCATTTATTTGCTTGATTTTTTGTCCAGAAGGCAGGAGGCAATCTTCTAGTGGATCAGAGAAGTTTGCTCATAGTGTCTGTTTCTGTGAAATTATGTAGCACAAAACACATCCATGAGCGAACTTCCCAATTCGGGAGTCAATTCAGGGGCGACCATTAAACAACAAACTTGTCGTTGTCTTCTCTGACGTGAATCTACTCAAACCAGTGGACAAACTTCACTGAGCTTTAGACAGACGAACAAGTAGGCCTCTTTTTTTTGCTCAAATACATTATATAGATACACATATGTCATTGTTTCCCTTTCTTAACATAAAGATCGACAAGAATTTAAAGCGTTGCATTTTCAAGGTACGTTTCCTTTTAAATTATGCATTTTTAGGTCGCAATCCTTGGTAAAATATAGTGACTTGTTTAGATAGAAGTTAAAATGAATTATCTTAGGATATGTTTGCTATGCCCATCGTTCTTTTCGGTGAGTTAGGAACAAGTTAGCCATCAATATTTAAGAGGGAAGTGGGTTTGAAAGAGACATAAAGTTCCTAACAAAATAACGACCATGTGATAGGGCGGAAGGGTGGGTCTGTGAGAGAAACTGAAAGGGGGGCTGTTTGGATACAAAGAATTGTGTCTTGGCCCACAAGAGAGAGAGAGCTTTTTTTAAGATGGGTAGAGACTTGTTTGGTTGGCTGAAGACTTTTCACTAGTTATTGCACTTGTAGTGTGTACAGTAGTGGTGAAAAGGTGATGGTATGGTCGTTGAAACAAAAAAAAACATTTCTTTTAGAGGATCAGTTTTCTCGAACCCCACAGTGGAGCTTCTCATTTACTGACCTAACGTGAAAGCAGATGCTCGTGGAGGAGAAGGAAAGAGATATAAAAGAGAGGTAAATTAGGTGAATTGTGATTGAGATGGGACAACCGAGTAAAAATAAAATAAAATATACCATTTAATGATATTTGATCATTAGATTTATGAGCAAATCTTCAAGAATTTTTGGAGTCAAATTTTCAGTTACATTTTTTTTTATCTTTTTTGATGATTAGACGTGCTTATATGATTTTTCTAGATCGTATTGTGCTGATGAAAGAATGCATTAGGTGCTCCTTATCTTAATTGTCAAATTATTCCTAAGGGCAAACATCTCAGAGGAAGATTAAAATTAGAGAAGGAATGGGTGGGAGTAAAACCATAATCTACTCGTTGATAACTTTTTGTCCCAATTCCTGGCTACTGGAATGGAAGAAGGAAAAAATGGAATAAAAGGGCTTGCTAATTAAAGTTTGAAAACACGTTTAGAACTAAGGGATAGCAACTTTATTTTGATAATTCTGATTAAAGTAGTCTCAAATAGTGTTGGGTCAATGATAGATTCTAGTTATATTTTGATAATTTAGATTAAAGTAGTTTTAGTAGTGTCAGGTTTCCAATTATACACTATAATCCTATAATCGTGAACTACAAAATTGCATAGGCAAATAATTTATTGGTAGATTTGTGTTTGTGGGCGTTTGGAAAAGTGGAATTTTCAGACCTCTTACATTTGCATCCTAGAATTTCGTGTTTTCAGTTATATTTTGATACTTTTGATCAAAGTAGTCTTAGATAGTGTCGGATTAATTTTCATGTTCTAATTATACACTCTCTATTCTTATACTCGGAAGGATATTTCGAACCACAAAATTGCATTGGCAAATAATTTATTGGTAAATTTTATGTTTGTGGGTGTTTGGAATTTGATGGGAAGTTTCATTGGAATGAAGAGTATCTATCTGCATCTTATTTCCACTACTTTTATTCTTCCCGACTTATCCATTGGAATTGGTTGGGGTTGCACAAGCTGAATTGATTCCTCAGCCAAAAGTTATATCTTTTCTCATGAATTATTACTTGATTTTGTTATTTTTGATTCGATATTATTAGTTGATTTTGTTATTTTTGATTCGATATTTCGTATAAATCGTCACGTCACGGCGGTACAGTAGAATATTTGTTTCGTAGTAACAATAACGCTTTTTTATATATTTAAATTCGGTGCATTTTCGTATTTAATGTAGGTTTGGATCATGGATTAGGACATAATCGTGTGCTGTTGTTTCAAGTAATGTTGCTTGACTTTTGTTTCGAAATTCTTCGAAAATTACTGTTTCTTTAAAGTTATGAATCGAAATTTGACTTGTGTGATTTTGTGTTTAGATTCAATTACTTGAAGCACTTTCATACTACTAACATAAATTATGAGTAAAGGACCAATGATCCCCCAGTTCTTCGAAGTTCGATAATATTAGCTGTCCACGTGTCGATTGTTTGTGGTTTTGCTGTCTACTTTAAGCCGGAAGTAATTAGTTGGTAATAACTAATTTAATTTCCAAAATTTGAAATTATTAAGAGAGTGAATTTAAGGTGTAGGCATAATCGGTTTAAATCGAAACGTGTGGGCAAGTCAATTTGGGTTGGTTTCATGAAGAATTTGTACTAAGACTGGTCCAAAATCGGACCGAACCAGTGTATGCCCACTCTCAATAAACACGACGAGATTAAAGTAAACACGAATAACCATGGATTCCAGCTAAATGGCATCAATATCGTTTGTTGAGTGTCGAGTGTCCCCGCTTTAACAGCTGTTTTTACAAGCTTATAAAAATGGTCTCCCACAAGTTAAGGGATTTGGGTATCGTTTCAATTTTTCTAATGTTTGCCAGCTAAATTTGAAAGCAACTCCTTCACAAATCACCATCGTCAAAACTGTTTGATGAGAGGGAAAATTCATGTTTCCGTGTTCAAATTACTAATTATCGCGTAACAAATCTCGGGCCGATCACAATTTCTTCGTCAAATGATTTTAAATTCAAATCTTATGTTTAATTCATCGCTTACGATTTCTACGCCATCCTTGATCTACTTTAACGTATAAATTACATACATTTTTCTCGAATCTTCATACCTAGAAGAAATCTTGAAGTTCTTCATGGTCAAATTCTCACTAAAACGATAAAAAACCTCACACGCGCATTGCATGTGGTATTTTTAATATTTTTTCGAGGATAGTTAATTTGCTATCAGTCAAAAGTTGAATTGCTCGAAAAAAAATATATCGACTAACCCGAGCTCGCAAGTTTATAGTATAAAATTAGACTTAGTAATAATCCAACAAACAACATAAGGAGAAATCAAAGAAAGATTCGAGTATAGAAACGAAGAATAAACATATAGCATTACGAAAAATCGATAGAATTATGAAAAGGGTCTAAATGAAAAGTTCTAAAACCTCGAAGCATAGTTTTCGGGCAATTAGTGTAAGAATTATATATTAAAGAATGAGCATTTCAATCGTAGATTGAACTCAAACGGAAGTCAAAAAATCAACGAGTGAAAATGCCTTCTCCTTCTTCACAAAATAACTTCACCAATCTGGAATTCCTCTGTATTTACATGGCCTCTCTCTCTCTCATCTTTCTCTCTCTTGGGGGGCCTCCAAGGAATCCATCACAGTTGAATTATGGTGATTTTAGCTCAGTTTTCATCTGGGTTTCGGCCATGGAACCTGCATCGATTGGCAACAAGGGGTGGTGTTCAATCGATGATCGAAGATGTGACAAAAAATCCGTAACTTTTCTAATAACAAGAGTTTATTTTTCTAAATGCAAAAAAAAAAGAAATTTTTCTTACCATGAAAGCTGGTTTGCTGATTCTGATCATAACCCATTTGAATTACACTATGGAGGTCGTCTTCCCAGAATTCTGAAACCTGAAATCGATTTTAGAACTAAGCTTTAGATTCTGCAGAACTCAAAAGAGAACAGTTTTCATGAATCAAAAGACAAACTTTAGTTTGTCTTTAATTACCTGGTGTGAAGATTCTCCATATCCAGCATGAACATTGTTTCTTCTAAACACATCATTTAAAGAGTTCATACGAAGATTCATCTCTGCCCCAGAAGAAGCTCCGCCATTAATGGCCGGAAAGTGCAGAGGCTGATAAGAAGATGAAAATTGTGGATCTGAATTCTGAAGAGTATGTGGAAAAAACCCACCAGATTGAAAGATCTGAAATATGCAGAAATTCACAAGTTCATCAGATATTAATTGAATTCTAAATCCTGGAGTGAAATTTAGTGAACATGAAGCATTAATTTCTGCAAGCTTACATCTTTTTGAAGAAGACCCTCCAAAGTTATATCTAACCTTGGATTAATGGTTGATAACTTCATAGATAGAAACTGGAAGAAAATAAAAAATGGAACAATTTGAGGATCGAAGCCAAGAACGAACAAAAAAAGTACTCAAAGAATTGATGATTACCTCAACTTGTCGCTGCAAAGACTGAACATAGTTTATGATTTCATCTAGCATCACTGCTTTTCCAGTTACCTGCAGTCAAAATTCAAGTTAAAACTCATAAAATTTGAGCAGTAAAATTTACAAATCTCAAATTTGCAGGCACCTTGTCACATCCAGGAACAAGATCTTGAAGAAACTTCATTCGTTTGCTTATTTTCTCCCTTCTAACCTGTCCAAGAAAGAATTTCAATGAATGGGTGTCTCAAAACATGTTCATATGCAGAAGATTTCATGAGATTTTTCTTACTCTTTCAGCCAAACTATGGCTATCAGTTGCTTGGCCACTTCTGGCCCTGACATGGATGTAATCTTTTGGAGGCTCTGGAGGCTTTGAGCTTTCCTTCGTCTGTTTCTGATTCCCACCTTGTTCATCTTTCGTCTCTGCCTTTGCCTTTGAAGCTTCTTTTTCATTCCCTGAGGCTTCGTTTTGTTTGTTTTTCTTTGTTTTTGATTCTTCCTTTTCTTCTGCAGCCTGATGAACAGACATTTGACATTGATTTACATCATTGCAGTGAAAGAAAATCCATTATCATTCAGAAAAACTGTTGAATAACCAGTTGATTTTGTATTACCTTGGGCTCTTTTGCTTCTCCCTTGGGAATTGATTTTCGTTTTCTTGGATTATGATCTCCTTTGACTTTTGCTCTCGATTCCCCAGCTGGGTTCTGCTCAGAAAGTGTAGATCCCTCTCTAGAATCTCCAAATTCTGTGTTTTCTGGAGTTGAAGATCTTGAAAACCAGTTGAACTTCTTCTCGGGAATCGAATTCCCCTCTTTGCCTTCTAGATCTCCTGATTTCGATCGATTCCCACAAACTCTAGAGAGCTTGGCTGAATCAACTCTAGAGATCGATCGAGCCGATTTTTCATTTTCTTTCAAACTCATTCGCCCATTGAAGCTGCCACTGTTATTGAAACATGAAAACCTAGCAGCTCTTTCTGAAAACACTGGGTCCGCTGAAAATGGAGAAATATTCGGATGGGAAGGCAAATGATGACCTGAAAACGGAAAACCGGCTCTGGCACGCGGATCGGGCACTGATAATTTAAGCTTCGGAGGGGAATTTAAGGGGGTGTTATAACAAGAAGTAATAGTACTTTCTCCGACATAAGAATGCTGCGAAATCTCCCCGGAATTGCAGATGCTTCCGAGCCTTCCTAGAAGTTCTCTGAGCATGAAATTTTCTCCTCCACCGCCGTTAATGGCGGAGGAAGCTACAGGAGAAGATACAATGGAGCTCAAAGCAGACTCAAAGGGATCACTCTGATCCATCGAATTTTCCCAATTCTGGTGGTAAATAGAACTCTGAATTTGCGAGTAATTCCAGGCCATCTGAGGCGTGCTTGTGCCATCTCCTTCGTTGAGGAAGAACTCCTTTTCCATGGCCGAAAAGCAACGATTTCGAGAGGAAACTGTGCTTTGCAGGAAACCCAGATGAAGAACTACAGTCGAAACGGATAAGAGAAAAGGAGAGATTGAATGTTTTGTCGAGAAAAGCTGAAATTGATTTGTCTTGCGTAAGAAAAAGTATGAGAAAGGCCGATACACAGACTTGATGAGTGAAAAGAAGCTAGGACGAAGAAGCAGAAATAAGAAGAGAGAGAGGCCAAGGTGTGTCTTGGAGCGAGACAATTTTTTATTGTAATTCATTTTTAAATTATTAAAATAAAAAATTATAATTAATCAAACTGATTTAATAAATAATTATTTTAATAAATAATTATTTTAATCCTACACTATAAAAAATTTAGTCAATTTTATTTTCTTTACTGAGCATACTGATGCGTTGAACCGTGATCAATTTAATTAAAATAAAAATAAATAAAGATAAAAGAGTGTTGACATCAGTGTTCAAGTGTATTTGCGGTCTAACTTAATCTGTTTTTTTAAATAAAACCGAATCATAAGCAAATAAAAATTTGAAAAAAGCTACTCATTCGTAAATCAAATAATATCATCTAACCAAGTCTAATATCTTAATAGATTATGTAAGTATATTAAGGTTGCATAAATGTTTCAATTATATAAATTATAATTTAATATACATATATATCATTAAAGAATCGACAAATGTGTATAACCAAATATGTTGGTTTTGGTCCAGTTCGATTCAGCACACTTCAAGTCGTTGATAAGTTGAACTTTAGAAATTATCGGTCCATATTTTAAATTTTATTATAATTTTAAACAAACACGTCGCAGTAGCAGCAATGTCGGTCAATTTGATTAGCAATCATCGTTACTTTTGTTAACGTTAACTATTTAAAGAGAAATACATAAACCATAACAATAAATTTATATTGTTCTTCAGCTCTAATAACCTTCGAAAAAGAAGACTTTTCATCAAACTACTCTTTCTAGCATTTTAATCGACGTTAATTGACGAAATTTGTTAGCGAAATCAATGAATATCGTTAAAATAGAAAGCTATTCTAAAGGTAGGTTATCTGTTAAAATTATAGTAAATTTTAATATTTTTCACTAACATTTTTTAAATTTAAGATACTTACTGCAACTACTCTTATAAATTAATATTTATTTTAATTAATCATAAATTATTCTGTTAATTGTAATTTAATTACACCGCCCGTTGTTGCAACTTGCAAGTGTGTATTTTAAGAATGTATTTTCATTATATATATATTTATACACTAATTATACAATTTTATTTTGTATTACAACTCCATATATGAAAAGGAATTAAAATAATAAATACTATGAAGTGCTAAAATTAAATGTATACGCCAGTTAAACAACTTATTAACATAGCTAAAGAAAATGATGTTTGATCAATTATGATTATATTCATAATTTGATGCGTGTTTTTAAATATATTATCATTAATTTTATCTTATAAAGCAAAAAATTTAATTGTAGCAATTAATTATACATTAAATTGAGTGCATCAATTAATGAAAAATTAGAAAAAAAAAACGTAATATTTTTTATTGCGATATACTTTGAAAATAATTGGAAATATACTCTAAAAATAAAATTAAATTGTCAGTGGTCCATTTATTTCACCTATAAATAATACTAAAAGAAAACGAGTTAAAGAATAAAGATAATTAATAATATGATCAAATTGTCGACAAAATTTAAGAATTATCTTAATATACAACTAACTATGAAAATTGACTTTAATAATTATAATTAGGCAAAAATTCTCAATCAATTACGAGACACGAGTTAAGATTAAGTAATTGACTATATACCGGTTAAAATAAGCGTAATAGCAATTTCAATCGCAAATATTATTTGACACACCAATAGTTTAAATTTACAATTATTTTAAATATTTATATTTTATCATATTAACTGTATCAATTATTACATAAATTAAAATTTACTAATATAAAATAATTATAGAAAAACAATGTCAAATATATATAATTCGAGTCATTGAACGTTGAAAATTTGAAAATATAACTTCAGACAAATATGGAAATTATTCAAATTAATAATGACAAATATAAATAAATAATAATTCAATTAATCTTAAACAGTATTAAAAACACGATCAGAAAGAATATTCCTAAACCCCACCGCCAACCACTGCTGGTTAAAATATTTAAGTAGATTTTAAAAAAAATTATTATAAAAAATAAGTGAAATAATTAAAAACAATGCTTGTCGGCACCAAACGTGGGCTTCGATGATTGAACAACAAATTCACATGCACACAGTTTTCGACCAAATTAAAATAATAATAATACTAATATTTAAAAATTAACTCATGTAAATACAACTATTATAACTCCCAAAATCATATCATAATGATCATAATCAATAATAAAATAATTAATAATAAATAACTAGATCAAAGTAATTATGAATTTTGGTAAGTTCATCATAATAAAAGCAAGGTTCATCAACGGTGGTGGAGAGCCTATTTTACATCTGTTTATAAGTCCTTAAATTAAATCAAATGGAGATGAAAAGAAGGAAAAAGCTTCCATAGCTTCCCAACGCATACCATCTTATTATGAGGCACAAAAAAAGGACAATTGAAGTATACAATCTGGACTATCTAAATTGTCGATCATCAGATGACATATAATAGATCTTACTAGATTGCAAGCCAAGCAACAGATAAGCTTTTCTGCATAAAAAAACTACCCATCGTACTCTCCTTGTGCAAATTTGTTTTCGGGATAGAACACGGCCGTGACTGTATTACCGTCAAATTTTCTACCATTCAACGAAGAACGAGCTTTGGAAGAGCCATCGACGTCTTCGTACTCCAAGAATACCTGAGCGGGAAAGAAAATGAAGAATTCTTCGAATAATTAGTATCTGTCAAGAAAGAACATTTGTGGACCGACTTAATGCAATAATCACACAGCAAAATAAATTCCTGGTGAAACATCTAAACAAATCATTGGTGATCTTGTATAATATATTAAAGTGCTATTCTAGGAATACTTACATCTAACACCTTCAGCTGGCTCTTGGGCCTATAATCTAGCAAAAAACGTTCAAAGAGAAAAACAAATAGCCGAATCCTACCTTCCCGACGCCAGGTGTTGGTTCGCCATTTGGATTTGGACGAGGGATAACAGCTTTAACTAGTGCTCCTGCAAAGAGAGCATCTTTAAACGAGATGCAAAAAACCATGATATGAAAAGAGAAGAAAAAAATCAGGTATATATGCAGAGTTATGGAGGCTTCTGTCTTTAAGTTAGGCTGTTTCTTTCAAGCAGGGACAAGAAAAGGCTGTAAACACATAGATACGACACAGAAAACAGGAGAAGAAATCAATTCATGAAACAAAATTTTAAAATTTGTACGAAATCGCTAAAGTTGAGCGAGAGCTAACCGAATTTTCTGCCTTCTTCTCTCATGTCATCCAAAATATCTTCGTAGTCCTCATCCATCACGAGTTCATCCGGACTAACAACTTGGGTTAGACAAAGAACCTTTGTAGCTATAGCACCAGGCTGTAACATGAGCCTCTGGAAGGAAAGAATATCAAAAGGATTGGGGGTGCAACAGAAAAAATTAAATCCATCAGGGGAGCATGTATGGGGTGAATAAAAATAACTCAACATATACAAAAAAATAAATTCCAGAAAAATACAGTAATAATTTCTCATGATCATATGTTCAATTACAATGAAAAACAACGGACTGATAATTCACCTGCAATACAATCTGCTGCTGTGCGTGCAATAAGATATTCTCTTGCTCAGGTTTAGGTTGTATGGTACCCTGATTGGCTCGTCTGACAGTAAGAGTTTTATCGCCCATTTTGATACCATTGAGAGCAGCACAAGCAATATCTGTGACGGAAAGATCTTGATATACACAAAATGCATATCCTTTCGAGTTTCCAGTCTCTCTGTCTTTCACAAGATCAAAACCTCGAAGGGGGCCAAAAGACTCTAGCAGCTCCCTAATCTGTGTTTCAGTGAAATAATAGGGAAGGCCCCCCACAAAAAGGCGATCAGGACCCTCAAGTCCACCAGCAGAACCTGGCATCAGTCCAACAGCTGCTAAATTCAGATTGGGATTTGGTTGACTGGGACCAAGGGTTGCAGCAAGAGAAGGATTATAGTCACTTGGCCTTCTTACTTTAACAGTCGTTTCCTAAATCCAAAGAACATAAACCGTACCGACTTTTAGGTACCTAAAATTAATTATTTTCATAAATAGTACAGACTGAAAGTAAAAGGCCAGTCAAATAAAACTAGGCTACCTCAAAAATAATCCCATCCAAGGCCATCCCATTACTGGCTTCCTCCACAGATCGCATCTCCACAAAAGCAAATTTCTTTTCATGATTTATGTAGACATTGACAACAGCATCCCCTTCAATTAAAAGATAGACAAAAAAGAAGAAGTGAGAATTTTGGAAATTACGGACAATAATATATAGTAGAGGAAATATAAACAGGATAAATGCCAACAATTGAAAAAAATGTTGACATACCAGGACCAGCAGTATTTCCTCCTATCGCAGCCATAACTTTACTGAAAAATGTTGCTACAGACTGCAAAAACAACATGCAGTTGAATAAGAAGATTTTGGAATAAAACATCAAACAGACCATATGCAGGGATTCTCAGAAAAACTTATAAATATCCCTATAATAAATAAGAAAAAGCCAAAGTATTGCACGCAATTCAAATTATACAAGACAGCTTCAAAACTTTTTCAATTTTAAGAGCAGCAAACAACGTACATGGAAACTATAAAACAAACTTTAAGACAGGTAGTGTTCTAATGGAATACCACATCATACACAAAAGTACAGGTAAAGAAAGGAACTCTAATCAATGTGTCAAACACATCCAAAAAATAGCTAAAGCAAATGAGACATAAACCAAGCAATGGAAAATATACCTGTTCATTTGCAGTAGGAGGAAGCCCTCCAACATAAATTCGCCTTGCATGCCTTGTAGCCTAGACGAATTTAAAACCAATTGATATTTATTATCAGAATTCAGAGCACATCAAGCTCAAATATTTACATAGCATGAAAGTAGTGAGCTCAAAAATACCTGCTGCGTCATTGCTTGAACTGGCATCATAGGAAGTGCTCCGAAGGACTGCAGCCAAAGGCATTGCAAAAAATCAATGAAAGAATAACTCTAAATAGCTGTTTCTAATATGTTTCTTCATCCTTTTATTAACTTGATGGATTGTCATTGGAAAGGAAATGTTAATGAGTGGATGTACCTGTGCAGTTGATAATGGAAACATTGTAGGAAACAAACCAGGCATCACAGGATAGGCTCCAGGAGCTGGTACTGCAAAGGATTTCAAACATCACATGTCAAAAAACATTACCATTGAATATCTTACTCTAGAAACTAAACACTTCTTTATCCTGTCACTTGCATATGTACTGAGATAACAATGACAGCCTTCTTTTTAGAAACTCAATAAGAGAACAAAAATGTGCAACACATACAACCAACAACAGTTAGACTATGGTGTTTCCCAATTGAAGACAAGCAAGACCCATCATACCAGTGCATTTGTTCCTTCTTGACATAAAAGCTATAGAGGTCGTCTCACCCCCACGGATGGTAGAATGAGAAGTAATCCAACTTTGTCTTCTCACGAGAGAATAAAACAAGACATAGGAACAAACAAACAAACACCAAACACAAAAACAAACAAACCAAAAATATTTTTCAGTTCCAGAACTTATTCACCGACCAAATGTAATAATTAGAACGACCATCTGCTCTACTCTTATAGAGCTAACGCAAATGAAAGGGGAAAATATAGCTTACCAAAACACCACGCAATTTGATATGAACTTTCCACACTATATCCAACAAAGAAATAGCAGTTAAAATGAATAAACACTAATCACCATGGGGTGCAAGTACCTGTTGCAATTGCAGCACCAGCTAACAGTGCGGATGCTGGAGGAGCCATATCAAAACCACTGACTCTTTTGCTGCAAAATAAGAAAAGTTGGGATCAATAATAGACAACAAACATAACTAATTTGAGTAAATAAAAAATGATTATTTTAATGTCATAAACATTGAAGTGTGAGTCATATTATCTAAAAGCACATATTGGAGCCACAACATAGTTATTGAAAGGAGGATTGAGAAATTTTTTTCATAAACAGAGCATTATCATCCGATCAAGTACTAACAGTCCTGCCTGACTTCAAACTTTCCCAACCCACCTTTTCGACCCTGAGCGACTATGAGGTGACCTTGACCTATGCACTGATCGTCTTCTTGAACGAGATGGGGAACGCCTGTCCTCATCCCTCCTATAATCGCTTCCTCTGTAAGATGAAACACAGTAATTAGAAAAAAATTCTAACAAAAAGACATAATCAAGAATAATATTTGAATAATGAGAATTTTCAATGGAAATTCCACGGGAGATAAAAACATGTGATATTAAGGCAAATAACTAAAAAGATGCAAAAGTAAAGCAACATAAAAACCAACACAAGTATCCTAAAACATTACCTGTCATGGTCCCTACTTCTATAAAATTCATCATCATCTCTGCTTCTAACTAGCTCTCTTCCATCACTTCGATCCCTGTAGCTGTCTCTGTGATGACGTCCATTCTCTCTGTCTCGGTCTCTGCCCTTGTCCCTTTCTCTGTCCCTAATACCTCTATCTTTCTCATGATCCCCTTCCCGGTCCTTATCCCTGCTCCTCCGTCTCTTTTCTCTATCCTTATCCCTGCTTCTTGAAGACTCTCTTTCATCACTACGAGAACCACGCTGCTAGGAAATGTAAACCAGTGAAGTTTTCAGTTTAAAATTGTAAAACATAATCAGCATATAAAGTGAAGAATAAAAATCAAATTTATCCTCTTTTTTGGTTGAGGGATAAGAACCTTAAAAACAATGAGAAAATGCACAACAAGTTCACCAAACCTAGGACATTTAAAATCACAGAAAAGTCTTCCAAATCCAGCAGTACTTCCTATGTCGCCTAAAACCCTCGTAAAACCAAGCTTAATGATACACTCAACAAAATGTCGACAGTTTAACCAAAATTAATTGCTGCCGAACTCTTCACCTTCTGGAGAACTACATAAAAAAAAACTCGGTCCCCGCAACGAGTAACTAACAAACACGCAATCATTCAGTTCTTCACCTGAGATTTCGAATCGCTGTAATCTTCGGCGTCGCCATGACTACGAGTAAGAAGAGCAGGACCATCGCCAAAATTGTCAGCATCTTCCCCATTGTTTTCGTATGTATCATCATATCCAACCATAGCTGCCGTATCCGGCTCCTCCGTAACTTCGTACGATGGAATTCGCAAGAAGGAGAAAGGTTCAGATGGGCTCCGAAGAAGAAAACCAAAAACTAGGGTTTTCGCTCCCCGAACAACGATTTCTGATTTGTATTCGAACAGAAAGCAATAATAAATAATACCTTAATACCTCAAAAGTCTATCGTAAATGATAAAAATAAATTAAAATAATGCACTAAATTATACATAATTAAAATAAAATAATAATTATGATAAATATCATTATATTTTTTAAAATATTGTCTTATAATATTATATTATGCTCAATTTATCCATTAAATTAAACAAACATTTTATTTAATCACATGCACTTTACATTTAAACAACAATAATATAATGAACATGAGAAGCAGAAGGCATTCCTCAGCATTTCTGTGGATAAAATTTAGTGCTATTTATTAAAAAAATTAAGCAAAAATAACACATTCCATTTATTCTGATCATTGTCAACAGATATTGCACAACAACAATAATCAATTCAATGTAAATATTAGAAACAGAAAATTAAGAAATGGAGAGGGCTGAGAAGAGCTCTACATCTTGCTTGTGAGACAAAATTCAGCTGGCTGTAACTATGGCTGGATGGGGCTCAAGAGCGGATACTACATCATAGTGGAGAGTGCAGAGGGTTGGGTGCTCGATAGAGGAGCCGACCCGAGTTGAGAAATTCCAACTTCGTTCGTATTTTGAGCCCTCGGCTCGAGACTCGCCCATCCAAACCCGGCTAGTTCCTTGAATGAGGCACTCTCCGGTGTACTGCATGGTATATTTACAAGATCTGTCTCTGGGACGGAAGAACCTCCACCTGAATCAAATTCGAAAACAAATGCATTGGTTTTTTTTAGTTGAATATGACTGTTTACTTTTTATTCTAATTTTTCAAAGTACTTGTTAACACGTTAAACAATGAGCATTGAAATTAATGAGTTTGCAACTTTAATGATCTGAATCTAATGATCTAATCTAGTTCGACTGGACCCTGGCCAAGATTTAGAAACAACTCTGTGATTTAGTCCAAACCTCACAATGGGTCTAAAGTTAAGTTTAAGTACATATATTTTAATATATTAACTTTTATTTTTATTTTGAAACCAAATGATATCTCAATGAAAGTGTTAATACCATTACTTTGTGAAGTAAGTCTAGTCTTACCCTTTTATTATATTCTCTTGCTCTACCTTCTAACGTGTAGCAGCGTGATTATTTATATTTTTATTATTTAAATAGATTTTAATTGAATTAATCATGTGACGACGTGTCAAGAAGTATGATAAGAAGATATGAAAAGAAGATAATCATATAATAACTCTTACTTTGTGATTCAATTAGATTCAACATTGGTCTCAAAACACGATTGAACTAGCCTTGCCTACCCTACTCCCTCTTAATTTATCATAATTTTTCATGTTTAATACATATTATTTATCTTAAAAAAAGAACAAAATATATTCAGAAAATTTACCTGAGATTTAATAAATATGTGTTTCAATGCGTCTGTGTCGCTATTCCCCGCACGCGTTTTTGTCAATCTGGTGGCAAGACTGGCTACTGCAACATGAAGATAAACTTTCGCTTCTAAGCTTGATCCGATAAGCTTTCTAGTCCGAGCTATTCGAAGACTTTATTCACCTCTGTTCTAAGCTGATCAAGATTTGATTTGAGACTTTTAGTATTGATTGCTTTTGCTAACATGATTGATGCGTGATAATGAAAGCACCATATTTCACTATTAAAATTTACAATTCTTACATGAATGTATTAGTATTGATATTTGGGTAATTTTATATTTATCTTACTATATCTTATTAATATATATTCTTATATGTTTAGTTATGCAATAAATATTTTAATTGTAATATATTAAATGTACTTTAACTAGACTTATCACAGATCAACTCGTCAATATGTATAATAAGAGAGTATGCTAAAAAAGTAAGCCCAACGTTTAGTGTGATTTCCAAATAAGAAACTTCAAGTATTTTGGGATAGTGACAAATAAGAAGTCAAATTCTTCAAATGGTGTCTATAATTTTATCGCATGCAAACTTCAGATTCTTATATGAATGTATCAGAAGTTAATGACATACCTCGAGAAGTTTAGGCCATAAATTAGTTTCTTCCATGGGAAAAGCAAGCCATGCTTGATTAAGGGCAGACCATCTTGACTAGAAAATAAACTTGGAAATGGAACCATCTTCTCCGCCATAAGAAAAGGGAAGATTCTGTCATACATCCTCAGCTAAATGGGGTAATATGGGAGCTAGTACTCTGGAAATGGAAATGAGATGAGCTGCAACAACTGTTTGACAACTTGTCCTCGTAAAACTCTCTGAGCCCCTGCATTTTTTTCAACTAAAAATCACTTTCTTAAGAGTGGCGTTTTTTAATAGGAAAGTTTGGGTTGACTTCGAATTCGAACTATTCTTATTAAATTCTATAACATGCTGTATTGTTTAAACAAAAAGGATATGTATGGAGATTAAGAAATTCTCTGAAAGGAAACAAAAAATGCGATCTTTTTTAGAGCATTCAGATTATACAGTTAATTTCAAACTAAAACAGAATGTAGAATGTCAAGGTAAAAGTGTACCTTACAACGATTGATAATGTCCTTTAAATTCTTATTTAAAGCATGGCCCATGTGAAGATTTCAATTTGCATCCGGATGACCATCATGAAGGATAAAGCTTTCCTAACAGCACAATCAAAAGTAAATTGACAAGATTTTGTCATTGAAAAATGGATCCAATAAAATATGTGAAGCTCACCCCGTATTTCTAACAGAAACTCTTTGAACACCTCATTATCGTCCCATATTTTCTCAATTTCAGGCGCTCTAACTGAAGAATTTGCCCTCATTCCAAATGTTGTCTTTGGCAGGTCAATAGTGTGCTTGTATCTTCCATCTTCTTGCTTTGCCCCTGAGTAAACTCCAGCAAGCTAAACAATCAGAAAAGGAGATATCATTTATGTTTTTCTGCCTAGTTAAAAGACAAATCATAAAAAAAACATGTTTCAAAAGCTGAAATTAACATGAAAGAACCTCAGATTGTTCTATGCAGAGTTTGTATTCCCTACCTTCGGATGCTTTCCTTGCTAACATGACAGGCCCTCGTGATCTTCGCTTTGAGGAAGAATAGAACTCATCATTAGAACAATAAGTATAGTGGGCCAAATTAAAGTAAAAGAGCACTTTGCACGGGCTACTTCCTCTAAAGAGAAACAAGGGAGCAGAAGTTTTCTTAAATGATGAGCAGAATCTTTGTGACAGAGCCTGAACATGAACTACACAACATTGAAAAATGTAAAAAAAAAACCCTATTACAATTAAAAAGTAACAGAAAAATGGAGAGAAATCAAAATGAAAAACTAAATATTTCGCAAGTAGATAAAACCCATCGTAAAGTTAAGCCATACATTCACAAGTACGAAACTACCAGAAATGAAAGCTTTGAAATAAAGGTTTTAAAGATTCCCATATAAAAACATACTCAAAAGATGATGTTTTTGCTCGTAAATATGCAAAAATAAAAAAACCTACGAACTCCAGTTTTTTTATGAGGCATTGTACATTGGACGCGAGTACCCTTCAAACTTAAAATACAAGCTTCAATGGTAGTAAACATGATCAAGTTTGTCTGCGGATCAAGCAATTGGCGTTCAACCACATATAATCATTTTACTTCCGATACAATCAGTGAAAAAACAATTTTTTCATCATGCTAATTCCTTTCCCGGTATCAATTCTAAAAGCAATGACTTTACTTGCGAGATGAACTCGAGCTAAACATCAAACAAAGTTCAACCAGATTGAACTTCGTCAAACTCCGGTACAAGCGAAATTTTCTCTGGAAACAAACGGAGCAGAAGTGAAGCAAATGGTGGAAGAAAGAGACAGTACTACGTAGGGAGAGGCATGCATAAAAGAAATTTTCGCCTCCATAGTTACTGGGGCAGACGAGCTTGTGACTGCGAATGGCGAGGAAGAAGACCTTTTGGACTCCAATCCATACAGCTTTCAGAAATTCTCCGGCTTCGGATGGTACCAATAGGTCCAATACCATATCAAAACTGTGACCCGAGTAATTGTTCGACCCAGTAACCAAACCCAACATTTCATTTTCGTTGGTCGCCTATGGAATATACCCGAAAGTGGATGAGCCGAGCCAGTTGAAGAAACAAACAAGTCACATTTTTTTCTCTTTATTTATTAGAACAGAAAACCCACCCAACTCTTTTCCTCGTCTTTGTTTTCCTCTCTGTCTAGTGTCTCCATTCTCCAAGTAGAATTTGTTAGCAAGTGTTGTTATCTCCCCACAACCACCACTATCCTTGCGCCAGAATTGAACGAACTCACTGTTTTCAGAAACTTTTATCAACTGGGTCTGGAACCCGCTACCCAGACTTACATTTTTCTCACGGTGGTATGTGAAATTCTGTGAATTTTGATAGGTTTTTCTCTTTTGTTTGTTGATCGCTGAATTTCCGTTTCTTCGATAAGTATACGCTATCCCTTTTGTTTTTTCGTCGTATGAACAGCAATCTCTAACTCTGATTAAAGCTCTCAAAATGAAATCTTAGTTCCGTTTTTTCGCAACTGTGTTTTTTATTGCTTAGAGTTGACAGTGGGCACATAGTTTATTTATCCCTTTTTTTCCTCCGAGTAAGTGGATACATGTGCTTTCTCTGATTCTCTAGAAATCTTGGTGATATATCATGAATTGTGTTTTCTGCTAATAGTTGACTGTGGACTTACACGAATTCGCTATTTAAAATAGTTTGTTCGAAGCACAAGGAGCGTTACTGTTCTAGGCGATTAACTTTTTCATTTATTGTAAATACGGATGATCCAATCTCAGATTCTTGTTCCATATGTACAATTTAGATTAGACTGTTGTTAATGTTAAAGCAATTTACTCAACCTCATAAACAGTGATCTCATCTTTTCATGTGTATTTGCATTCTTTTTGTAGATTTGTTGAACAAAAGATTTGGGTTGGCGGGTTTGGTGAAATGACGATATTCAGCTGCGTTTCCGCTCTGAATTCGAGCTGCCAAAGTAATATCATTGAAGTTCAAAACTCGAATTCTTCTTGGAGATTCAGCTCGAGAGTAGGATGTGATGAAGTTAGTGCATTTGCATTCCGCCGCAGTATATTAGGGGATGGTTTTAGAAGATTAGGTAGGCAATCAATGAGGATAAAGGAAGCTCGAAATGTTCGCCCTTTACAGGTTTGGTTATTTACCCAAAAAAAATACTATATTGTTTAAAACAAAGTTTGGTCAATGGTTCTCTTATAACAGGTAGTTTGCATTGACTATCCAAGACCAGAGATAGATAACACTGTCAATTTTCTAGAAGCTGCTTCCTTATCTTCTTCGTTTCGTACTTCTTCACGGCCAGTACAACCATTGAAAGTTGTGATTGCCGGTGCAGGTAATTCATCTTCTCTTCTTCTATTCTATTAACATTTACATCAAAATCTATCAATTTAGTGTAGATTCTAAAGATAAAACTATTCATTATGATTCCATGGTGTAACTCTTGATCTTGTATTTCATACCATATACTTGTGGTTCTCATTATCTGCTATTTTACGTGCAAAATGTGGTTGAGCTAATACAATGAGATCAACTCTTGCAAAACTTCTCTCATTTTTGAGGTGTTTAATGTAACATTTGCGCTCCAAAATATTTCAGGATTGGCCGGTTTGTCCACAGCAAAGTATTTAGCCGATGCCGGTCACAAACCTATTTTACTCGAAGGCAGAGATGTCCTGGGTGGAAAGGTATGTCTTTCATATTTTCTCATACCTCATCCTATTTGTTTGAAGAAACATACTCAGTTATTTGTCCGAATTTTATTAATCTTGCTTTTAATTTTGACTCTTAAAACTTACTTATTGGGACTTGATACCGAATTGATGAGCTTCGTCCACTGATACGAATAATACACAATAATAGTATTTAAATAAAACATAGAACATACAATTAAATATATAACAATACAATGCCTTAGAACTTCGAGAGTCCAAGAAATTTCCTCCCAAGCCAACTCAGCCTAGATTTTCCTCTTACATTTTCTTCCACCCCCATCTGTTTCTATATTATTATATTTATAATCTATATGTATTAACCACCATCAACTGCTACAAACTTCTAATAACTTTTAATAACTGCGCACACAAATTTTCAACATGCCCTTATAGTTATTTCATAGCACCTACATCTTGTTTTATTTGTTTTTCTTGAATCTTAATCATTTCTGGAGCTTTAATGTTTTTGTTACTTATACATCCGTGGTTATCTCTAATCTTATCAGAAGCATAATGATGCAGAAATATTTAAGAAATAGTTCGATGTTTCCTTGAAATTTTAGTATTTTATGTAGGTAGCTGCCTGGAAAGATGATGATGGAGATTGGTATGAGACTGGCCTTCATATATTTTGTAAGTGTTGATAAAACATCATCGTTTAAATTGTGCCTAATTTTCCTTATCCAGTTAGCTCTTTTTGTTTGCTCAAAAATGCTAATGAAGTTTTTATTTTCTGCCTTTTTCGTTGGTCAGTCGGTGCTTATCCTAACATACAAAACTTGTTTGGAGAGCTTGGAATCAATGATAGATTACAGTGGAAGGAACATTCAATGATATTTGCGATGCCTAATAAGCCTGGGGAGTTCAGCCGATTTGATTTCCCTGAATCATTTCCCTCCCCTATAAATGGTAACTATGATCATCCTCCACTTCCACTAAGCAGTCTATGTTGTTTTATACTATCAACAACGTAAACATTGGAAGGTCAATACTTTGCATCAGTTATCATTCTCAATTGTGTCATACTAAAGCATTTACTTGTTTTTTCCAAAATTTAATCGGTTCGTATTATTTTTGGTAAAAACAATTGATGTACTATATGAAGCGTGGCTCTATCGACATTAATAGGTTATTTTTAGGATCATCCAATTGTATGGTGTATCAAAATTTTTTGAGTTACAAAACATCAATTACTAGTCAAGAAAGATTTTGTCGATTTGAGTTTTCTGTTAAAGAAATCATTGTTCATTACGCAAATTTACATTTATGTTCCCCATTATTGTTTTTCCAAGTCCATGTTTTTTAAATTTTCTTTTAAATATGAAATTTTTTATTTATTTTATCTTGCAACTTTACATATTAATGACAGGGATATGGGCTATTTTAAGGAACAACGAAATGCTTACTTGGCCAGAGAAAATTAAATTTGCCATTGGCCTTCTTCCAGCAATGCTTGGTGGACAAGCTTATGTTGAAGCTCAAGACGGTCTAACCGTAAAGGAATGGATGAGAAAGCAGGTAAACTTTTTTTTAAATGGTTATTTGGCCTTTATCGATAGAATGTTGTAAGATTCAAGATGATTATTCTATTAAAATCAAATGAATAATTGGGAAAGTGAATTATCTTCAGAGTAATGTTATCTTTTCACTGTAATCTCATATTTTAAAGTGTAATATATTATTTTATTTATGTTATAAGTTAATTATTCTACTAATAAGTGAATGACACTTAAACTGCACATCATGATGTGAGATTATAGTGTAAATCTAACATCCTTCTCATCATATTATGTTATTACTAGTTTACTTACATTTTTTCACTATAATCCATAGAGTATCATATATTTAGTGCAGGGAAATTCAACTGTCTTCATAAACTATGCTTCGATTGAAGATAATTCTGTTAAATACCTGCTTCATAAATTAATTTTAGTTTTTCAGTGCTTGTTATTGCACCAGCTGTTTTTTTACGTTTGCCACTTTGTAAAGTTTGATTTTCAATGATTATTAAATGACGATATAGGGATTTATGGGATAAAATTCTTTTTTATTGCCAAGTTAGCTTTTTATTCTAAATATTCTATCTATTTTCTATAGTTCTATTTCAAGGTTTCTTTTAAATAACCATAAACTTGAATTTCGTTAGGGAGTGCCTGATCGAGTGACTACAGAGGTGTTTATTGCCATGTCAAAGGCGCTAAACTTCATTAACCCCGACGAACTTTCGATGCAGTGTATTTTGATTGCTTTGAATCGGTTTCTTCAGGTATGATTATCTTATTTTCATGTCAAAGTAAAAGCAAAAGCACTAACTACTTTTGGATAATTTTGCAATTATTTCTTTATTTTTCTTAATATTGGAACAATTTTTTACTGAAATTAATGGAGCGAAAGATATACTTCATGTTAACGATACATAACTTCCCACAATTGAGCTTTAGATATTAAATTCATTTTTTTCAGTTTGCTTAATCGTAAATTTGTCATTTTTCGGTTTCTTCAGGTATGTTTATATTATTTTCATGTCAAAGTAAAAGCACTAACTACTTTTGGATAAATTTGCAATTATTTCTTTATTTTTCTTAATGTCGGAATTTTTTTTGATGAAATTAATGAAGCAAAAGATATACTTCATGTTAACAATACATAACTTCCCTTAATTTGAAATGTCATTTTTTTCAGTTTACTAATCTTATATCGATTAGTGATTTATACAAGGACAATTAATTTTAACTTCATATTTCAAATCAATAAATAGGAGAAGCACGGATCGAAGATGGCTTTCTTAGATGGAAACCCACCGGAGAGACTTTGTCAGCCAATTGCAGACCATATTCAGTCATTGGGAGGTGAAGTTCGACTCAATTCGAGGATACAAAAAATCGAGCTAGATGATGATGGAACAGTCAAGAGTTTTTTACTAACCAATGGAAGTGAAATTAAAGGGGATGCTTATGTATTTGCAACTCCTGGTAAATTACTGTGTTCTATCATATCAACATATTTCTCATCGTTTTTTTTTTAATTTCTGGCTTGCTAATGTTTAGTATTTGATTGTTTGTAATCAGTTGATATATTCAAGCTTCTTTTACCGAACGAGTGGAAAGAGGTCCCTTACTTCAAGAAACTTGAAAAACTAGTGGGAGTGCCGGTTATCAACGTTCATATTTGGTATTCGCAAATTTCTTGGAAAGAAAAATTAATTGCTCGATAATCTTCGTGTTTTTGTGGTGATTTGAACAGTTACATTTCAATCTTGCTTAAAATTTTGAACTTTTTACAAAAGTAAAATTGATTTTGCAGGTTTGACAGGAAACTAAAGAACACTTATGATCACCTTCTCTTTAGCAGGTCAAGTTCATATTTTCCAAATTTTTAGCTGCATCAGGGCTTCATATAGATTGCTCATACATTTACCCTTTTTACTCGTATTTGCAGAAGTCCACTTCTGAGCGTGTATGCTGACATGTCAGTTGCGTGTAAGGTAAAACTGTAATTATAGGGTCTCTTCCTTGTATATTTATTCGGCCAAATGCTGGATAAGTAGATTTCTGAGTGAATTCATAGATAAAGCTCAATCCGTAAGAGGAAGAGAAATATTATCTTTATATTGTTCTTTTTACTGTATTGCTCATTTCTCATATTCTCGTAAAATTTTCAGCAACAAAAGCTTGTGTTTTTCGCTATCATCTATGGGTTGAATTCTTTGTTTTCGATCATTTGATGAATGCAGGAATACTACAATCCCAATCAATCCATGTTAGAGTTAGTTTTTGCGCCCGCTGAAGAATGGATTTCTAGGAGCGACGATGACATCATCGAAGCTACAATGATAGAGCTATCGAAACTCTTCCCGGACGAAATTTCTGCGGATCAAAGCAAAGCGAAGATCGTAAAGTACCATGTGGTTAAAACACCCAGGTAAATTCACTCTCTAAGTTATAATTTTCAGTAAAAAATGGTTAAATTATGAAATGTGGGTCCAGATCGGTTTATAAAACTGTCCCGGACTGTGAGCCATGCCGGCCTTTGCAAAGGTCTCCGGTGGATGGGTTTTATTTGGCTGGGGATTATACAAAGCAGAAGTATTTGGCTTCCATGGAAGGTGCTGTTCTTTCAGGCAAGCTTTGTGCACAGGCTATTGTACAGGTAAATTCCCCATTAAACTTTGGTTCAATCCCATAAATTTTTAGGGTGACAAAATTAGTAAGTGTCAACTCTTGCTCGAGATCAGTCTCGTCAGCAAGCCGAGCCAAACCGACCCGGCCCACTTTGTGTGACCGACCTTGGGCCATTGGACCGACTTTTAGACCATGGTCAATAGCCCTTTATTTTTCCTTCCCATGTCGCCCATATTTTATGGAGAGGATTAAGAGAATATGAAACTCGAGACCCTTCAACAATGTTGAATAAGATATGCATTGTTTCGATGATTTTGGGCACGAGATCCGGTCATGGACCAATGTTGTCCAATTTAGGCTTGAATTGTAATATAAGATCGATAGAATATTAGACAACTTTAAATCGTCGAGTATTTTCATTATACGTAAAGAAAATTGTATATCATCTTACATGACATGTTCTTTATAGGATTATGAGCGGCTTGTCACTCGGGAGCAGCAGAACTTGGCCGAGGCAGGTGTTCGTTAACATACTTTGTGACAAGACGAGCATTGATAGAAGATTGTATTTGCATCTAGATGAACGAGAAAATACTCTATTTGTAAACCCGGAATTGAATTATAATTTTCTTGCTTAATATAAACTTTCTTTAAGCAATAGAAAATATTTTCACTAAAAAATTACTATTTATTAATTCTCACAAACTATTTAAAAAAAATTATACGGTGAAGACGGAATTTAGTCATATCATTGATTTTACGAATCAACGAAAAGGTTAAAAATGAACTCAATGAATTTAGCAAAAATTGGGAACAAACCCAAAAAAACCTGGTTCAAGAGTTGCACAATTCTTGTTGTATTACCATAGATAGAGATGGGTAAAATCAGACTGAATTGTCAGTTTTAATATGGTCTTGATTTTAATTTTTGAAAAACTGTGACTTATGAGCCGATACCGATATTAAGGAATAAAAAACCGTGAAACAGAGATTGTGAGTAAAAAAAATCTAAAATCGAGTCAAATCCGACATAAAATCTAATAAAATCTGATATAAATCTTAAAATTAAAAATAAATTTGCATAATTAATTAATATTCGACATAAATATAATTAAAAAAAATATTATTATATTTCAGTTTTTTAAATATTAAATAAAATTATGTTAAAATCAGAACCAAACCGGAACTTTTTGTTACCGTTTTGATTCCAAAAATTCATAATTATATGTTCTAATTTTGGTTTTATTTTAGAATAAAGCTGATAAGGCAGGTCTACCGAGACAAAAATTGGACCGAATTTTGGTACGTGTGTAATTGTGTGTCACGCAACCCACCATAAGATTGGGTAATCCAGAAAATCTAATCTCCATGCTCGCTACTCGCTCCTCCTTTCTCTGCTTCTCCTTCCTCTGAAAATGTCGATTTTCTCTCCTTCGCTTCAATCCTTCGCCGGCGTTTCTTCTCTCCACAGCTTCTCCTCTGCTACTTCGTCTCTCTCTCCTTCTGTTCCTACCTTTCTTGCTCCCAAGTTTCCGTCCAGAAGACCGTTTAATTTCGCCGCTAGAGTGTCTCTATCTGGAAGCCCCGAGCAACCGGTTCCTACTGAAGTCATTGACGGAGCGTCTCTCACGCCGGATGCTATTCGACAGGCTCGGGTGTGTTTGTTTGTTATTTACCTTCGTTCCTTCCTATTTCCCAGCTCAAGTTCTGTTATAATGCTCCAAGTGCTGTGACTGCGGCTGTTTGCGTTTACACATTGTTATTTTTGGCGATGAAGCTTTCCTATCCTTCACGCTATTTGATTGAATTTTGTGCTAAGCGGTTGAAATATGGTGGTTGTTTTCTGTATCCTGATCATTTTAGTTAGAACATAAGAGTTGTTGCAAAAATATTGCCGTTTTGTTGTGTCAAAAGAATGCATAATATTTTTCTGCAACTAAGTGGTGCCTGTTAATAGAAATGCAATGCAGCTACTTTGTCAGTGTATCTTTGTTTATGTACTATGGGATAGTATCTCGCTCTACAAAAATGCCAATGCCTTCTTAATTTTCCACATAGTTTGAGATGCATTAAATTATGATGCATATTTAATGCTCGTCCTAGTTTGTTGTTCTAATACTTTGTTTCTGTGAAGAAGTAGAGATCTGCTGCTTGGAAGGCAGCCAAGGCGTATCTTGATAACGGAGCCATTTATGAGGGTAGAATTGAAGGTTCCAATGCTGGGGGTTTGTTGATTCGCTTTTTTTCTCTGATAGGGTTTCTTCCATTTCCTCTGTTGAGCCCTTCGCATTCTTGCAAAGGTATAAAATAATTGAGTTTTTGGTATAGATTTGAAACGTATGCTTTGTTATTTTGACAAAATCTTCATCTGGCTTCTTTAATAGCATTCCTTTTTTTTTATCTCTAATTTAAGGCATTTAGCTTTGACATTCTTTTGTTTGGACTCAGGTCCTTGCAAAGCCACGATTAATGTGTTAACTCCGATGAGATAAATGGCTTATATTCATGTATACTTTCATTTCTTGCTCTAATGTGTTCTTATTGGAACATTCATGCAGAACCACAAAAAAGCATTCAAGAGATTGCTAAAGGTTTAATTGATTCACTTGTTTCTGTGAAGGTAATCAATCCTAATTACAACTCAGTAATTTTTTTTTTACCTTTTCACTCTTGATCGCGCACACCTTCCTTAAAATGGGTGGTAAAACAGATAAAAAAGATTGCATTTGCTTAAATCCTAACTATCAATGTAAGAAACAAGTAATGAGAAAATAAAAATTCAAGAAGAATGATAAGCTCTTTGGAAAACAGATAAAAGAATGATCCTCTTTTTCTGGTTCATTTCATTTTTTTTTATCTCATAGCTCATGCCTTGTCTCTGGATCCATACTTCATATAATATCAGATTTCACTATTTAGGTAATTCAAGTGGACGAGGAGAGCAGAAAATTAGTCGTTTCAGAGAAGGAGGCTCTCTGGTCCAAGTACTCTGTGAAAGTTAATGTAGGAGATGTTTTTGACGCAGTAGTTGGTTCTGTTGAGGATTATGGTGCCTTTGTAAATTTACGATTTCCAGATGGTATTTATTTGTTCTTCTCTGCTTGCTTTTGGTATGAGTTCTAAATATATTAAAGCTTATTGAAAAATGTGATGCAGGTCTTTATCATCTTACTGGGCTAGTTCATATCTCAGAGGTTTCATGGGATTTAGTTCAAGATGTGAGAGACATTTTAAGCGAGGGTGACAAAGTGAGAGTCAAAGTCACTAATGTTGATAGGTGTGTTTACTGAGGTTCTCGTTCATTTTGTATTTCAAAATTATTCCTTATTGTACTCTTAATTTTATTTACTTTCATAACTATCGTTTGCATTGTTTTGAGGAGCTAGCAAACAGTATTCCAAAGTTTTCTTTTTGTACTCTGGATTTTACCATTAAAAATTACATGGTAGAGGTGTCATATAGTAGTGGATATTGTGCTGATTGTGCAAGCCATTATTAATTTAGAAATTTATATGTTACCAGCTAGGTTGTTGCCACTCATTATTGATTTCCTCCATATTAAAAATGATTGATCTGGTTTAGAATCAATGGAGTGATGTGATTTGTTGCTGTTTAAGACACGTCTAAGGAAGAACGAAAGAAGTTTCACAGTTACACAAGCAACTTGTGCTTGTTACATATGATCTCAAAGAATTACCAATCGTACATATTTCTCAGCGTTAGGCTGGTGCCACTAAATCTGGATTATCTTCACAAGCAGAATAGCAAATTTGCTTTAGAATTTGTAGAATAACGCTTTTTGTCGCTGCATTTATGATTTGCTAAGGAAGAAAGGAAAAAGATATTAGAGTTGAATTTGTCTTTTTATATTGAATTTGTTTGTTTGTTTCGTTTTATACATGTGAATCAAGAGTTTTTTTCTTTTCTTGAAGTGAATGTTTGATTGAGATTCATGTAGGGTAAAGTCAAGGATTACACTGTCGATGAGACAGTTGGAAGAAGATCCACTTTTGGAAACGTTGGACAAAGTAATACCTCAGGTTTGTATACACAAATGTTTTGATAGTTTTATTGGCAGTGTCTTTTAATTGAAACCACAAATTTTGAGCTTATCACTTCGAAACTAAAGAATTCTCTCTGCAGGACAATCCATCTGATCAATCTTCTGACCTCGGCGAGGACAGTAATATTGAACCTCTTCCAGGACTCAAAACAATATTGGAAGAATTATTGGAGGAAGATGGGTAAATTTTCTTTTGTGATAATTGAATGATTGCTCGAATTTTTATTCCCTTCTCGTGTAACTTTCTATTCACTTCCTTTTTCATCTAATTACTTCTCTATTTCAGCATTGATAATGTTAAGATTACCCGACAAGGGTTCGAAAAACGAGTTGTTTCTCAAGACCTTCAGCTTTGGCTTTCAAATGTGAGCTTTATATTTATTTATTTTTTCCAAATCATTTGAATATCGTTTTACTGACCTTCGATTCCTTTCAGTTGCCACCGAGTGGGCGAAAGTTTACTCTTCTTGCTCGAGCCGGGAGGCAGGTAGCCCTTGTTCTTTTTTTTCCTTTAGAGTAAAAAAAGAAGATAACTGGCAACTAAGTTTTATTTTTCTAGAACTGATAAACATTTAGCTTTTTGAAAAAGACGAAAAAAACCTTCTATGAAATTAGTTGTCTGCCTAAAAAGATCTCTTAAAAGTATTAATCTTCTGTGCTACAGGTACAGGAAATACAACTGATCACATCCCTTGATCAAGAAGGTATAAAGAAAGCCTTGCAGCGAGTATTGGAACGCGTTCCATGATCGCTGCAAATTACTCGAACAATCAATCATTTTCGGCTATTTAAACGCACCGCTGTAATTAAATTGAGAATTGCGCGAGTCTACAGGTCTGTGTTATTCTTAGTTTCTTGTTTTTTTATTTTTATTTTTTTGCTTTTGTTGGTTTAGAATTATATCCTTTGGCAATGGAGAATATGACAGAACGTAGAAATTAGCTACACAACGAAGTAAAAATGTTCTTATCCTTATTTTCCTGTGTAAATTTTCAAATTCTACATCCTGATTAGCATCGATGCGATTTTGGTAATTTTAAGAATTCAAATCTTAAAGTTTAAAATAAATTTTGGCGGGTCTCTGCTCGTTGACACGAGGACCCGTGCGATTAAATTAGGTTACTTGACTCTAATCGTGCGTGCACGGGATTTTTGTTTCGTGCGAAAGATTCATTCTGATTTGCTAAATTATTCAAATTATGGGGTTTAATATGATTTTTACACAAGATAATTTTCAACAAACGCAGGATATCCAAGCAAACTGAAAAAATGAACATATCATTTATAGATTTTCTTTTTCTTTTTTTGTAATAAAGTATAATTATTTAATTCCTAAAAATAAATAAATAAATAGTGAAATGTCAGGTAAACAGCGTGGAGGAATTAAAGCAGGTGGCAGTGTTTTAAAACGGGTACCCTCGGCCCGCATGTTAGTTGAAGCCACTCTCGTCTCGTCTTTGGCCATTTTTGCTTGGTTTGTTAGTGGGAGAATGGCAGCTGCTGTGGGAGCTCTCTCTGCAACCAACAATGGCAGCTTCACCCCTCCAATGGAGGACGACTTGAACAAGCCTGCCCAAGATAGCCTAAAGCAGCCTCGCTATCTCCACCATGATTCCGATCACGAAGAAGACGACGACGATGGACACTCCGAAATCGATCCACCAAAGGAGTTGGATCTTGGCCCTCAGTTCTCTCTCAAAGAGCAGCTCGAGAAGGATAAGGTTTGGCTTAAGAATTCTTCTGGGTGTTCTTTGTTTTCCATTAAAAACTCTCTCTCTCTCTCTCTCTCCTCGCTGTGTTTTTGTTTTCAAATTGAATTTGGTTGCAGGACGATGAAAGCTTGCGGAAATGGAAGGAACAGCTTCTTGGGAGTGTTGACCTCTCCCAAATTGGAGGTATCTTCTTCTCCGCCATTGTCATCGTCTTTCTTTTCTGGGAAAGAAACTGTGTTGATCAACGACGCTGGAAACAGACATGCATTTAACAGCTGAGAGAGAGAGAGAGAGAGAGAGAGAGAGAGAGCTGTTTTAGCAAGGTAAAAGTGAGGTTGCCGGATAAGTTTTTGTCCAACGAGAGCGGAAAGCCGAAATCTGAGCCGTCCGATCATTTACACACGGCTCCGATCAACTCATTCCCCCTTCCCACTTTCGGAAGGAAACAATTTTCTGAAAATATCACATTCAAACATTGTCTCCAAAGCTCATTTAATGAAATATAACAAAATATTCAAATTTCGAATTTAATATATATGCTCACTTCTATTTTATTTTTTATTTATTATTTTTTAATTAATTTTCCATCAGAAATAAAAGAGCCAGAAGTGAAAATACAAAACCTCAAAATCCTACGCCATGGCAGGACTGATCTTCTCCTTCCGATTCCATTTCCAAAACCCACCAAAAAACCTCTCTTTGTCCTCAAAGAAGGCTCCCGGTACCGGCTAGAATTCACCTTTGAAGTCGCCGGAAACCTCGTCTCCGGCCTCCGGTACAAAAACACCGTCTGGAAGACGGGCATAAGAGGTACCTATAGTAATATTTTTTTAAATATTTTTAAAATAAAATAAATAAAATTGATGGTTTTTTCATTGATAGTGGATCGTTCGAAGAAAATGATGGGAAGCTTCAGCCCTCAGCAGCAGCCTTACACGTTCATAATGGAGGAGGAAACCACGCCTTCTGGTATCTTTGCCCGGGGTTCTTACTCTGCCAGAACCAAGGTCCATACTCTATACTTAAAGAAGCAGCTTTTGAAAACAGCTTTTGGAAACAGTTTTGATGGGAGTTTTTTGGTTTGCAGTTTGTTGACGACGACGGAAAATGCTATTTGGACGAGAGCTACTGCTTTGAAATCCAGAAGAATTGGCCTTCCTCTTCTCCTTCCTCCTCTTCTCCTTGATGTTTAAATTATGTACCCACCATTTATTTTCTCACGAGCTTGTGCGATGTGCTTTGCTTTTTAATTTGTGTTTCAGAAATTTAGTTTTTGGAAGAAAAATGTCTATTTTTATTGCGTTCTTTAATCGACTATTAGAGAGTATGTTGCGTTTATTTCGTTATTAATTTAGACGGTCTTAAAATAAAAAAAACGGATATNTATTTGTACAAGTGGTGCAATATCTTTACCTTATGGCGTAAAATCATATTAAAAAAATTAAAATTAAAATATAAAAAGATGCATAATAATAAAAATTTAATGTCAGATTGATCGTTGATAAAATTTTAAAGTTTAAAGTGTCAATTAAAAAATATTAATATTTTAAAATACTAATTTATATAATTAAAATTTTAAGTATTAGACTACCTTATGACTACAATTTTAAGTCATTAGTGTTATATATACATATAAATTTAAATTATTTAAAATAATATTTCTTATTTTATGCTCCATTATGAAGTGTAAAATATTGATTGATTCAAATAGTTACATAATTTTTGTTACTATTATTAATATATATATGTTTATATTAATTTTTGACAAGTCAATAAATAGTTTTAATCCATAGAAGGAGATATTAATCATCTTTGAGATTTACTAATATTTAATTTAATTTTATATGTATATATAACACTAATGACTTAAAATTGTAGTCATAAGGTAGTCTAATACTTAAAATTTTAATTATATAAATTAGTATTTTAAAATATTAATATTTTTTAATTGACACTTTAAACTTTAAAATTTTATCAACGATCAATCTGACATTAAATTTTTATTATTATGCATCTTTTTATATTTTAATTTTAATTTTTTTAATATGATTTTACGCCATAAGGTAAAGATATGGCACCACTCGTACAAATACGAAAATCAAAATACATTCTCATATTTAACTCCAAATATAGTTCAAAAATCGAAATCATACAGAAGCAAGGTTAAACTCCAGCAAAGAAAAAGGGATTTAGAAGCATATGATCAAGCTAGGAGCCATAGATTGAGAATGGCATCAAACTAGAGTCAAAATTCTCAACCTAAGAAATATTAACTACGGTCCGGTGTATGAAATAATATCCATAGTTTTAAACAAAGACTCTAGAACAATACAATAAATCCTCTACCCATCTCTTTCGATCCACCCAAAGTTCGAGTAACTCACCTTGCGTCTTTCGCTGTTCTGTACTCCAAATTTTGTTTCATGAACCGTTGTCGTGCAACGCTTTCATCAGGTACAATCTGCTAAAGCTCTGTCCAGCAACCCTGAAATATTGCCAGCATTATATCAATATATAAATTATGCTTATTATGTCCAGATAATGACTCAAAATCAGCACGAAAGTTGCATCTATGAGACAGTTTTGAAGGATTATATAAGGTAAAATGGAGAATGTAGCCCATTATACCCATTTATTTGGTTACAGTAGTTCCCAATCTGATTTGTTATGAGGAAGCTCTCGAGCCGCGATGGCTCGGGAACAGGCTTAAAGATTGGATTTGAAGGATCCTCCTCTGGTAAAGGTTCTTCACCAGCTGCTTTTCGTGCCATGTTCTCAGTTCTGAAAAAATAATAAAAGAATTGATATATGAATACACATTGACTATTTCAAAATGAAACATTCTACGCAGTAACTTAGTCCAATATTGGACAGGAAGCCTAATACAAGTAAACAAGGGAAGAGAAAATTTTAGCAGATGATCAAACAATGTCACATGCTAATAAAGGGAAGAGAAAGAGGTAACCTGGGTAAACTGATGCTTATATTATAGATCTCTAACCCTTTAGTCCAAGAGCACTAGCATTTTATGGTTTTGAATTTGGTATGTCAAGATTTAATCTTACTAATTTAGCTACCATCTATGGTACCAACATATCCCACTTATTAGGATGCAACGTATAGGTTCATTCAGTTTTCCCAGATTTTACTAAGCAATAGAAAACCTCAAACATCCTGTCTTGCCAGTAAAAACCAACAGAAAGTTCGAAAGATGAAATCAAACTGTAATGTCCTGTAATCAAGGCCATCTTGCCTAAATTGTGATCATTTAAAATAATAAAATTCGGATTTAACTGCACCCCTAAGCAGACACTTCAAATCACAGGAATTATATAATCACGGACTAACCTTCTTTTCTGAAGCCAAGCTTGCTGCTGAGCTTGCTGTCGCATCAGATTTCGATTATGGAATTGGAACTGAAGAAATATGCATAGTGATCAGCTGACCAATATACAAATCAAGATAGAAAGTCCAAGGAAACACATTCAGGACATAATTTAGACAGCCGAAGGCCATAGTTAAAATATACAACACTGACAAACCAGTTTATGATGAGAATCCATTAAGTATCCGTAATGGAATCTCACAAATCTTAACTAACCCAAGGCATATATTTTTTTCTTTAGGGGTGGTGCTCGTGTGTGCGTAGTTTGTTGTAGAGAGGTAGTTTGTACTGCCAACACAAAAATGGTGTGTGCTAAAGGGAACACAAACCTTTTGCTGCTCGCCTGCCAAATCATCCATACATTCAATCAGAAATTCAATATTTCTCTCCACAAACGGCTTCGTAGAAAGTTGCAGCCGATCATAGTCACACTGACGATAAAAAATGAGTAAATTCATGAAACATATGAACTCTAACCATCTACAGAGAAAGAAACGTTATACCTGAGTAACAGGGGTATCTGCTTCCAGATCTGACATAAAAGCACTGATAAGGGCAGAATTCAGAACTTTAATCTGTGAGTGCAAGAAACAAGATGAGATGACATTTGTCTTGCCCCTTTGGACAAGAAATAAACATTCATTTACAGAATAAAATTTCCAGACCATTACTCAGGTGATCAAACTATCCATTTATTTCAAAGCTTTAGAAAGAAAATTGGAATTCAATACAAATCACTTAAAAGTACAACCCCGTCAAAAATCACGTACAAGTTCATGTAACAAGCACCAGTGTAAACAGTACTCTTCGTGATTAACTAACATATGGCATCAGATTCAAAAAGCTTACAGGTATTTCTTCAAATATATCCACCCAAGATAAGTTGTTCTCCCTCAATCTATAAAAAGAAACAAAGATTTACTTTGATTAAATAAAGCGACTACAAAGATATTCCCAAAACAATTGATCAAGGCAGAACATACTTCTCTCCTGTAAAATTTTTACTTCGGTAAAGCTTCATAAATGAATCAGAAAGTTTCAATGCCTTGAGAGCTAAGACACCCTGACTGGATCGCGATGGATCATAAATTATGCAGACACATCGTCTAATACTTTCCTGAAATTTTTTATCGAGAATACTAGTTATCTCCCCTTGAAGCATAAGCCATGCAAAAAAATGAATGACAGACAAAAAAATTCTCAGCTGCGAGACTACCAATTGCTTTCAAATTGAATGTTATACAATGAACACGGCATACTGGTTTCAAGTAAAGCAGACAGATATTTCAATTTTGAGATGCCACACAATGTAATCACTTAATCATTTTCATATACTAAAAAGTTACCTGATAATTCATAAAGGTTTCGATCAATTCTGATGTTTGATAGGAACCTAAGAAGGTAGATTGGTACCTAAAAAAGTTAACAGAAATTCTTAAAGATGAAGAAAAAATATTTGATTTTATATAACTCTAAAATGATAGTCATCAAACAATATAACATATGAAGGTGATGAAAACAAAAAAGAATTTATTAGGAATTAAAGGTCGGAGCCTTTGAAGAAAATAGTTAAATTATTAACACTTACTAAGATTGATTTACAGCTCCAAAATAAAATTAAAGAATATCATAAAAAAATAAATCTAAAGAGCTAATGCTATTGAACCAAGAGAAAAATGAATGTAAACAAATACCATCCAACAGTGTTATTGTCAACATTGACATCTCTCAAACATCTCATCATGTCAAGCTGATAATTAGCACCCTCAGCTTCAATCTCCTCATCTTCTTCTCGTATCTGACAGTGACTTACAAGGTTAACCACTATTACTTGCATGGGGGACAATGTTTTTGTGAGAACTGAAGATAATGTACATCGTACCGGGAAAGGAAAGCAGTTAGTAACTTCTAGAATGCTACCAACATCTAACCCGAGAAGTTGCCCTGTGACAAGAGCAGGAGAAAACTCTTTGCAGTGTTTGATTATCTTTAAGATTACCTGTCCAATTACAGCAAATTAATAAAAGATTTTTTTTTTGCGTGAGAAACTCTAAATATTCAAGTTGATTACAGTTCGACCCATGCCAAAACCTAATCTAACGATAGTGTCTTTAAATACAAACAAATACAACACATACATCAATAAAACATATGTAAATCAGGAATAATTGACGCCATAGATTCCAACATCCAAATCCTTCGAAATTCTCAAATCAGAGGAACCTTGAGTGTTGAAATCGTGAAGCTCAGCAACTAACCCGAGGTTCAACATATTCCCGAAAATGCCAATATTCAAATAGCTGATAAAGCTGATTCATTAGGCATTTTCTAAAAACGATTCACCGGAAATTGAAACAAAAACAAAATAGTGGATGGAAATAAATTACCAATCCTTCAATCTGAACCACTCTGAGAGGGGGAGCAACCTCCTCTGTTGCAGCAACTTGGAGAAAAGACCTTCCCACTGCTGCAAAAACACGCAGACACTAATAAAATCATACAAGAGAAATTGCATTAACAATCCGCAATTTGAACATAAATAAACTGAGAGAGAGAGAGAGACAGACAGACAGACCATTAGCCATTCGCAGCGATGAGTAAAGCACTCGATGAAGAAAAGGAATCGAGATCGTAATCAGGATAGGAAGCTGAAGCTCCCGATGTCGAAGAACCCAAGAAAGAACTGAGGTATGGGCTCCTGTCAAGCCCTAGTTTCCTACTCTGCTCGGGTCACGGGAGGACAAAGACCTGTGTGGGCCGGGTACCTTTTAAGCCCTAGTTTCTCTTGGGTTAAATAGTAAATTCAGTCATTTTTCAGACAAAACTACGACAATATCCAAAAAGATTAATAATTTGCGCTTTTGACTTTCTAATGTTGACAAAATACTTAAATACCCTTCCTCTAGCATGAAAATTTTTCAGTAATAATTATCTCGAATAATTATAATTTTAAATGGTCAGGCTGGTAATCCAATGCTTTGGACACACCTTTTGGATTGGAATTTCTGCCAAACAGATGAGGTTGGCTAAACGATACGGTGATTATTTCGAAGCTGTGAAGACTCGAACAAGTGTAATTCGTTCCATTTGGAGCCATTCTCGATGGTCCCGGACGATTACTAGAAGGAATTTATTCGAGTTCCGTGTTTGACAATTAGTGCATTTAACTTGGTGGATAATTCGGTCACATTGTTGTTTCGTTTTGTTTTGCTTGCTCGTCTTGTTTTCGTACACAGGTGTACAACATAACTGGTCCAGAGCTGTTGTTTTGTTCGGAGCCAAAAAAATTGGTATCGCTCGATCTAAGGTTTCCTTCTTATGTTTCCAGTTCCAATTAAAACTCTCGCTTCATGGTTATCTTACAATTTTGATGGTCAAAAATCATGAATATCGAACCGGAATGTGACTAAGAACCACATAAAATAGGCTAAAATGGACATAACTGGATAACGAATCCCAAAACCAGCTCCCAAACCTAACTCATTTCTGAAAAAACTCACCTCAAGAATAATAAAAAATATATTTTTTTAAATATAGAACCATAAGAATCAAATTGTTTTTCACGGTCCTGATTCTGATTGGTTATTGAAACACATGGTTCGGTTCTCAACACAAACCGCGGACATTGGTTTGGGTGGAACCTGAGCATGGATCTTCCTCTTGAGCGATTCAAATACTCAAAAGTGCTAGCAATCGAAATCGAAGCAATAGAGTTCAAATGATTCAATGATTATTTGTTTTGAATTGTCGTAATCCTTAGACATAATTGTTGAGCGTGTGTTACAGAAGCTCGGACAATTTCAAATAACATTTAAACTATTGTACTAAAAAATCACACTAGATAGATTCTCAGGTAAGAGAGGTGTGTCACAACGGACCACTTAAAAACCGAGTCTTACCTAGCCAGAATTATCCTAGTAATTTAATAGTACAATCAATTATAACAACTATACCCGATAAAATAACAAACGGCTATTAAACTCTTTCTCTATTTATCTCCATACCGAGAATCTTTTTAGCTTCCTCCAAATCCGTCATCTTGAACTCTTTGTTTAACTGAGTCTTCAACCTGTCAATCTTAACTTGACACTTTGATGCTATCAGCATATCATCAACATTCAAGAGTAAGTAGATGTGTGATACATCTTGAATTCTGCGCAAATACACACAATGATCGTATTTGCTTATTGTATACTTTTGACCCTTCATAAACTCGTCAAATCGTTTGTACTACTGTCTCGGGGATTGTTTCAGTCCGTACAACGATTTATTTAGTCTGCAAACCGAATCTTCTTTTCCATCAATCTTGTATCCTTCTGGCTGAGTCATATAAATTTCCTCCTTCAAATCACTGTGCAGGAACGCAGTCTTCACATCAAGTTGAGCTAGCTCCAAATTCAACTGTGCTGCCAAGACTAACAAAATTCTAATGGAGGAATATTTAACCATAGGAAAAAAAACCTCATGATAATCAATTCCTTCATTCTGAGTGTAGCCTTTAGCCATCAACCTTGTCTTGTAGCGGATATCATCTTTGTCAGGAAATCCTTCTTTCTTTGCAAATATTCATTTGCATCCAATTGTCTTCTTCCCCTTTCGTAGTGGCGCCAACTCCTATGTCCCGTTCTTTTCAAGAGATGTCTTTCTTCTTCCATTGCACCTGCTCATTTACCATTTTCTTAACTTCAAATGACTTCTGGGTAGATGAATGAAACATTATCAGTAACTAGAAATACATAAGTCACCATGTTAGTAAAGCGAGCAAGTTTTTGAATCTCTCGACTTGTTCTTCTAATGGAAATTGGCTCCGATTGATTTAGAAGTTCTTAGGTAAGAACTTCTTCCTTATTTGACTCTCTTTTTGCCATTGATTAGTCATGAGTGGTGTTACTAGCTGGAATCACCACTGCCTGTTTAAACTTCACTTGCTTCGTACTATACTCCACTTGCTGCGAAGTACTCTTAGATTTACCTTATTCAACATGGCAGTTTCATCAAATGTAACATCTCTACTGATTATCGTCTTCTTGCTCGCTAGACACCACAAACGGTATCTCTTAACTTCAGTATTGAAGCTCATAAACAGAGTCTTATTTGCTATTGGATCCAACTTTGATTCATTCACATGATATGTGTGGCAGAACCAAAAACACTTAAAGTGTCATAATCAGTAATAGGTTTTTCGGACCATACTTCTAATGAAGTCTTGCTATCTATAGCAGATGATAGTAAACGATTGACTAGATGTTGAGCGTATGTTATAGCCTCAGCCCAAACTTCATGTATAATTCAGCATGAGACAACATACAATGAACTTTCACAAGTGTCTTGTTCATACGTTCTGCCACTCTATTCCGTTGCGGTGTTCTTCTAACGGCGAAGTGCCGAATTTTGCCACAATCTTGGCATACCTTCAGGAATGGATCGCTCTTGTATTCTCAATCATTGTCTGATCGGAGAACCTTTATTTTTCTTCTTGTCTAGTTTTCTATTTCAGTTTTTCATTCATCATCTTTGTTCTTCATTGTGAACACTCAAACTCTTCTAGAAAAATCATCAACGAAAGTGACAAAATAATGTCTTCCTCCGAGAGACGGAATCTTGGCTGGACCTCATACGTCTGAGTGACATAATCCAGAATGCCTATTATAGATTGCAGTACCAAACTTCATTATTCGTTGTTTTCCAAGAACACAATGCTCGCAAAATTCTAACTTGCAAGTCGTCGCACATTTCAGCAATCCTTGCTTGGCAAGCATTTGCAAGAATTTCTCGCCAGCATGTCTCAATCGCATATGTCAAAGTTTTGTTGCATCTGCATCCTTCTTGGGACTTGAAGTTGCTGTTGCGACTGCCCCAACAAGTGTACTTCCTTACACCTTTCAACATCACCAGTGCTCCTAAAGTTGCTTTAAGAATTTCATCTCGCATCATCACAATTAAGTCTTTAGATTCTAGAGCCCCCAATGAGATGAAATTCTTCTTTAGTATTGGCACATACCACACATCCTGCAAAATTCTGTGGATCCATCATAATTCATCAGCTTGATTGAACCTATCTTAGTTGTTTTACATGGATTATCATTGTTCATGTACACAATTTCTTGAAATTCAAAAAACTATTCTCGAATGGGACACATGTGACCACACCGAGAATCCAAAATTCACTCATCTGGATGTGATGTTGAACGTGAAACAATTAGAGAATAATCTGATTTCGCATCACTTTTGCATTCAGCAACATTTGAATCTGCAATAGCTTTTTCTTTGTAAGATTCTCCTATATTCTTCAATTTTGAGCAATTTTTCTTCCAATGTCATTTTTCGTGACAAAAGACACATTCATCTTTACCCATTTTGGGCCTCGACTTTGATCTCTCTTTCTTCCCTTTGATCTGGCTTTGCGGACGCCCTCTCACAACTATAGCTTTTGTAACTCCACTGGTAATTCTTTTTTTATCTTTCCTTCTCAGTTCGTAACTATCAAAAACAGCACACACTTCACTAAGAGTCACCTCAATCTTCCCATGAAGTAGAGTCGTTTCAAGAAACTCAAACTCCTCAGGAAAGGATCTCATATTCATCCAATCAGTGACTAACTGATTGAAACTCGTGATGTGATCGTTTATTGTGGTACTTGGAACATAATTGAAGCGAAACAGTCTTTTCTTCATGTGCTATCCATAATTTATTTGCAGAAATTTTCTTTGAAAATGCGTATTTCTGCTACCTTGATAGGCACGATCGAATTGTACCACACGCTAATCGATTTAGCGTCATCCAATCTATTTGCTCAACATCTTTTGGTTTTTTTTCTTCAATGACAATGTCTAGACCTTGTTGAAATAAAGCATCTAGAACTTAACTTTGCCACATGCCAAAAGGACATGTGCTATCAAAAATCTCTACATCAAATCTCGTATTCGACAATACATTTCTTGATAGTATTGAAGAAGTAGAAGGCTTCATTTCTGATGAGTTTGTCATTTCTGCACCAAATAACAATTTATTTAATAGTCGAGAATCCTAAAGACTTATTTCTGATGTGTAAGTTCAGACACAACTACAACCATAATGCATACTACAAAACCATAGGCTCCTATACCAATTGTTGCGGAAGCTCATGCAATTTCAAATCGCGTGTAAGCTATTGTACTAAAAAATTACACTAGATAGATTCTCAGGTAAGAGAAGTGAGTCACAACGGACCACTTAAAAACCAAATCTTACATAGCAAGAACTATCTTAGTAATTTAATAATACAATAAATTACAACAACTATATCCGACAAAAAAACAAACGGCTATTAAATAAAGCAATAAAAGAAACACTAAAATTTAAAAAAAATGAGTAAGACCAAAATTACCAAAGAGATATAAGTAATTGTTCGTACCGTTGATTAGAAATTTAGAATAGAGGGAAATGAACTATTTATAGAGTTTAGTTTTCACCCTTATTTCTTGAATTTCTAATGTGGGATGGGAGAGGAGCCAAAAATCAACAGTACGAACACTTAAATTGTAATAATGCTCAAACATAGACAATGTCACAAAGTTGGATTGTGGGAAAAATGAAACATAAAACAAACTAGCCACTCAAAGGAAAAAAATGACTATGATGAGGTGAAACAATAAAAGAACTATCAAAATAATCTTGACAAAGGTAGGTATATATAGTTTGACGGTGATCGTGTTTCAGGCAAAAAAGCTCTGCATCTCATCAACAATGGCGGTTTCCTTGGATTTTGTCATTACTCTCGACAATGTTTCGAAATATTTCCAAATTATGTACAGTCTAATCCATGGAGAAAGTGACTTACTTAATCCAATGCACCAAACCCACCCCCTTTCATCATTCGCTTGAACTCCCTGTAATTTACCATTCCATCTCCATCAACGTCAACTTTCTTTATCATTCTCTTGCAATCCTCCACGGTTCTCCCCTGATTAAGCCCGAGAGAAGCAAGAACCGATCTCAGTTCATCAACCGTGATAAATCCATCTCCATTTTGATCAAACACGTTGAACGCCTCTCTCATATCTTCCTCCTCATCCTGTTCCTCCATAATCGACTGGTAAAGCTCCCCGAACTCATCAATATCCACGCATCCATCGCCGTTCAAGTCGATTTTCTCGATCATCTGCGTCAAATCTTTATCTCCGACATAAATCCCCAAATTCTCCAGCGAATCGTTCAGCTTCTTCTTCGTGATTCTTCCGTCTCCATCCCGGTCGAACATCTGAAAAACTCGCTTCAGTTCAACCGGATCCATCTTCTTCGAATCCCGGAGCTGGACCGAGGATCGCGGCGTAGGAACGGGATCGGATTCAGCAAGAGAAGAGATCCGGAGAGGGAAAAAATGGGGGAAATTCAGCAAGAGTTTCTTAGGAACCAAACAAAGAAGAAATGACTTAAGAAGACTGCAAAGAAGGAAAATCCTAGGGAAAATCGTTGGCATCGCAAGAATCAAGAACAAAATTTATGCGGCTGCAGTTGATTTTCTCCAGAGAAAATCGGAGAAACGATCGGAGCTCGACTAATCCCAACGGGCGAAAAATTGGACTTGAATGTTTGAGTGAGAAATCAAGACCAGCATGGTATATATACTAGTTAGAGAGAGAGAAGGATAACGGCTATTTAATTTAATTTATTCATCTATTTACGCGTGCGAAGCACTACGAAGAAAAAATAAAAAAGAAATATAATAGTTGCAAAAACGCGTCGTTTTAGTTCAACGCCTGCTGAGCTTGTACCAAAAGGCGAAACCCTCGCCCCCAGGGCCCCTACACCCCGGCCCGACAGTTTGTGAGGGGCTTAAATCACGGTGACTCAGTGGCCCAGAGATGGAAGGCTCGTACTTGACACCACAAGGAGCAACCTCAACATTGGAGGATTAAACTCCCACACTGTGGTGGTGAGGCTTCGAACCGTGACCCTTGTACCAAATCTACCACAACTTAGCCCTTGTAAAATCAATTAAAAAGATAATTAGAATGATTAAAAACTATAAGCTGTAATTTCTTTTTTTTGTCAGCCTTTTTTAAAAGAAAAGGATTTTGTGATGTTTTCTCAACGGCTCTTTGGAATAACAACTAGGTTAGAGAAGGGCAAGAGCCAAGAGGGGGTCCCTCTTTGTCCACGTGCAAATAAATAATTTATTTATCAAATAATGATAACATTAACGTTGTACATACGATAGTGACTCCTACATTACATAGGCAAGAAATAAAAAGCTTTTACACATTTTTAAACAGCATAAGATATTTTGACATGGTCAGAAATAAAATTATACGAACTTAAAACAGATAATATTGTATTAGTAGTATATGAGATCTACTAAAACTTACACGCTGTGGAGCCTCGGAACATCTGAGTTTAATTAATAAAATTAAATTTAGTTTGATTTTCTCGTGGAACCATAGTTAATTCACCCTTGGATAATAATTAGGCTAAATTTAAATTAATTAAATTAATTTTATGGTAATATAATGTTAGATTTGCCACATGATTTTACCTTTTAATTTAATTAGACTAATTATTTAGTAAATTTAATATTTATTTAAATTGATATTGTAACTGAACAGTTTAGTTTATATTTAAACAAATACTATTTAATGATTTTTGCGTTTTGGAAGGTATTACCCGAACCGATTAAAATTGGGCAACCCGTGAGCCCCGAAGCAAATCCCTAGCTAGTCAGTTCCCCAAGGTTCAGCGTTCCTCTTCTTCTCTTCTTCTTCGTTATTCGTCGTCGTCGTCTTCGTCTTCGTCTTCGATGAAGCTGTTATGCAAAGCAAACCCGTGATTGTCTCTAAAACTCGAGGAGAATTGGTGAGCGTGTTATACTGTGTGTTATGATAATGAAGCTTTTCTTCTCTCTCGACATATTCTAGGCAAATTGGCGGTGATTCTGTGGGTATTGTGGTGGAAGTTAATGCTCGTTACTTATACGATTTTTTTTGGGCGTGGGGAAATTCATTGACCGGAAAAAAAACTAATGCAATCGCTTGTCGAAGCGTAGTTTGATAAGATTATGGAGTCTTCAAAAATCATCTAATCACGGATTCTCATTTTCATACAAGTTTAATGGCCTCTATTCCCCTTCTGTTTCTTTTATTTTGGTCAAGAAAAACTTTAACCTTATTTCTATGGATAAACACTTAGAGTGTGTCTACTTGTTTAGACAGGGATTATGTTTCTCTTAATGGAAGAATTTCGTTATCGTATCTAGCTACATCGATCATATGTATCCCAAACGACCCAGTCAAGGAGATGGCTCGGTTTCCATACCCGTTCGGACTAGTGACAGACTTAGAAGAAGGCCAAACGTGTATGGTCGTGGCAGTACATATATATATTACGAAAAAAGCATCAGGCACACCAAGAAAAGGAAGACAAAAACACCAGCTTCCAGAATCGCCAAATTGATGAGTTCTGGCGGTCAAACAATGCGGAATTTAGACAATGATGTAATTGTTGGTTTTATTTGTCTTATTTTTATCACAATGCTTTTGTTCATTTCAAGCTTTTTATTTACCATGTTATTAATTATGTATAGTGGATTCGGCTTTTACAGATGTGTTTTATTTTTGGGAAACAAACTATAGTTGTCCGCATTAAATATTGCGTAAAAGGTAGAATCCTTTGGAAATTTTATTGTATTTTAAAGTTCCCTCCGCTGAACTTTTTGTCTTTTAAACTTCCCTTTCATTATATATTTTTCCTGGATTACAAGAAAAAAGTTGTTATGGTGTTGGCGAGATGTTCTGCTATAAAATTTTCAACTACACATTTTGAGCTGAGCTTATAACCTATCCGTATTAACACAACGTCAATGCATAAGCTTTTGTTATTCCTTGTCTGAAAAAGGTAGTTGATTGCTAGTTTACATCGGATGATCTCATGATTTATTTATCTACAGTCAGGAGATAAAAATCTTCGCCGTTCTACAAGACAGAGGAGGATACCTGCAAATTATGGAAGTTTTACAGATAGTTCTGGTTCAGAAGATGAAGATTTAATGGTGAGTAAGATGCAATGATCTATTTTTTGATTTTTTAATTTTGATTTTCTCAGGGAACTCTGTGAGTAGAACTTAAAAGCAGGTTTCATCTTACACTGAATAGATATCTTGTTTCAGAGACCTGCTTATCCAAAGCTGAGGAAACAAATCAACCACAACGTTGTGCAAGATGGTTTGGCTTCTCCAAAGCATAAAAATACATTAGATAAAGATAAACACACTCCTCGACGAGAAGGACTTCGACCTCGTCATTCAAAAATGGTAACTGGGGAACAACTAAGTTTGGAATCTGATGGTGAGCAAGATACCTCAGAAGAGAAGGTTGATCAAGATGAAACTGAAAATGCAAATGATATGGAGGATAATGATGGAGATGATGGTCAAAATGAAGAAGAATGCGAGGAGGAGGAGGGGGAAGCAGATGGTGATGACGAAGATGGTGAAGAGCAAGAGGAGGGAAGGAGACGATATGATCTTCGTAATCGTGTAGAAGTGCGCAGGCTAACTATGGAAGAAGGTAAGGGAAGACCAAGGTCTCCTCGCAGGGTTTTGCATCAAGGAATGGGAATGAAAGTTGGCCGAGAAATTCGTAAGGGTGGGTCAAGAGTTCATAAGCGCCATCGTCTACAGAGGCTTGAAGATTCTGATGATTCTCTTTTGGTGGATGAGCTAGACCAAGCTCCTTCCATTCCATGGGGGCGAGGCGGGAGCAGATCTGGACCACCTTGGCTCTTTGGGGGATTAGATATTCAAGGTACAACTGCATGGGGATTGAATATTGCTGCTTCTGGTTGGGGTCATCAGAGTGATGCTTTCTCTTCCCTGACTTCTGGAATTCAAACTGCTGGTCCGAGTTCCAAAGGAGGGGCAGATATCCAACCATTACAGGTTGATGACAGTGTCAGTTTCAATGATATAGGTGGTCTTTCTGAATACATTGATGCTTTAAAAGAAATGGTTTTCTTTCCCCTCTTATATCCTGATTTCTTTTCAAGTTATCACATCACCCCTCCTAGAGGAGTGTTATTATGTGGTCCTCCCGGTACAGGGAAAACACTTATTGCTAGGGCTCTTGCGTGTGCTGCATCCAAGGCTGGCCAGAAAGTTAGCTTTTACATGCGCAAGGGTGCTGATGTGCTTAGTAAGTGGGTCGGTGAGGCTGAAAGACAATTGAAACTGTTATTTGAGGAAGCAACAAAGAATCAGCCTTCCATCATATTTTTTGACGAAATTGATGGACTTGCTCCAGTAAGGTCCAGCAAACAAGAGCAAATTCACAATTCTATAGTTTCCACCTTACTAGCATTGATGGATGGTCTTGACTCTCGTGGACAAGTAGTATTAATTGGTGCTACCAATCGAATTGATGCAATTGATGGAGCTTTGCGTCGCCCTGGTCGCTTTGATCGTGAATTTAACTTTCCTTTGCCTGGTTGTGATGCACGTGCTGAAATATTAGACATTCATACACGAAAATGGAAACATTCTCCTTCAAAGGACCTTAAACTAGAACTTGCAGCAACATGTGTAGGATATTGCGGTGCTGATTTGAAAGCATTATGCACTGAAGCTGCAATTCGTGCATTCCGTGAAAAATATCCTCAAGTTTACACGAGTGATGACAAATTTGTGATAGATGTTGATTCTGTAAAGGTTGAAAAGTATCATTTTGTTGAAGCCATGTCGACAATAACTCCTGCTGCTCATAGAGGCACTGTCGTTCATTCCAGACCTCTATCTTTGGTTGTTGCACCCTGCTTAAAATCCCATCTCCAGAAAACCATGAATTTTATATTTGATGTATTTCCTCCTGTTGGGATGTCTTCAGAATTAGCTAAACTTTCTTTCCTGTCATATGGTTCCGCAATTCCTCTGGTGTACAGGCCTCGCCTTCTCCTCTGTGGAAATGAAAGTGTTGGGCTGGTATTCGTCCTCAAATCTCTTGTTAGTTACTTGCTTAGTCATTTTTAAAGTATCAGCCTTAAATATACTTACTAAGTTAGTTTGACAGGATCATCTTGGACCCGCTATTTTACATGAATTGGAAAAATTTCCCGTTCATTCGTTAGGACTTCCATCATTGCTTTCGGATCCTAGTGCAAAGACTCCTGAGGAAGCCTTGGTACACATATTCTGTGAAGCCAGAAGGACAACACCATCAATACTGTACTTACCTCAGTTCCACCATTGGTGGGAGACTGTGAGTTTCTGCCTTTCTGTAATTTGATAATTAATGCACAATTGAAGGACTTTTTTCTGGCCACATTTCTTATCTGTACTTTAAATTAGTTGGTCTAACTCACTTTTATTGTTGCAATCCTGCAGGCAGATGAACAACTTAGGGCGGTTCTGCTTTCATTATTAGAAGAACTACCATCTGATCTACCAATATTAGTGCTCGGAACATCTTCTTCTACACTAGTCGAAATTGATGATAAAGCTTCTTTTGTATTTCCTCGTAGTTCCATGTATGTTGTGTTTGACTGTTGGTACATTTCTGGAAGCATTTTAATGTTTATTGAAAGCATCTGTGTCTAACATCATTATCCAGCTTACAATGTTTTACGATTTTGCTGTTTAATTCAAAGTAATGAAACGGAGCGTCCAAGATGTTTTATACTGTTTCGTTCAAGAAATTTCCTCTTTCAATTTCATATACTAACACAATAGTGAAACTTTTCAGCTATAAGGTCGATCCACCATCTAAAGAAGACAGGTCCCTGTTTTTTGATAGTTTAATTGAAGCTGCTTTTTCAGTCTTGGTTGAGAGCATGACAAAAAACTCTCAAGAGTCAACATCCCTTCCTCAACTTCCTAAGGCACCTAAAGTAGAAAGTGGTCCGAAGGCCTCCGAGTTAAGAGCTAAGGTTGAAGCTGAACAGCATGCCCTTCGCCGAATGCGGATGTGTCTCAGAGATGTTTGCAATAGGTTAGATAATTCTTCCTTTCTTCTACTTTGTTACATCATTTCAGTTCCTATTTTTCGGTTCAATTTGAAGTTTGTTTCTCCTGCAGATTTATTAGTTATGTGAGGATTATGGAACGATATTTTCGTTTTTTCTTCCCTTTGGAGCTTGGTTGTTTATGTTATTTATAATTACAGTCATCTGGTTGTACATTGTTTTCATTTATTTTTACTTCAATTTAAATCATCATATGTAATATGATGTTGAAATTGTCTCTCTCGGTTGCCCAATATATTATTGATGCATGACATGACCAGGCCTCAAGCGTATATCTCTGAATGAAGATGCATTATTATTGATGTATGACATGCCCCTTTTGCAGGATTTTGTATGATAAACGATTCAGTGTATTCCATTATCCAGTCTTAGATGAAGATGCACCAAACTATCGCTTGGTTATTCAGAATCCTATGGATGTTGCTACTTTATTGCAGCGAGTTGACTCCGGGCTATACATTACATCTTCTGCATTCATGCAAGATGTAGATCTTATAGTTTCTAATGCAAAGGTTGGTAGCCATTTCAGTAGGTTTTTTATTCATGACTGCTTGTCCATTTAGTAGTGTTTGTTTATGACTGCTTGTCCATTTAGTTGTGTTTGGTTTGGTAGGTCCAAAATTTATAATTATGTAGTATTGACTGCATGACAGTGTCTAATGAAGAAAACATATTTAGATCTATCTAGGGGCATTTGTCTTAGCTGACTATTGACACAAGGATAAAGACGCAAGTCAAAAACTACTTCCTAGAAGTCCTTTCAAGGAAAAAAGAAGTTGGAACCTGAGAGCTGCTAATAGTATTCCTCACAAACTTAACTTAAGCTAGCTAGGAAGTGGACAACATCTTTAACGTGTTGAAAAAATGAGGCATTCAGAAGACAAAAAAAATAAAAATCTTAAAAGAATAAAAGAAAACCTAAAGTATTGTCTTTATGGGCAGAGTGAAGCATAAGGTCATCATAAGTGCCAGAAACTATCCTACCTTTTGATTATATTTACTGCAAATTACTTGGAAATGTATAAATTCCTTCAAATTGAAGCTTCTTTCCGAAAGCTATTTAGTTGAATTTTCACCAAGTTGATGCGTGTCTCTGAGTCAGGCTTATAATGGAGATGATTACAACGGTGCTAGGATTGTCAGTCGAGCTTATGAGCTTCGAGATGCAGTATGATCTTTTCTTTCAATGGTTTTCAGCTTCTTCTGTAGCTTTAAGCGTAGCCATCATTTTCCAGATTAACTTAAACACATTGTTTTACTTTGCTGATTGGATAGGTGCAAGGAATGCTGTCACAGATGGATCCTGGGCTAGTCACAATCTGTGACAAGATTGTTGATCAAGGAGGCCCTTTGCCCATTCCTGCTGATTTAGTGGGATCACCTTTCACATCAGCTCCTGTTGCTCAGCTGAGTACTGTGACTAGGGCGAGTGCACGTCTTCGAAATGTTCAACCAGAAGTTAATATGGGCCAAAGCTATGAGGCACTGAAACGACCTAAGAAGAATGTTGATTCTGCACATCATGCAGGTATGGTTGTCTCTTATGAAGCTTATTTTGTTTCAAATACTAATTTACATATCAATTCTCTGGATTTTGTTTTTGTATGTTGGAGTGGTGCTTTTGCTGCCATGCTTTTTTTTTGTTTTTGTTATAGGTCAGTGAGAAAATTATGATGATTAAGGAGAACAGAAATTTTATTTAAGTCCTATTTTTAGAGGAGAATTCGCTTAATTTAGCGAAGAGATCTGAGTAAATGAAACTGAAAAATGTTTCAAAATCATCCTATCATATTCTCAATACACAATCAATCCTCCATATAAGTTGGCAAGACTTATATAAGTTGGTAATCTTGCACTGTATTCTTGATGTTATCCCAAACAAAAGACGCCACCGAGACATTTCCTCTGTAAATTATCAAAATGGGAAGAGCTCAATAGAACTTGGCAAGACTCATTTTAGTCGACGATTGATGGTATGACTATGGTAGAACAAGAAAGATCTCTATATTTGATATGGAAATATTTAGGTCGGAGGAAATATCTACGGCTTATCCTAACTAATATGGAAATCTTCTGAGAACACGATGCATGAGTCTCTTGGAGTAGTTAAGGTTTACGGTTATGGAGAAAAAGAGAAGAGATGGAAAATAGAAAACAGTAATACCAAAGATTCAGTTACTTTTACAATTCCAAAAATTTACAAAAAGATTCTCGAATATGATTTTTTTTAATTATTTAGATTTCTACCTTAGGATAGGCTTGTCTTAAGGTTGAGTATAAAACACATTCTGGAACGGATTAGATTTCTAGTAGGTAATTCTAGCCAAAGTGTGGTGTCTTGCCATTGAAAAGAAGATAGAGATGATCCACATTTAATATAATTTATACATTCTTCTTCCTTGTGACAATGGACATGCTAATCATTTGCAGTCGGAGAAGATAAGCTGCGGAATCAAGACTTGTCGCCAGAAAAGGCGACTCAAGAACCAGAGACCAATGAAGTGAACCAAGTGGCGTCTGAACCCGAACCCATTTTGGTCGACGATAATAACAACTCAACCTGCAGAGAGGAGGCTCCTGATCTTGCCAATTCAAATGGGTCCCGTGATTCGATGATGTCGGAAGATGGTGATATCTCAGGCCAGATTGAATCTCTGAAGCAGTTATTCATGGGAAGAACCGAAAACTATGGAATTCCGCAGCTTGAGAGGGTTTACACGAGAATCATGAAGGGAGTTTTCGAATCCAAAGGCACGAAGAAGGATGATATGAAGCCTTCGATTTTGAAGTTCTTGTTTGAATTTGCCGAGGATGCAAGAAATTTCTGATTTTAAATCTTGAAGAAGAAAGAATGTCTTTGGTTGCTCATGTGCGAAGTTTTATTTTTAATGGAAATTTATCGAGTAGAATCAATTGTCGCCTGAGAATCAAAATGTTGCCATATGAATTTCTTCTCCTTGAAATACACTTGGATATTGTATTATTAGGTTTGTTTCCTACGCGAAATTGAAGATAAATTTTTTAGTGGATTTTTAATTACTAGCATTGTAGATCATATCGACCATAATTTGAAATTTAACTTCTTATACTAACTTTTTTGGAAATACATTGATACATCAATCCATGAACGATGCAATAAACAGATAAATGAGATGACCTTCTAAGCTGAACAGTTTAACGATCTGAACTGGTTCAGGATCTTTTTGGCCGCCGAATCTCGTGCCTCGCCTGGACTCGAATGTGGGTCACCTCTGCCCAAAAACTCAAAATCCACCCCTTTGATGATTACATTGGCTTGGAATCCGCCTGAAAGAAACACCGAGTTTTTCAGCTCAGAACCTAGAGGTAACTCAAAATATACAGGGGTAGGATTTCAAGCACGTCTATCCTGAGATACTCATAAGAAACCATCCTTCAAATAGTTAATCCATATACTAATTTCTGTTTTATTTAGCAAATAAGATAGATTAAAAATCCATACGTTAAAAAATAAGAGCATGCTATGACTCCCCACACCGCGCACTTCACTCAGTCAGAACTTTCCAACGGTCAAAATCCTCGACCGGAGAGTCATAACATGGAAGGGAATCCGCCCACCGATAATAGTGTTCAATCCCTAATAATTTATGATAATTGGAGACTTGTTACGCTTTCCAGTCGAGGGTTCTGAACAACTCTTAGCCTAATGAAGTGTGAGGTGGAGTTGTAACAGACAAATGGGCTACAAAAACGGCCAAATTAATTATTTCAATAGATGTTTAAGAATGATTATGAGCTTATAATGTACCATAGATGTTTGGGTTCTCTAATGGTATAAAATCTTCCTTTGATTGTTATTTGAACTCATTATGTCATCAATATAGGTTGACTTAATATTTTTAACCTTCTCTTGTAAACAGTCCTCAAGGTTTTTCTCTGTATCTTTATACATAATGAAAAAGAAATTAATATTTTGTGTTAATCGCAGTTAGACCAGAGGAGGCTGTTCAATGTAATCAAGTAATCCCAAAAAAGCTTGAGACTATTCTACACTGATTAAAATAAATAAACTAAAAGAATAGATGCCAGTAAGAAAATAATAGAAATCTACTATAGCTCCAGGTCTTCAGAAAGTATCATTTTAATGCAGATCTCTTCAATTGGAGGTAAATTATTTTTCGTCAAGTTCTTGATAGCATTGTGATAAGACCCAACCAATCCAAGCCCATAAACTAATAGGCCTACGATAGAGTTAGTGATGTCTATATATGTTAGGGGTGGTGTTTTGGGAGGTTATAAAGGAATTTAGGATTTGCTGGGGAGAGAGAGCCTCCATTGTTTGCTCTTAAGGGGAGAGGTAACCTCCATCAATTGCTATGAATTCTGTGTTCTTATTGGTTTTATCCCCTTTAATTTGGGATCTTATCACATTGTAAGGAATGGTCTCTACCCTTCAGTCACTTTATACATTTTTCCCTTAAATTTTGGTTTTTTTATAAAAAAGACGTAGAAATCATGTGGCTCACTACAGAAGCAAGAATACAAGACCACAGATAGAATCAAAACTTCTGCAGTTATCATATGAGAATTAAGCCTGAATAATCTTACCCCCAGTCGCATTCACAAGATAAGTTGGCAATATCCAATTGTTTTGGTTGCATATACTATCCAGGTCCTGCCAAGTTATCAATGAATCAAATGATCACATATAAAAAGAGAAACTGATCAATGTCCAAACATCTTGTCAAACAACAATCAATCCTAAACCCTATGGTTCCAGATAGAAATGATAGTCAATTGAATCATGAAAGATGTAACTCAACATTTTTTGATAAAAGTATAGACTTAGACTAATAAAATGGATAAAGTGAAGAGTCAAAAACGTGAATTCAGATTCTCAATTTGTCATCGTAATAGATTATCATTCCTTATCCAAAAGCATAAGTGGACTCCCAGTCGCTTGAAGCATTTTATAACACCATCCTAAAATATTTACAAAATTTCTCACCATACCATACAAAAAATTTTGTGACGTGGAGAATCATGTTGAAACAATAAATCAAACTTTGTCAATAAAAACTATTATAAACACAAATACCTGAGATACCCAAACTATCTTGGGAGTTCATCTGAATCTTCCCAGTGGATTGTAAAGGTCAGAAAGAAATTTCTGAAGCAAGTAATTTATACTAACCAAAAGAGAATTTAAAAAGGTATTTTTCTCGATAAACCCCTTTTCTTTTAGTTTCTACTATATTTATGGTTATTGAAGAGAGCGAAGGAGACTCTGGATGTAAAATCATTAAATTAGATACAGTAACGCGCAAAATAATGGAATTGAGAAGTTGCCGTTATTTTAAATGACAACTTGCCAGACATGGATTCTCCATAATGAGAGTAGCCTCTGACATTCTCGTCCTCCTTAGTGCTTCAGGATATTCATTATTCCTCTCTTCAGCAGTTTCGCATAGATCATTACAGCACTCAATGATGGAGTCTATCTTTATTGCTAAATCATCTTCACCGCCTATGTTCAGAAAGAAATACAAATGTTGTTCAGGATTATTCCATAATTACTTCTACAAGAATAAATAAGTCTTTGTTGCCAACATTTTTATGTTAACAACAGTCTTTATCTAACATTTCCAAGAGGTAGTCACGAGACACTACATTTACAATATTGATAGACACTATCACCAGTTAGTTGTACACGTTCAGTTTCATACTAATGCTGTTATCATAGCAATATAGCAAAAAATCTTAACTTGAAATTTCGTATTCATCATGAGGAAAAAAATGGAACACTACCATTTGAAATAATTTGGATATTTTTGTTGCACTGGGCAATCTCATCTTGAATTAAGCGCTGCTTCAGAGACTGTGTACAAGAGGAAAAGATCAAAGCCACATTAAACATTTCAAAGCCTTGTGATATACCACTTCATTTAGTACCGGAGTCACACTGAGAACTCAAGTAGAACAAGCTCAAAACAGAAAGTAAGATCATAGCTTCCTACTGGCTTTGGAGATTATTCATAAAGGAGAGGAAAACAGTCACAAATGCATACAAGATATTGTTTGTTCCTAACTTGACACAAAGACATATAGTAAAGCACATCTATTGGGAAAACAGATGGTATTCTCTACATGATCTACAGGATATCTAAATAAAGAAAGAAAGAGAAAGACACCTAATTAGACTAATAAGGCACAAAATAACTTGCTTGTCCAAACTTGACAAAGCCGTGCAGTACTATTATATATGTTAACACGGAATTCCTATCCAACCTTGTGATTTTTCTTAAGAGAAAAATATAAATAAAGAAAAATACCAATTTGTCCCTTTTCCTAGTTAAAGCTCTCAAAGCTGTTTGTGACAAAATCTTTTCCTTTGAAGCTATGGTCATCTGCAGTTTCTCAAAACATTTGGACGTCAATTGGTAGGTGACACAAGCACCATCATGTATCTCATTTTGATCAGCTGAGATATCTTCACAAATTTTTCCAGCAGTAAACTCATCATCTCCCCCTTTTCTTGTGACCATTTTATCCTGTAAAATATTTAAATCTGTAAAGATTAAATACTGATTGATGGAAGCTAATTAACTGAGTAATAAATAGAAGATAAGGAATGTCAAAATGCACTACTATAGAAAGAATAAATGACTTCCTCAAGATGCAATTTTGTCTTTCTGTTTTACAATTATTTTTTGTATGGTGTCACGATTATTCAGCGCCAACTATGCAGAGCTCTAAAATGGATTGCAGTTTGACTGGCTTCCAATATACAACCACAACAAACAAAATAGAATGATATGTCATTTAAGGCTTTTTACCTCTAAAGTAAATTCCTAATATAATCACTTATTTTTTAACAAAGTATACAATAATATTTAAAAACGTCATTATTTCATTACGTGGTTGGTTCTCTCGAGTGATTTTTTGTTTGCCTCGTTAATTCATCTAACGCAACAAGAGCTTTGGTTCAATATGTGTGTGTGTATACAGTGGACATAAGGATTCAACCTTTAACCCACTTGCTGAGCCAACAGAATCACCCTTCAAAATAGGATTCATTCTATTCAGCTGATTGTCAACTTGAAAGGCATTAGAAGTACTTGTGCCTTTTCCTCCAGCATCAAAGAGAGCATTGGATGGATCATCCACATTCGTACCCTGGATTCTATAAATAAATTCAGATGAGTGAATTGCAGAACTTCCATCATTTTGTTTGAGCTTTTGAAGTTCAATGTTTCCATTCCTTGTTTCAGGAGAATGACCGTCTACCATAGAGCCATTTAAACAAATTTCATTAGGACATTTTGTGATTTCTGCCTTCTGACAGTATCCGGAAAGGCTTGGAGTCACATCTTCACCAACTGTTTCAATTTGCAGACTAACAGAAGAATCATTCCTGTGGAGAAATATCAGAACTTGTGAAAGATAGAAAAGGTTGACTAACATAGTTCTAATATAGTTTATAAATGGCTTCTAAACCAAAAGGCATATTTGATTGAAGTAGAAGATATCAAAATCTTCAACCAAATCGTAAACAAAGAGAATTTCAGGGGTGGTTTTGGATAAATAAAATAAAATAAAAATCCAACCCAGATCTCAGTAATAGCAAGCAAAGAACTTAGAAATTCTGTTGATTGACAGATTCACACAATTTAGTAGAAAAAGTTATGCGTGTCTTTTAAAATAAGTGTCGCATAGAGTGCCCTCCTGCAACAATATTTTTTGTAACAATGAAATATGAATTTATTGATGCAAAGGTCTAAACATTATCCTGAAAGGAAAATGACGAAGACTACTCTTCCTAGGTTGCCAAAAAGCAGTATAGAAGGCATACCTGATAAAACTTACTAGTAAACCAGATATAGAGATGGCAACTAGACTTGCTGTTTTCATTTTTATATAATCTTAAGACCACAATGGATCTATGATAAGATTATTTATTTACAATGGAATGTAACTTTTTGCAGAGTCACAGCTTCAGATTTAAATACATCAGTAAATTCAAAATTAGAAAAATGCTTCATTACTCTTCTAAAATACTTACAACCTAACAACTCATACAACTAAGAAAAATAACCAAACCTCATTTACTACTACTTTTACATATTCAAACAGTAAATAATATAATAACTACAAAACATAAATGATAAATTTCAATAGTACTGTCTAATGAAATGCTGTGGAATCCAGACAATTCTAACCTTATGGATGCTTAAACCATTGTGCTAAAATATAAAAAAAAAAAAAAAATACACCTTTGAAACCAGTCTGACAGTTTCTGAGCATGAGGAAGAAGATGGAAGTATTCAACAACTTCAGTGACTGTCCATTTGCTGCCCAGCTTTGTAATCAAAGGCCCCTTCAAGCTAAATAAGTAGCATTGAGAACATGTCATCAAAATGCATCCAGTAGTCTTCCTCACATTTTTTTAAACTAATGATTCCTCAAGAAGCATAGTTTAACAAAAATCTGATTGCCAAAAAACCCACTCATCATGATTTCAGAAAAAGGTGCTTTTTTGTGTTTAACCTTAAATAATCATTTTTTATATTTTTGAAAACTATTACTACTAGACAAAGGACATGGCATTAATTTTTTAATCAAAAGAGAACAACTACCAAAATAAACCTCATTGAACAATTGGGTGCACAATACATGAAGAATATTACTTATGAAAGAAGCCTTGTAATTAATCTTCCCCCGATTGGAGACATGCATATATCGATATAGGACTTTAATATAATTGATATGATTATTAAAACACATATAGAAATTAAGCCAAAGATGATCGTATATCTTCAACCCCAAAGGAATCCCTACATTTATTGTTTCCCTCATCATCTTGGAATTACAAATGCATTATGACCACCTATCACTGGAAGCTATTCTAAAATTTTATTAAATAAAGAAAGAGCCACAAAGCAGCAATCAACCAGCTGATTCAAAAGAATAGACTGTGTAGAGATTGTCTAGACACCCTAATTATTCTTCAGTCCTTCATGCAAAAGGCAAGAAACGGTAAGCCATTTAAATTTAACATGATTTTTCACAAATAGGTGGTCTATAACCAATAGATTTCTCGATACAGGATTAGTTAGAACTCCAATCTTCTAACTTGTAATGGCTTAAATAACTTCCAAAGAAAATACTTTTACAGATGTCTTTGCACCATATTCAAGTTCCACTTCTTTTCTTGCAACTTATTGTCCTTTTATGATATCATAGAGCAATCGATTACCATATATACCCAGTTATAATGATCTGAAGCTTTTACAATGACTACAAAATGGTAATCAAGGGAGAAACACAATCTTCTAACTGAAAAGGAAGAAATGAACATGTAATAGAAGTAAAACCTGTTGATAGCATCTTTAATTGAGACTTGGAAAATGCCTTCACTATTCTTTTGGGTGCACTGGGTTATATAGAAAAGAGCAGCTGACTTTTCTTTACTCAAAGAATATACAACATGTCTTTCCAAAATTACAAGATCAGTTTGATTAAAACCTGTTCCAGATGTTGACCAAGAATTAGAAACTATCAGAAAAATAATGCTAATTAGATAATCCAAAAGGTGAGATTTTTATTTCATGATCATTTCTTCAATAAGAATCGTCATAATAATTTATTTTCACTTAATAATTAATAAAAAGGGGATTCTCAAAAAACGTGAGAGCAGAGTGATGCAATAAATACCTTCAAAACATATTAGTTCAACCGAAATAGAGCCCAACAAATTTCTGTAGCTAGAAAGAAGTGCTGAAAAGTATGTCAATGATGAAGGCTAATAGAGTCCTTAAAAAAACTAAAATAACTCAAAACCAAAACAACTCTAACTCCTTCCACTTGTCTTAGAAAATACAAATATGAAAATGAAAAATGCAAGACAGCTAAGATTAACACTACCAGGGCTGCTTAATTTTGCATGAGACATGAGTAAACCTAGAAAAACACATTGCTCTTGCTCTTCAAATGATTGGAAACTCATTCAAGATAAACAAAAAAGAGGATTGGCTGATCAAAGGGTAAATATCCTCTTTCCTTTAGAATTTCTCTTTCTTAATTGTATTTTGGTTCTCTGCAGTATATTTTGCTTTAATACATTATTCTTATCAAATATAAATATAAGGAAAGGGATATCCTGACCTTTTATCCTAGCATCTACTTGATGCCAGATCATCTTTAGGATCAATTAAAGGAGTTCAAATCAATTTTGAATATAGGAAAGCAGTTTATCATGCTCAGAAATTTTTTGGCACTCTTCTGTCTAATTCAACCTAGCTACAAGTGGGTGCAGTCTGGTTGAGCCTAAAATGGGTCAATGTTGCAACAGAGTCCAACAACAGAGAAGAAATTAGCATTCAGTTGCCTATCATGCAATAAATAATTTAACATCAATTTCTACAATAGTTTGATGGTTGACAAGAAATGAAGATAAACAACAGCAGATCAAAACTAACGCAGATTGCCTCTGACATAATGTTATGGTTAAGTTTTTCCTTTACATACACACGCTACAAAATGAGATTTTCTAAGAAATTTTAATAATAAGGTGATCATTCGTTCTACAACACATCCCAGAAAACTTTACCCCAAATCACATAAAATATTTTTGCCCTGAAAAACAGATAATTCACAACTGGATGAACCAGAACAGAAGAGCTACTAGAGAAGGAACAATATACATAGGATCAATAAAATCTTACCAAAATTTGGATTATCAATCTAGGTTCTAACAAAAATTTAGGAAGAGAGCATACCAGTTACTTCCTTAACAGCTGAATATGCAATCTGACGAGCAGTTCCCTCATCAACATTGGATAACTTTTTCAGATGTTTCTTAATGATTCTTGTCTTCTTATTTGCATGTTTTTCCGCTTCTGTAACTTCTGGACAAGGGTTGACCACATCCAAATCCTTTGCAATCACTGACCATGTCCCCTCAGTAGTGGAACTAAACAGTAATAAGCAGTTCTCCTTCTTATAGTCAACTAAAAGAACTGTCACTTTGTGAATTGGCCACTCCTCAATAGCTGGTACATCTTTTGATGGATCTAAACTACTAGCAATATCACATGCCTCAATGATTGCTTTCTCTGTTAAAGAAAGTTGCTTTTCTAGGTCATCCAATTCAGTATCATCTGATCCTTGCATAAATTTCATGTGAGCCAACAGAGATGGTTTTAAAATAACTGCCAGCTTGCAAAATGCATCAAAACCCAAATATTCTAGCCGAGTATGTTGTTTTCTGTGGTAATAGTTGTACAGTAACACTACAGCATGCACCTAAAAGGTAGTAGTTTTGTAAGTAATAATGCATTAGATGAGTAGAGTTTAGGCCATGCAACTGTGTAGTTGAGGGGAAGAAGAGAGGAAAGGGGGCCACAAATAAGAATACCCCATAACAAACATCATGCAAAAAATATGTCAAGTGTACCAGTTGGAAAGGGAATAAGTTTTAGTCTACCTATTGACACCCAACAGACACAAAGATAATGAAGTACTTACTTGCTGAGCAACAGATTGTTGTTGTGGCAGCGAAGGAGTCTCTTTCATAGATGACTTTGCTGGTAGCATAGGACAGACCAAATACTCTAATAATCCCTGAACAGCTTCCTCAGTTGGGCATACAATGGACATGGCCATGACTTCTTAAATTTTTTTCCACCGGAATTCAATAACTTATATGCACTAAGTATATCACTGCTTTAGAACTGCAAAATTACAGTTTGGTGGCAGAAGTTAGAAAGCGTTCAGAACCCATGACTCAACAATTCTTACTTGCTGCTATAAATGCCAAGAAAAGCCCAAAAAATTCGTATAATACACTTTAATGCAGCTTTTGCGAAAAGATGTTAGGAGTACATTCATCCTGTGTACAGAGAACGATGCAGTAAAACTTAATAATCATTTCGGAAAGAGATTCAATCCACCGTAAGGAACTAAATGAGTTACAAATAAACCTACACATCATATGCAAAGGAAAAGGAAACCCTAGAAAAGCAAGAGAGCTGAAATTCGAACAGATGCCAGGATTAAAAGGAAAACAGAGTTTAAAAGTTGAAGATTAGACTCCGATTATATAGATTACCTTGAAAAAAAAAGGTAACAAGCGAGCGGTTTGAAAATTCACAGCTCAAATATGGAGGAAAAGCTTGAAATGGGTAGAATCGTCCACTGAATACAGTACTGTACAACTCTGCTGCTTCAAGCAAGGGCGCGAAAGAGGCTTCATGCCCTGGTGTTTCCTTTTGCGGGTAAATTGCATTGTGGTCCCTGACTAAATTGATTAAAAAAATTATTTCAGATTTTTTATATTTATCTTCTAGTAGTTAAAATTTAGGGCAAAATGCTTTTAATGGCCTATACTATGGGGTAAATTACAGATATTAGAACGAACTAAAAAACGTTCAATCCAATACCTTGAACTATGAGGAAAATACGATTTTTATCTTCCGTCAATTATTCCGGTTAATTTTAACGTGAATCGACCACGTGCAAAGCGCAATAACAAACGTGCTTATGCTTTAACAATAACAAACGTGCTTTGCACGTGGTCGATTTAGGTTAAAATTAACCGAAATAATTGACGGAAGATAAAAATCGTATTTTCCTCATAGTTCAAGGTATTGGATTGAACGTTTTTTAGTTCGTTCTAATATCGTAATTTACCCCAGAGTACAGGTCATTAAAAGCATTTTACCCTAAAATTTATTAAATTATTAATTAAATAGATGTACATCATAAAATTAATAAAAAAATTATTATGACATAATACTCGTTAAAATTATAATAAAATTTAATATATTAATTGAGGATTTTAAAGTTTGAAGAGTTTGATACAACTAACATAGTAAAGTGTAAGGGTATAATTAATAAAATATAATTAATGGAATCAATTATCTATTAACTATAAGTTGATGGGAAATTTTAATAATGAATATAATTTAAGGGTATCATTTAAAATTTAAAATAACTAATGATCTCAATAATCTATTAATGGTAAGTTGAGGGGTTAATTTGAAAATGATTAAATTTGCCGAACAGATTATTCTTCCTGCTTTTAATGCTTTTTTTCATTTTAGCTTTCCCTTCGTCGAGCTCGGTTTCTCTCGTGTATCGGGGAAGGTGGAGAGTCAAAGCGATGGAGAAGATCGAAGAACGGCATAGAATCCCCCTGAGCCAGCGTCCGGAGTGGTCTGACGTCACTCCGATTCCACAAGACGACGGTCAGTGCCCAGTCGTTCCGATTGCTTACAAGGAAGACTTCAAAGAGACGATGAATTACTTCCGAGCTGTCTACCTGGCCGATGAGCGTTCGCCTCGATCTCTTTCGCTCACCGAGGAAGCTATTGCCATGAATCCTGGAAATTACACTGTGAGCTTTCTTTTTTCTTTTCCGTCGATCGCGTTTTCTGTTTTTTGTTTGTTGGTTTTGTGCCGATTGGTTACCGAAATTTTTTTAAAATAGTCACTTCAAGGAGCTATGTTTTACATTCACTGATTCAACTGAACATTAAGTCTATCTCACTTAGCTAGCTGAGCTTGATTAGTAAGCGAATATCTTGCGTTTGACAGCTCAATTTTTTTTACAGTTGAATTTTATTGTCTATAATGGTGTTCTTTCGTAGGTTTGGCATTTCAGACGCTCGGTCCTTGAGGCCCTCAAAGCTGATTTGCGCCAGGAGATACGTTACATCGAACAGATTGCAGAGTTAAACTCCAAAAACTATCAGATTTGGTGAGCATACTCCATCGCTATTTGAAATACTAACTTTTACATATATTTGTAAAATAATGCATCAAGATGGTTGATACACAGTTATTTGAAATGCCTCAAGCACATAATATGGCCTCCATTGCCAGTAGGTGTTCATTACTGCTGCAAAAGGCCACTGTTTGTTCAAGCATGACAACCCTTCTAGCTTTAAAAATTTTTCATGGAATAAGTAAACTTTACCTTATCAAAAACTGTAATGCTTAAAAAACCCTTATCATTTCCCAACAAATCAAAAAATGTGTTTTCTCTATAATTCGATGAAGCAAGCAAAACAAAACTCTTCTTGCTGGATTATTGTAGCATGTGAACAGTAGAGTTTGGAATTTTGGTCTAAGCAGTATTGTATAGTGTATCAGTACTCTAAGTGGTAGATGCTCCATATGGATCGGGCATCATATCAGCTCTTTGTATTGACTTTGACATATCTTTACATTGCTCATGGTCATACGGTATCTGTAATCACATGCTAGTTCTCTGCAATTATGACAGATTTTGGGTGACAGACTTTCTGATTTAAATAAAATTGAGCTTTCTTATATTTTTGTTGTGTCTAATTGGTTTGTGCATTGAATCAGAGAAATGTGAACAAATAATACTCGAGGCTTATTCTTGTTCTTTATTTCTCTCTTTTATTCTTTTATGATGCGTTGCTCTCTTACAGTTCACTCCTGTTGTCTAAACTGGTTTTCCTATTAATCGCTTAAGATTCTAAATTATTTCAATTGTTCTTGTTTCAGAAATTTTCCATTTTCAAAGTTCATGAAGCAATTTTACGAACCCACAGCTTTGATCTTATTGAAAGAATTTTGTAGGCATCATAGACGATGGCTTGCTGAAAAACTGGGAGATGATGTTCAAAGTGAGGAACTTGACTTCACAAAGAAGATTCTTGAAGTTGATGCTAAAAATTATCATGCCTGGTCACATAGGCAGGTTGATTCTTCTGCTGACTAATGTGAACTCCTTATTCCTTGTAAAGCTCCTGCTTTTCTCAAAAAAAGAAATAGTAGATGAATTTTTATGTAAATGGGACAAGAAACATAATTGTTATTTTTCTTTCAATAGTGGGTTCTTCAGGCTCTAGGAGGGTGGGAAGACGAACTCAACTATTGTAAGCAGCTCCTTGAGGAAGATATATTTAACAACTCTGCTTGGAACCAGGTTTAAGTATTGTTTATCTGCATATAATTTTTTATCCTTTAATAAAATGAGATCTGAGATTATTATTATACTAATTAGGAAAATTTCATTTTAGATCTCAAACCAGACAGCAGGTCCAGGCAACTTTACTCTTAAATTGGTTTCGCTTAACCAAATTATGCTTGAACTATAATATTTTAATAAATCCACTCTTACTGGCAAGATACAGTTCAAGTTTCATCATTCTTATTTTGGCTATAAAGATATGGTGTTAGTATCTCAGAATACGTTTGATGGATAGTCATTGTGCTGTAAGACTTGGAAATTCAAAGCTCTCCCCACAATTTATCTCTTTTATACAAAATTATTGACAGTGAGAAAAAGAAAACACCATTGATGAGAGGTGAAGAAACTTTGTCGAACAACTGCAACTGGGGAACACTTACTTTAAACAATTATAAAAAAGCCGACCGACAGGAAGCTTTTAAATATAAGATTGTAGATATTGATTTCTTGATCATTGCGTGCAAGTGTGATATATTTTTTAGATTCTGGCTTATGTTTGTGAAATGGTTTCTATGCTCAATTTTTGTCCTCCTCGTGACCTTACAATTGGTTTTTTTTTTTTTTTTGGTTTTGCCGCAGAGATATTTTGTAATAACAAGATCTCCTTTCCTAGGAGGCCTGGAAGCCATGAGAGAATCTGAAGTGAGTTATACTGTTGCCGCCATCATCTCTCATCCCAGCAACGAGAGCCCATGGAGATACTTGCGGGGGCTTTTCAAAGACGACACAGAATCTTGGGTAAACAATGAACAAGTCTCATCAGTTTGCTTAAAAGTCATAATTGGCAAAACAAGCTACGTGTTTGCTCTTAGCATGCTTTTGGATCTTCTTTGTCATGGCTTCCAACCAAGCCAAGAGTTCAAAGATGCCGTGAATGCTTTAAGGACTTCACCCGTCGATGATCAACAAGATTCGAACTTTGCCATGATTATTTGCTCGGTCTTGGAAAACATCGATCCGATCAGATGTAACTATTGGAAATGGCGCAAAAGCAAGGCCGTGGGCGGTAACTTATAGGTATCAAATTCTAAAACCTTACTTTTCAGTTGGAGTTCAACTTATTGCAACCAAATTCTAAAAACTTTCTTTTCAGCTCAACTTCGGCATAAATGTTTGGCAGGGTTGTTTGATAATTCACTTGATTTGATGTTTTAAATCTTCACCCGGCTTTTTTTATGTTTTATAACCTAAGTTGTGTGCTCTCCTTTTTCATATCTCTTTTAACGCTTTGTTCATATTACACTTTGATTTCTAATATTTTATGGGTAGTTTTAAATTTTTTTTTATTGTACACGTTTACTGTCGAGTTATAATTAGTAAAATAAAAAATTATTTTAATTATAATATATTTAATAGACTTTAAGTTGACTAATTACAATTCGACACGTCAACATGTTAAATAAAAAAATGTGATACGATTATAAATCTACAATTCCTCGAAATCATATGCCCAAAAGTCTGGTTTAATTTTTATACATCTTCAAAATATATTTGTTTGCAACACTATTTCAAATATTAAAATAAATAGTTTCCCACGTGCCTATAAATCAATAATGTGAATTAACACACTCCTGTAATTCTTTTATTCCATAATTTTGCATTATTTCTTGTGTTTATATTGCATTATGTTCTTCCGTTCATATCTCGTGTTATTGACTCTCACGTGCTGAGTCTCTCTTTGGAAAAAAATAAAATATCGTCACAATATGTTTCTAATTCAGTGACATTTATCTCGTGCGAGATTATTTCAGATCAAAGTATACGCTAAGACGAATTACAAAACGTAATTATGGGTTTCGCACCCACAAAAACTAATCCCGTATCGTACATTTGAGGACGTACTTACAAGAAATATATGATTTTCGGATTCAATAATATATAATGAATAACCCATTCGTACAAATAAAATAAAACAATTATTTTACCATGCAAACGCTGTCCGGAAAATCTAATTTAGAAACCATATGCTTCTAAACGTTACAATTATAATAATAATTATGACAAGAAGATTGTGAAACTATAATATATGTTTGATACAATATCTTCCCTATTTTCTTAATCCATATTGTCTTCGTCATATTGATAAATAATGCAATCAAAATGATCATCTACCAAGTCACAAATCTTTGCATTGACATACTCCGAGATATGTCAACTATTTCATTGAGTTTTTGTAAACATGCCGATAACAGCTATGTATAAAATTCATTTTCAGCGTGAAGACGGGAAATATACCTTTTATTAAATAAAAATGAAACATAAATAACTTAAAAAGACACAATAAAAATAATTAAAAAATAAAAATAATTTTAGTTTAATATTAATGAAATAATTTAATAACCTTGTTACGAATAGGTTTAAGGAGGCCGTAAAAGAAGCATTCAGATCACGAGAAGGATAGTTATCCGCTACGTTAATCTCCACACACCTTCCTCTGCATCCACACCCGTTCAATCCTAACCCTCCATCAAAATCCCAAAATATCTTGCCTGTCGCTGATTGACCCTTCGATTTTTTCGTCGATGCGTTATCTACAAAAACTACGTGTCTGATTTAATCATACAGGGCTGGTTCATGGGGCCCACTTCCAAGGTGGGGCCCACATCTTAATAACTATTAAAATATTGCCTGGTCATTGTCGAGCAAAACTTGGCCGATGGCGACAGGCCACGTGGTTTGTTGAGCGGAGACACTAGTTGTCCTGATAGACACGTCGAACCAATCACACAATGCCACGCGGCCTTCTCTGGATCACATGCATGGATGCATGGCCATCGCGTGAAAGGCCAGGATGGATGATGACATGTGAATACAAAAATCAGAAGGAGCTGAAATAGGGTTCGGTGGTGTGACCCGTTTACCAATATCAGTAATTTCAGCTTACGTGTAGAAAGTAATTAATTTTTTTTATTTATATTAAAAAATTAAACAGTTCAAGTAATAAATGTTAAAACGTGTATTAACTCTTAAACCTACACGTGAAATAGCCCGACGAACTTACATGTGTTTTAATAATAAATATTTTATGATGAAATAATTTAATTAATAATTAGTGAAATTATTACCTTATTACTACACTAATCATCGTTGCTTGAACAACGACGCCTTATTTTATGATAAAAAATAATAAATAAAAACCGCATATCTGATTTCCTTGCAAGTGGGAACTCGTTACAAAATTAATTTAATCACTTGTGAATTTATAAACAATTTCAAATGGGTATTAATAAAATAATATATTCGGGAACAGTTATCGTGAATTTATTGCAAAATGACAGGTGTTCGTTCACGAAAAGATGAGTCAACCAAATTATTAGCCTTCTATAAGCACTTATTCACGTTTTAACGAGAATAAGTTAATTTTGAGCCTAAATTTTGAATAAATAGACTAAATCAGGTCTAAGTTTAGAAAAAATAAATTTTAAGTTTCTTAGACGCATAATGCGTCCTACTGAGAGACAGATCGGACACATCGTCTCTCACTCATACAAATGATGCGTCCTAATGAGAGACAGTGAAATTTTTAATTTTTTTTATTTTTAATTTTTAATAAATTTGACTAATCGAATTTTATTTGAATAACTTGAAATTATTACCACACATTCACAATAATAAAAAACACTAATCTGAAAGTTTTTAAATTTTGTCGATAACTTTATGATTCACAATAATTTTTTTCATACATAAATAAAAAAACTTTGTTAAAATTACATACGGCAATACAAATTCTTGAAAATTATATCACACACTTACAGCAATGTAAAACAATATTACACAAACTTTTTATGATTTGTCCTTCACTATGATGCATCATGCGTCCGAACATGCGTCTGGAAAAATTTGTTTTTTTTTTCAAAATTCAAGCGCGATTTAGCCTATTTACTCAAAACTCACGCCAAAAATTAGTTTTTTCTCTATTTTAACCAAGCGTAAATAATTGACTCACAAATAATTAAATTATTTTTAGTAAATATATCACATTACCATCTTTGTTTATATTCTTTTAAATTATGTGTTTGTATTTTTTATTGAAAGTATAGACGATAAATTACTGGAGATTCAAAATTTACTGAATCAATGAAGATAAAAAATCAAAAATTAATTTTAAATTAACTATCGTAAAAATTAGTGAAAATTATAACGCGGGTGTCTATTAAATTATGTTAATAAGTTCATTTATAAAAATAATTAAATTATATGCCGGTAATAGTTTGGAATCATACTAGGTAAATTAATATTTATTTTTTAATGTAGTTTTTTAGAGATAATACTTTAGAAATTACCAATAAAAAATAAACATGTGAGTGATAATAAATGATATTAGTATGAAGAAAATCTGAATCAATCTCTACTATATCAAACTCCATCATAAATTATAATTCAAGCCGATAAAATGTAATGTTCTTCGTGTGCTAGGGTTATATTTAATCCGTGACATTTTTATTGAGGTTACATTATCTTTATCTTAATATTTTTATTATTGCGTTAGAAAACTAGAAAGAATGGACCACATTTTAAGAGCATGAACTTTGGTCATTCGGTATCGTGGCCTATACTTAAAGCACGTGACACATTTTTTTTAATTTTAGATAAAAAAAAAACTAAATAAAATTATGGTTGTAATTTGTGGATGTCCAACGTTGTTATTTACATGTTGTGGAAGATTCGTTTTCGTGAAGGCAAACAAAAATAAACACATCCACGAGTTGTTCCTCTTTATCTTTTCCAACTTTCTTATTTTTCACGTGGAAATTATGGGGTTTTTGGACTTTTTAAGGTAATATCTATTGCTTGAATCATTCTCTAGAAGATTTAGCAAAGATTCCCTTTAAATCGCGTTTAATAAATCGTCAAAATTAATATGTCGGGTTTTTTATAATTAGTTTAAAAATAGAGATTTATGTGCACCTAAAATGTCTTCTTGAATTTAAAACAGTCATTTTAAGGAAATTAGATTATAAATTCTCGAGTAAAATTGTTCGCTCTACAAAGATCTAGAAACTTCCACACAAAATGAGATTTCTATGATCATTTTTCATCTGTCACGCTCGGGCTTTTACTTCCGAAATCTAATCTTCACTAAAAGCATAACCTAATGAAAATTAGGTGACAAAAATACGGCGAAAAATCATCGAAATTAGAAAACTTTTAGTGGTCGAGACGAGAGACTCGAACAATTATAAAACACCATATATTAAAATCAATCCATTTGCCGGAGATTGAGGAAAGAAGACTAATTTCTAGTCTCTTAACAAAGCCTCACTTTCTGCATGCAAACAAAACTAGAACAAGTCTATCCCGAACTTGGATAGTGATAGAATCCGCACCGCAACCAAACAGGTTCCTTTTTGTTTTTGCCTGCATTTAAAAAGCCTCACATGGCTCCCCTCCCCTTCTCACAAAATACAAACCAGTGTTTTTTAACAAGCAATTAGAACGGGATGGGTCCCACCTCTTTATTGTCCCACCAATCAGACCGCACCACGTGTATTTGGGTTTAAGTGTCTTGATCGAATTGGTAGTACAACTGTTCTGCCAAATCATGCATGACCATACATGGATCGTATGTATGTGTCGGATGAGTGATGGTAAAATATGGTATGGCATTAAAAATCAAATCTTGTGTTCGAGAAGCGGTGGGAAATAGAAGAATGGTCACGTATTGCTGTTTATAATAACGTTTAAAGTAAAGGGTGAATCAGTTTTAGTTTATTTTTAATTAAATTAATATAAAGTTTTGATTTTTCGGCGAAACAGTAAATAAAAAGAAAATGGAAAGCTTTTTTTTGTAAAGGACGTCCCTTTATAAAGGGGAGTTGCAGCTTTCGTGAGAGACACAAATGGAGGGACGAGACAAATTAGAGAGAGATTGCCGCGAAAGTAAGACGGAGATGGCTAAATACTCTCACGAAGAATCGGAATCCTGGTTTGCGGGTTACCCAGAAGATTTAAATTCGGAAAATTCGCCTGAGTTTTGCTCGGAATTTGATATATGGTCGAGAATGAAGAGCGAATCGCCGGCGACGGCGACGACGAAGAAGAACCAGGTTTTTCTGGAAGGTTACGTCGAGGCTGCAGATGATGGTGATTTGACCAGAACGAAGAGCTTGACCGGTGAAGATCTGGCTGAACTGAAAGGCTGCTTAGATCTGGGATTTGGGTTCAGTTACGATGAGATTCCGGAGCTCTGCAACACTCTGCCGGCGCTAGAACTCTGTTATTCGATGAGTCAGAAGTTCATCGACGAACACCAGAATTCGCCGGAGAATTCCCCGTCGGCGCCGTCTGATTCATCCTCCACCACTTCCAGCCCCATTGCGAATTGGAAAATCTCCAGTCCCGGTGAGCGATTTCTTCTAATTTATCTGAATTCATGACTGAAACCCGGAAATGATTTCTAATTTCTGTTCTTCATTGTCGCAGGTGATCATCCAGAAGATGTAAAAGCAAGGCTCAAATATTGGGCTCAGGCGGTGGCTTGTACAGTGAGATTATGCAGCTAAAACACCAGAAGAAAAAAGATGAATTTTACCCGACCGCCTTGCCTGCTTCGGTGAAATTTCCGGCCATTCTTGACCGGAGAAGATGGATCTGAAATATTAGGTTAATAGAATCAGAGAAAGAAGAAGAAGAAGAACAACAAATGTTGAACGCAGTTGAGAACGGAGATTAACAACATCGTACTAGTCTGACAAATTCATCGGAAAAACTAAGAATAGATCATTGTAATAACTTTGTATCAACGCTGTTGAGAATAATTTTCCATAGATTCAATGAGTCTAGCTGCTTGTTTACGGCGATCTGATGAACAGCTGGTAGAGAATTTCCGCCGGAGAAATACCGTAGATGCTCGAGTATGAACTAAGAAATTAATAGATGGTTCAGATCGAATCCTTCCGAGAAATCTGATCTGGACCGTTTGATGGGATTACTTATTGTGTATCATTTGACCATTGACTGACTTCCCTAACAAAGCGACTGGCTTGTTATGGTGATTTGTTTTACGTTACCTATTTTTCAATGATTGCCCATTCAATTATTGAGGTCTCTTTTTGGATTTGTAAAATCTGTCATTCATTTATTAATTCTCAAATAATTTAATAAATTATTTATACCTTTTATTAATTAAAAAAATAATTTACTATTGGGCATAATTCAATGCCACCTTTTCTATATTTTAGGCATACCTTGAGTATAAGCACTTCCATCATAACAAATCTACGAAACACTTGTCGATTGATCGTTTAAACACGGCCTGTAAATTCCTTATCTCTCTCCTTTTTTATTGGTTTTTATCAATGGCACTTTCGAAATTCATGTAAAAAGTTGGATATAGAGATCTAAAGACGAGCAAAATAGAAAATTTCTGACCAAAATTAACAGAATTCTACAACCATGCAAGGAAATAGACAAAGTTTCCTAAATCTAAAGCCATTTGAAAAAGAGAAATGTCTGCCAGACCACAAGCTGAAGCTCCTCATCAAAGATTTTATGGCAAAAATATGTTATCAATCATTTAAATTCCAATACCAAAGTGCCTTTGACCCTGAAAAAGAACACTTCCATGAAAATGGGAACATGCATGAGTTGATACAACTCTCTTTTTTTATTATTAATATAAATATGTTGACAGAGAGAAGGAGAGAGAAACAAGAGGGGAGGGGAGAGAGAGAGAGAGAGAGAGAGAGAGAGAGAGAGAGAGAGAGAGCTTATATATAGTCGGAAGCTTATTATTAAGGACTTGAGGCACTGAACAAGGTTCCACACCCATGATCAACATGTCCTGCAAACAAATTCACCACAACAAGAAAAGCTGTCATGCAACAATGGAGTCCATTGTTTTCAACTTTATACTCTACTTTCAATCAACCAACAGTGAAGAAAGCTAAATTCCTTTACCAAATTTCAGGTGGGCTAACAGAACAAAGTTGCAGATCCCGAACTGAACCAAGCTTTTCAAGTCGGTTTTGTTCGTTTATGCAATAAAAATTATCTTCGGGTCGACTTTTGTTTTTAAAATTGGTTTTCGGTTCTATTCCAAGATCATATGGCAACCCAAAAACCGAATCGATGACCCAAATTATAGATTTATGAGTTTAACAGAAATGATACAAAAAATCTCAAGAACCTAACCATGCTTATTCCAACGTATGAGGAGATCAATCAAGGGCTAAATAGTTAACATATTCTTACAAGTTTCCAATTTCATTCAATTGCANTACAACTTTCCCTTCTTTATTTACCAAAAACTTAGTGAAATTCCACTTAATACTATCTCCAAAATATCCTCCTTTCTGTGATTTTAGATAGTGGTAAATCGGTGCTGCGTTCTTTCCATTCACGTCGATCTGCATTAATTATTTCAAACATTTCAACTCATGATTTCCAGAAATTCTCTTAGATCATCTCCTCATTCTCATCTTTCATCAAAGGATGAACTTATTATATTTCTCAAAATCGACCATCATCTGTTTCATACGCAGTCGGATAGCATTGGCAAACTTCTTCACAAAAATATTAATATATATCATACATGCTATGTAGTGAACCCAAATAGCACGAAGAACAACCACAAACCTAGCAGCAATCTTAAATTTCGGAAAAAAACCTTAAATCTAACCATGAATCTGGACAGTACAGCATACCCAGAACCTAAAATCTTTCCAAACAAGACACAACATCATTCACAACTATGATTCCTGCCCCCCATTTGTATATATACTGAATAACTATATACTAGTATCTAGTTTATTTTGTGATGATAAAAATTAATGAAGTGGCTATAATCAACATCAAAACTTCCAAAACTTCCAAAACTTGGCCATATTAAACATACAAAATTGTATTCAAATGAAAACATTGAAAAAATTAGCGAGAAAGGCGCTTTTTGGTTTATATAATGTTTTATTTCTTGTGGACACCCTTTTTTCATCGCAATTGCAGGCACCTTAACTAATCTCTTATGGAGCCTTGATTTGAATGATCGACTGAAATCTCAAGTGAATTTGGACGACATTGAGATTCAAACACATCAATAAAATGAGAAGAGCTTCAGTTAATCGGTAGATTATTCAAAACTTTATAGGATTGTGGCTTTACCTTGCCAAATATAGGGAACTCTGCTTTAAACTTTGTGCATACAGTATCCTTAATTTCCTCGTTGCTTCCTGGCTCTTGTCGTGCAAACTGATTGCAAGGAAACGCCAATATCTCAAAACCTGCCACAATCATCAAATCATGTCGAAGATCAGAGTTTCTCTCCAAAGAGACCAGAAAAAGGAGTAGACAATGGGCAGTTTTACTGTTTGAAGATTAAATTACAAACCTTGGTCTTTGTATTTTTCGTACAAGACATTTAGTTCCTTGTAGTTTGAATGCGTAAAACCACTACAAAACACAATAATGCCTTGTTTCAATGAGTATCAAAAGTCGAAAGAGAGTTTTCTTTGATACTATCAAAAAAGAAATTGAAAAAGAACAATACGAAATTGGGCATTGAGATTGAATGAGAAAAAACTCCTTCAAGAAAAAATCACGTATAGAGGAGAGAATTTACTATGAAAACTAAATTACAACAACAAGTTTTGCATTTCAGACTAGTAGCGTGAGATAAAACTCAAGATAAAATGCATAACGCACGACAATTGCAGGGTTATCTGACTAAACATGGATAAGTAATTACACCACAAAAGTTCGTCTCGAAAGGTAGTTTGTAAAAATAAAATTCACAAAATTGAAGCTGGAAATGCAATCTAATATCTACTAAGTGGCATGTACCCCTTATATAAAACACCATGTGAATCTTTATATTATTTCTTCAATTAGATCTTTTCATTTCGTAAGTTCTTCTTCATATAGAAAATTAAAAGTAGTCCTAATTCAAGTGATTTACAGATGCATAGCTTGATGAATAGTCCATTTTTTTGTTCTGAAACTAGTGTAGAAAGTTTACCACTGTGAAGCAACATTCAGAATCAGAACAACTTTCCCACTGTATTGACTTAAACTTACATCACTCCCATGAATATCCTGCAACGCGTATCGCTCGGCATTCAGCAAAAACATAAAAAACATGGAAAATAAACATCACCGGAATGAAAAAATCCAAAACTAGCCAAATAGAATGTATCTGAAAACAAGAACCTCTAGAATCACATCGATATAGATTTTACACAGTTGAGCTGAGGAGAAGGGGTGCATCAAAGAGAGCATAAAAGATCATAGCAAAAATTCTTTCAGAGTAAGCAACCAGCATGGTTCAGAAAACATGTACCCAATACTTCAAAAGCGAAACCACATATTGAAAACCAGAAAACCATGGATAATCAGGAATAAAATTTTCGCAGTAACCGAACAGTACCTTAACAGTGAAATCATATACTGATTTGGGAGTTTCTCCAGCCATGTTTGGAGCAAAATAGCGCGGACGTTGATTCGTTTTGTAAAAGTAGAACAAAATGGCGACCGCAAGAAGAAAAAGAGCGAGCCAATTGGTGTTTTCCTTCAAGAAATTCATGGTTATATGGAAGAGCAGACGGAGAGCAAATTGAATTTCTGTAGCCGAGGGGAAATCTTGCTGGATGGACCCCGTTCCATTGAATCAAAAACCCCTTACCTGTTCCCATAATTTAATGTTCATGCAGTTGGGCGTCTTGGAGTTTGGATCAACGCTATTAATTTTCAACTAACTCGAACAATATCTCTCTAGCTAAAACCGATAAACATTTATATAATCTCTCACCGTACTGGTCATCGAGGTTCTTGTCTGGGACAATTGGGTTAGGCACCAAATTTATTTTAAAATAGAATTGAATTTATAATTTATAATTTTGGTTTTTTAGAATCAGAATCTCGGTTTAATTTTAATTTTCATCCGGTATTATTTATATTAAAAAAATAAAATATATATTTTATTATATTTAAGTCGGTTTTAAATACTTAGACATATTTATAACTAATTATATCAAATTTATATCAGATATAATTAAGATTTGAGTCAAATTTTATTTAATTTTATAATTTTTTTGACATATAATCTCGATTTTGATTTCACCGTTTTTCACTTTTAAAAATCAACACAAGCCTATACTTCACAACTTTTTAAAAATTAAAACAAAAATCGATTAAAATTGACGGTTTAGTTCAGTCGACACTAGTTATGATCTAATTTTGCCAATAGCATGGTCAAATAATTAATCTATTTTTCAGGTAAATGACCATTTTTAGATAAATATTTTTAATTAATTTATTAAAAATTTTATGTTTGATTTATTTTCCAAGCTGTTGACCACTTCAATTCAACGATTCCATTTCTCTTTCCGCTTCTGCAAGTAACGCACGGAGTAAACCCTGGTCCCTGACCCTCTCCTTCCTTATTTGCGTCGCCACCCTGCCTCCTCCGCCTGCGCTAAACCCTACCCTTTTCTTTAACTCCCCCATGGACGAGGTTTGCGAAGGAAAGGAGTTCTCTTTCTCTAATAACGAGGAGAAAATTCTCCACTTCTGGTCCGAAATTAAGGCCTTCGAGACGCAGCTCGAGCGAACGAAGAATCTCCCCGAGTACGTTTTCTATGACGGGCCTCCGTTCGCCACCGGTCTACCTCACTATGGCCACATTTTGGCTGGAACCATTAAAGATATTGTTACTCGGTACCAATCGATGTTGGGTTTCCATGTGACTCGTCGATTCGGTTGGGACTGCCATGGATTGCCTGTGGAGAATGAGATTGATAAGAAGCTGGGGATTAAGAGGAGAGCTGATGTGCTCGAAATGGGGATTGATAAGTATAACGAGGAATGCAGGAGCATCGTGACTAGATACGTGAAGGAGTGGGAGACTGTCATTACGCGGACTGGGCGATGGATCGATTTTAAGAATGACTACAAGACGATGGACTTGAAGTTTATGGAGAGCGTTTGGTGGGTTTTTGCTCAATTATTCAACAAAGGTCTTGTGTATAAAGGCTTTAAGGTCAGTCATAAGATTTAGTGTTTCTATTACTTTATTGATGAGTGGGCAGGGTTAAAAAAAAAAAAAAATTCAAGCTTTTTCTTTTTCTGATGTTTTGAATCAGAATTATGATCATGTAAAAGTTAGTTTTCTCATTTGATAGTCGAACAAATGATGCTTTTTTCTCAAGCTATTAATGTGATATTACAGAATTCAACTTCGAAGTTACAATTTGTTTGCAGTTTTAACTTTTATTTCACATTCTTGATTTCTGCAGGTCATGCCATATAGTACTGGGTGCAAGACACCAGTTTCGAATTTCGAAGCTGGTCAGAATTATAAGGTATATTATCAGAAAGTTTTTTAATTCTTTGTCTTGAAACATATATTCTTCTTAACATCACGTTTTAAAAAAATATTTTCATTTGTTTCTTATGCTTCAATTTAGTTCGTTTCTGTTATTTAGAATGAAGTTCAAGCTACACAGTTGGATTGCACGACAGTTGATTGTGTAGCATTGGAAAACTTTTTGAACTGCAGTTCAATGATTTAATGTTTCTTGCTTCCCAGGATGTACCTGATCCTGAAATAATGGTTGCTTTTCCGATAGTTGATGATCCAGACAATGCAGCTTTTGTGGCATGGACTACAACTCCATGGACTCTTCCAAGTAACCTTGCCCTTTGTGTCAATGCAAACTTTGTATATGTGAAGGTTTGCATAATTTTCTCCACATTTACTCTTTTTAAGTATTTATTGCTGTTATTATTGGGCAAAGATACTATCTTGTATGTTTTAGCCTAATATTAAACTGTTTTCAAGACACTATCCATTTTGGTTGAAATTTCTTGTTAACTTCAACAGTGTAGTATCAGTGCTTGAAGCTTATGCGGGCTTAGATTAAGTGCTCGTTAGATATACATGGAAGCTTGTTGAAACTTTTTTCCATAATAACTTCTATCTTATTTGTTAGAATTTAGTGTGACCCAAACCTTAACAAAGCTTGATGCAATCCATTTTCAATATCATGGTTGTGTTGTTTTTCTACATATTGATGTTAGAGTTGCAAATTTCAACTTTACCATTGTACCTTGATTTAATTATAAAGAATCTAATATTGATTCAATATTAGATTGTTTTCAAGACACTATCCATCTGGCTTGAAATTTCTTGTTAACTTCAACCGTGTATTATCAGTGCTTGAAGCTTACGCGGGCTCAGATTAAGTGCTTGTTAGAAATACATGGAAGCTTGTTGAAGCTTTTTGCCATAATAACTTTTATCATATTTCTTAGAGTTTAGTGTGACTTGAACCTTGATGGAGCTTGATGCAATCCATTTTCAATATTCTGGTTGTGTTGTTTTTGTACATATTGATGTTAGAGTTGCAAATTTCAACTTTACCCTTGTACCTTGATTTAATCATAAAGAATTTAATTTCTTCTCGTGAATTTTACATAATGAGAATTATTTCTACACCATCAAATATAAAAAAATGAGCATTATATATGAGAATTATTTCTTGTATGTTGAAGTGTCTAAATATTAGGGGTGAACACGAGCTGGGCCGGACAAATTTTATCTCGAAATAAAACTGAAATCAAAACTCAAGGTTCCCGATTTTTGGAACCAGCACCGGAACCAATGGTTCTGTTTTCGTTTCAGTTTTTATCCGGTTTTTATTTTAAGTTTTAAAAAATTAAAATATAACAAAAAATATAGTTTTTATTATATTTGAGTCAGATTTTAAGTAATTAGGCAGATTTATAACTTATTTTAGAATTTATATCGGATTTTATTAGAGTTTTGAGTCAGGTTTTACTCGATTTTTGAATTTTTTTGACACACGGTCCCGGTTCGGTTTCACGGTTTTTTACTCTTAAAAATCAGCACCGACCCATCAATAACAAATTTTCAAAAATTAGAACCAAGACCGGATTAAAACTGACGGTTTTGGTTCGGTTCACGGTTCCGGCTCGTTTTTGCCCATCCCTACTAAATATGCAATTGATAAGTAGTTGATAGATTTTTAGCACTCTTTTCGTTAGGGGATGTTGCAGAAGTTTTTTGTGAATCTTTTTTTTGGTGGGGAAAGGGTAGGATAGTTGCTCAAGTTTTGTGGAGTGTTGATTGTTTTGTGGATTTATACATTCTTAATATCTTTCCTTCGTTATGCACATTTTTTACCCCATAGAGCATACTTTAATGATCAAATTAATGAATAACCGTGTCCCATTAGAATATTAGCCACCATTGCAAATTAATGAAAACAAATCTATGAAGATCATAACAAACAAGGCAAACAGTGAGGGTCATTTGCAATCTTCTTGCTCTAATATTTTCATTGAATAACAAATGTGGTATTTTAGAATATTTTCATAGTTTACTCCAATCTGCACTTTCTTTTTGAAGTTTATTTGTGTTTTTATTCATGAGCATTCGAAATGGCATCAAGTAGCAAGTCTTACTACTATCTTTAAAAAGATGGAAGTTTTTTTTCTGGGATCTTCCTCTCCATACGGATTATATTTTATAATATGACACCGACTGAGAAAAAGAAATTAAAATTCTAGAAAAAACATAATGTAAAGAGTAAAATATTGATGACCATAGCAACATGTGATGTCATCATACCTTTTTATGTGATATTTTGACGTTTAAATCTAGGTTCGGAACAAGTTCTCAGGAAAGGTCTATGTGGTTGCCAAATCTCGATTATCAGCGCTTCCAAACGAGAAACCAAAATCAAATGTAGCCAATAGTTCAGTTGGCGATTCTAAAAAATCCAATCCAAAAATAAAGGGTTCCTCAACTGGAAAAACTGAAGAACCAACAGATTTTTTTGAGGTATTGGAAGAAGTCTCTGGGGCTGCACTTGTGGGAAAGAAGTGAGCACTTTTATTAGAACTTAGTTGTGAAATTAACTTTCAGTATCTAATTCATTGAATATTTTAAATGTCCACCTTGGGTTCAGTGTTGAAAGAGTTTAATGTGAATTCATTATTGCAGGTACAAACCATTATTTGACTACTTTAAGGAGTTTCTCAATGTGGCGTTTAGAGTTGTTTCTGATGATTATGTTACAGATGATAGTGGTACTGGAATTGTTCACTGTGCTCCAGCATTTGGTGAAGACGATTATAGAGTCTGCATTGAGAATGAAATAATTAAGAAGGTTTTTTTTATTAACCTTACCATTTTACAAATTCGATGAAAAGATCATTGGTCGTGAGTCCTTGGAAATTCATTTCTGAGTATTTTTTGTTTTGCTTGCAGGGTGAGAATTTAACTGTGGCAGTTGATGATGATGGCTGCTTTAGCACCAAAATTACTGACTTCATTGGGTGCTATGTCAAAGACGCAGATAAGGATATTATTGAAGCAGTCAAGGTTAGGTTTGTGAAAATGTCTTGTGGTCATGCAGTTACATCATTATTTAATGCAATTACGTCATATGTTATAAGAAAAAGAAATCTATTTTATTGTTGTAATGCTTTGATGATATCAAGGCTCTAGAAATTAGATATCATTATTGTTTTATAGCTTTATTGAGATATTATTTTAGATAGACATTGAATAGATTTCTTGTTTGATCAGAAGTATAAAAAAGAGCAAATATTGGTTCTTGGTTGAAGATTTGTATGTGTTAGAATCTTTCCTTGTAACTATTATTCCAGATCTCGTGTCTTTGATAGTTGCATGTAAGGGCTTAGCCATTTAGACTAGTTTGTAAGCAAAAATACTTAAATTTATAGTTTTTGTTATTTACAATTATTTGCTAGCTCGATATATTATATAGCTACTTTTTTGCAAAAAAATTTAGAAGATTTTATTCTATAAGTATCAAAGTTTTTGTTACCCTAATAAGGTAAAATAAAAAATATTTGCTGGTAGGTAGAATCAGGTGAATTTATTCTTTGCATATTTTGTAAAGGTTTGTTTATTTTTACTCAGGCCAAAGGGAGGCTTATCAAATCTGGGACCTTTACCCATTCCTATCCTTTTTGCTGGAGATCAGACACTCCTCTTATTTACCGAGCTGTTCCTAGTTGGTGAGCCCTATTACAGTTAATTTGTTCTTAAACAGCTGATTCCCAGAAAATATATTAGTTTCTTCATGGCAAGTAAACTCCTTGGAAATCTGACATGGTAATTATTCATCTCCATGGAATGTGCTCAGTTGTAGCTTTGGTGAACATGTGGTTGGTTATTTAAGAGTCTCTAGTATTGGTATGCAAGCCTATCTAATCTGGCTTGATCTTTACTTGTATGTAGGGCTGGGCATCGGTGTTATCAGATCGGATTGAGGCAAATTCAATCCGATCCGATAACAATCGGATCAAAATTTTTGATCCGATCGGATTCGATGATTGTGCCATCCGAATCCGAATCCGAATCCGATTAAAGAAATCGGATCGGATCGGATCGGATTGGATTTTTAAAAATCCGTCGTTGGAGGGAGACTCAGAGTCTAGGAGCAGAGGGTCGGCGAGGCGGCTCGGCTTCGTCGTCGGAGTAGCGAAGTCAAGAAATTAGGACGGGTGATTTTCGGATTCCAAAATCGGAGTCGGGAATGAATGATTTAGGGTTTCGACTTTCGACTTTCGGCCGATTTGAATTAAGCAATCTGACTTTCGGATTGGATTGGATTGACTATCGGATTTGGCTTTGAATCCGATAGTCAATCCGATCCGATAACGATCCAAAAATCGGATCAAATGAAAAAATTTTCTACCAAATACCTGGTCCGATCCGACCGAATCCGATCGGATTGGATCGGACCGTCGGATCGGACCGAATCTGCCCACACCTAGTTGTATGTATAAGTCCATAAGATTTTCTAGAATAGGTTTCTTGCTTCTTGTGGAGGTATCTTATGCTCATGTATGTAATGTCATGCCCAATTGAGTCCTTAGTGTGATTGAGGGACTTTCTGATTTCAAGTTTTGTTTCTTTGTGGCATTTATTTATCTAAAGTAGATTTTTTTGTTTGCTCTTTTCATGTTTCTCATATTAGGCAATTTTTTTGTAGGTTTGTTCAAGTGGAGAAGGTGAAGGAACAATTATTAGAAAACAACCAGCAAACTTATTGGGTTCCTGATTTTGTAAAGGTTTGATTATTTATTTAGTGTGTTCTTATTTTTCTTATGTTTTATTTGATCCAATGATTAGTCTTATGTAAATTTTAGTTCTTTTAAGGGGTGTTCAATGTTTAAACATCGAATGAATTGCGGAGAGGAAATGTTGTTTTGTTACTGAAACGTGGTAATATAGTAACATCAGAGAAATGATTTTTAAAATAAGAAAAGTTGCATTAATTGTCAAAAGTTTATTTTCATCTCATAACAGGTTGTCTAGGAAAATAAAATAAATTTCTATGAAAACTTTTAGAAGGATAAATTCAATATATGAAGTTACAATTAATAAATACAAAAGTAAACTGCAAAAAAAAATATTGAAACTTATAAGATCCATGGACTTATGAGCTGTTCATTCTCTCAATTGTTTCTTATTTATATGACAGGAAAAGCGGTTTCATAATTGGCTTGAAAATGCAAGAGATTGGGCTGTCAGTCGAAGTAGATTTTGGGGCACGCCTCTACCTGTATGGATTAGTGAGGACAATGAGGAAGTTGTTGTCATAGATTCCATTGAGACTCTTGAGAAGCTTTCAGGCGCTAAGGTTTTAGTCTCTCACTCTTTTTATTACTTGCTTACCCAACCTTTGTCTATTTATGTATTCGACGTGCATGTCCATTGGCGCATTAAAGAGCTAGCTATTGTCTCATCTCTGTTGTATTAACGTTTTCCTCCTTTTATTCAATAATAAACATTTCTTTACTTGAAGAAAAGAAGGATTATTTTATCATGATATTATCTTTAGTTTTTTTTATTCAACCTGGCTCTGTCTTCTACTCCATAGCTCAATGCATGAAGAAGGAGTGTTTATTTCCAATGCTATTTTATAGTGCCTATTAAACACCCTTATGAATCTCATTCCATTTCACAGGTTTTTGATCTACACCGACACAATATTGATCACATTACGATCCCATCTAAACGTGGTCCTGAATATGGTGTGCTTCGACGGGTTGAGGATGTAAGTTTGTTGGCCTTGTTCTCTGACCAAGGAAAGACTTTTTATATAATCGTGGCAATTTTATACTTTGGTTGTTTGCTTATTTTCAATTTTTAATGTGCTTTTCTTGGGTGACTTTTATGAAATCACTATAAAAAGCGATGAGTCCACTTTTGAATAGAAAAGTAATGTAGTTCTATCAAAGTGTGCTTAGATAAATAAAATTCTAAAAGGTTAAAACAAATAGTTATTTTGTAATTTTGCTTTTCTTCTTTTATATTAAATCTTAAAGAGCACTAATGCATTAAGGTTTCAACTAAATTAGCATTTCTTCTCAACCTTCTACAGCTTCTTATTAAACACTTGATTCTGTCCTAAAATACTGCTTTGCTTTGTACAAATTTCCCTTTAGTCGTTGGTAGAATATAGTGCTCCTTTCTGCCCTTTGGCTTTTACAAATTTTCACGTCTGACCCTTCCGTTGGACGGGTGTTTTTCTTTTCAGGTTTTTGACTGTTGGTTTGAGAGTGGATCCATGCCATATGCTTATATTCACTATCCATTCGAGAATGTTGAACTTTTTGAGAAGAACTTTCCTGGTCATTTTGTTGCTGAAGGGCTAGATCAAACTCGTGGATGGTTGGTTTCATGATTCACATCTGTTTTGTGTTTGGCATATATAGTTTGTGTGTTACCATGGTTGTTTCTTGAGTGAAACTTTTCTAGATGTTTTTTGATCCTATTATGGTTTTTATCATTAAGAAGTGTATCTTTTGAATAAGATACTCATTTGCTAAAAGAATAGTATAATGTCTATTATATTGCAGGTTTTATACTCTCATGGTTCTATCTACTGCCTTGTTTGGGAAGCCTGCATTTAAGAATCTCATTTGCAATGGACTTGTTCTTGCCGAGGATGGAAAGAAGATGAGTAAAAGGTTGAAAAACTACCCTTCGCCAATGGAGATTATTGATAATTATGGCGCTGTGAGTTCAACTCTTTATTCATATCCATAGCTCGTTCATTTCCTTTTTAGTTATCAATTTTGTCTGTATATTATTCTCACAGTTCAACTGCTTCTTATATTGCATGGTACTCCCATAACTAGTCTCTGCTTCTTGAATGTCATGTAGGATGCATTGCGATTATACCTAATAAACTCTCCGGTTGTGCGAGGGGAACCCCTGCGTTTCAAGAAGGATGGAGTTTTTGGTGTTGTGAGTAAAAAATAATTTGTTACTTTTTCTTTCTTAACTTTTTGGTAGGAGTGGGCAAAACCACATTTACACCACTTGTCAAATTGAAACTGTCAGTTTTAGTTCAGTTTCGGTCCCAAATTTTAAAAACGTGAAATTGGAATTAGACTGTGGATCGAAAAATGACAAAAAACATGACATAAAATCAAATAAAATTCGATATAAACTCAAAAATTGATTCAAAACCAAGTTATACTATTCAAAACTCGATTTAAACTAAAAAATTAGTTTGAAACCCGATTAAATTAATCAAAATTCTGCTCAAATATAATAAAAATATATAGTTTAATTTTTTTTAAAAATATGGAACTAGCCTGGAAAAACTAGAACCGCACTGCGTTTCACAATTTCAGTTTCAATTTATCCCAAACCAAAATGCACCGGATTGTGCTCGCCCTACTTTCTTGAGGTCATTAGTTCTGCATATTGTTTCTTTTAAGGGTGTATTTATTTCCATCTTGATACTTTGTATCTTCTTTTATTAATACATTTCATTTTTCATAAAAAGAAAACTCCTTTTATCTTTTATGTTTGCACATCCAATTCTTCTCAGGTTAGGGATGTGTTCCTCCCATGGTACAATGCATACAGATTCCTTGTTCAGAATGCTAAGAGGCTTGAAGTTGAAGGGTTTGCACCATTTTTTCCAGGAAACCAAGCCACTATTCAGAAGTCATCGAATGTGCTTGACCAATGGATAAACTCTGCTACTCAGAGTCTTGTGTTTTTTGTCCGCCAAGAAATGGATGGTTATCGACTTTACACGGTAACTCAGTCTTATCTTTTAGATGTATATTTATTGATTCCATTATCTAGTAATTACTACTTAAAGAACCGATGCTATGCACTTTGGTTGCTGGTGAAAGTTATTCATTAAATTAATGTTTCTTTGATGTTTTACTAAAAGATCATAGCTGTAGGATCTTTCTGTTTAACATCTTTTGAAACAATTCATTGTTCTCCTTTTCATGTGCATTATGAGCTATTTGAAAACAAACATTTTGTTTTTATCAAAATGTTGTTATTTAATTCTTGAATAAAGAAAAGGTACTACAATATCTTCTAATTAATATTTTTCGGCTGACTATGATTATCTTTAAACTATTTTTCTCTGGATATGGTAATTAGACTCAAGAGACTAAGATCCTAGTTTTTGTATCTTTGTAAACTGTTTCACTTACATTGATGGTGTGGCCTTGCAGGTGGTTCCTTATCTTTTAAAGTTTCTAGACAACCTTACAAATATTTACGTTAGGTTCAACCGTAAGAGACTAAAAGGTCGTACGGGAGAAGAAGACTGCAGAACTGCACTCTCAACTCTTTACAATGTATGCTTTCCATAATTAATTATCATTGCTTCTTCTGCTTTATTTTATTAACTTGAGAATTTCGGTTGGATGTCTGGTTGGATATTCTTTACTTCTATTTTATAAAATATAAATGTTTCTAGTAGGTATTTTTTTATTTATGCAAGAAGGTTTTTTGGAATGTCTGGAGGAACTAAATAGAACTTCTTGGATCAACTCTTAGGAATATTCCTTGACCATCTTAAAGACAGATAATCCAGGAAATTTCTTACATCGAATATCTGAGATGTATCTTTTTTTCCCACCATCAGCAGATTTGAAGTCCTTTTTTCTTGTTTTAGGAAAAATTCTAATGTTTGAAAATTTTGATTGGGTTACTATTTCTATTTTAATCCTAGTTTGTGTTGATTGACATCATACTTTTCTTTGAGATTCGCCACTAAAAAAGTTCCCTGTGTACGAAATCATGACAATCAGTGTATTACATTTGCCTTTCAGGTACTTTTAACATCTTGTAAAGTCATGTCTCCATTTACACCGTTCTTTACTGAAGCCCTTTATCAAAATTTACGAAAAGTTTACGATGGGGCAGAAGAAAGTATTCATTACTGTTCTTTTCCTCGAGAAGAAGGAAAGGTAATCCTTGTTGTATCTCAAAGCAAACTTCCATCTGATCAGTTCTTCATGAAATATTGAGTGAACATCTGGAATTTAATGGAGCCTATAAATTGTTGTTTCTATATCATACTGCTTTCTTGTCTTTCCATTCAGAATATTTTTATGCTATTAGAGAAGCGTTTTGTTGCAGACTTCTATCTCATCAATTCTTCATTAAATATTTTCTCATTGATCGATGATGCCTATGAATGTTGTTTCTGTTTTGATTGTCTGTTCACTTGTTATTATACTTTTTTCTCTATTGTATGATATTATTGAATAATTGCTGTTACAGAGAGATGCAAGAATCGAACAAAGTGTTTCACGAATGATGACAATTATCGATCTTGCTCGCAATATTCGTGAAAGGCACAACAAGCCTCTTAAAGCTCCCCTCAGGTGCTGCAATAGATTCTATTTTTGTCTTAACTTGCATCCATTTATTTTGTCTTTGCTTCTTGTAAAAGACGTATTAGAAAAAAGAAACTATAAAAAATAAGAAGCACTGTGCTGTATCTTACTAAAAAAATAAGATATAAATCCTACCTTTGCTCATGGGATAGAGTCTTATAAAAGAAATCCCTATAAATCCTTCCTTTGCTCATGGGGATAGAGTCTTATGGAAGAAATTCCTATAAGTCTTGATATCTTGTCTTTTAAAATGTGTTAAAAACTTAATGAAAAGAACAAGTACAAATCGAAGAGCTTGAAAGAAAGTTCAAGGCAAACAAATTTTATATAAATCTCATGTAAATCTTATAGTTTTATCCAACACATTAAAATTATCTATGAGAGTATCTAAATAGGATTTTACGTCATAAAGAATAACTCTATGGAAATTTGTTTAAAAGCACCAAAAAATGTAAGACTCTAAGCCTTGAAATCCTCTTTTGTTGCCACTTCAAAAATGTTACCCTCCAACTTTTACTTTACCAACCTCAACATTTCCTTGCCCACCTCAAGTTATCTTTATACATGCAAGGGGAATAATCAAATAGACAAGGAAAAGTAAATGATTACATCTGGTTTTATTCTTTCTACTAAATCAGACCTTGTGCAGGATTCAATAAAAAGATACTATCCTTGTTAGAATTCCACTATATAAAAAGATATTATCCTTGTTGGAACTCTACTCTACTCACAAAGCAATAAAAGATAGTCCACATCCCAAGAGTTTTGGAAAATTTTTCTATTGCATTTTTAACCAGTCACAAAACTGTAGTCAAAGTTTTTCTCTATCCACAACTTTCTGTTCTTATAAAGTACGTTTCAACCTGACTTTTATCTCCATGACTTCATTTCCTTTTGAACGATTTTTTGTGTTCCACCCAATCTCCATCATTGTCATCCATCTGTAATATAATTTTGCAAATTATTTTTTAATATATTTTTTTTGCACAGGGAAATGATAGTGGTTCATCCAGATGCAGACTTTCTAGACGACATAGCCGGAAAGCTGAAAGAGGTTTGTTTGTATAAAGTGATACTGTCATATGTTATCATACAGACATGAGACATCTTTCTATATTTTCTTTTACTTTGTTTATGGTGGATTAGAATGAGTTTCAAATGAAATTAGGTTTGTTAAACATATAATTGTTTGCATCATTGGTGCCTTGATGGCCATTTATTGTTAGCCATTTATGTGCAGTATGTGCTGGAGGAACTTAACATAAGATCTCTTGTGCCATGCAAAGATACCCTAAAGTATGCTTCTTTGCGTGCAGAGCCAGATTTCAGGTATTTTAAGTGCTCCAATCTCACATGAGCTTCCTGTCTTGTTACAATTTTATTTAGTCTGCTGTTTTCTTTCAGCGTATTAGGCAAACGATTAGGAAAATCTATGGGCATTGTTTCCAAGGAAATCAAGGCATTGTCACAGGAAAATATCTTGGCCTTTGAGAAATCTGGAGAAATTACTGTTGCAGGCCATTGTTTAAAGTTAACAGATATAAAGGTAATGCTACCTTGTTTGATGAGTAGCCCACTTAAAATTTTTTTCCCCCAATTGGATTGTATATGGTTCGTATGATGGCATTCTAAAGAGGTGTATAATTTGTAACTCGGTCAGGTGATTCATTTTTGTTTAAAAAGAGTTTTTGTTTAACGTGTCATCATCTCCCTTCATACTTTCTAATTTGGAAGTTAATTAATCAATACCACATATAAACTTAATAGACAGTTCTTTTGGAACTCTATTATTCTTCTACAATTTGTATCAGATTTTAATGTTTCGCTGTATAAAGCTTTTCGTTCTATCGGATTTGTCAGACTTATATATTTGTTCCTTTTTATTCTCTGAAATAACGAGACCGACACTTAATGTTACAATACCCTTTTGATTTTAGGTTGTTCGTGATTTTAAACGTCCTGATGGTTTGACAGAAAAGGAGACCGACGCCGCAGGAGATGGTGAGGATAGTTGATAAGTTTGAGTAATAAGAAAATGGGAATTTTTATGTAAAATATAATACAAGGTGAGAATGATAAATCAATTCTTGAATCACTTGTATTATCCAGGCTCCGAAAAAACTCTACACCATCAAAATATCCCATCAGGATTTGTATCTTTCGTGACAAGGAAGAATTTTGTTTTTGAAGAGAGTAATAAAAGATAGAGATTCCCTAGTTTTGGTATTCAAAAGAAGAAGAAAAAAAGGAAAACTGAAAGTTAATTGTGGGCAATAACACAACTTTCTGGTCTTGTAGGTGATGTTTTAGTGATTTTGGATTTACGACCCGATGAATCATTATTTGAGGCTGGTCTTGCTCGCGAGGTAAATCACTCAACATAGCCATGTTCATGTTTTTATTGGAATAAATGCAACTTAACAATATGCTTCCATATTTGACTCACTCAGACCACCTGATTAGAATTTAAGACATGATGCAGATACTTAGATCAGAAATCTCTGATTTGCAACATATTTGAATCAAACACCATAAACATATTTTAATGATTCTACATTTGCCCCATACATTAGATTGTTAATAGAATCCAGAAGTTGAGGAAGAAAGCTGCTCTTGAACCTACCGACCTTGTGGAAGTCTACTTCCAATCTTTAGACGAAGATAGATCGATTTCAGACCGGATTTTACTCGGCCAGGTGGGGATTTGTAACATATTTTACGTTTGTGTGGATTATACGAAACTTGACTTGTACTCACAGGCCACAGCATTACTATGTAACCATTTTTCTTTTTGTTCTTTCGAATTTGAAAGAGATAGCAGCCCACTTGGCTTCCATTCTTGTACTTCTTTGAGGAATGATAAAAAACATCTATTTTCTTACAAAAAGAATGATCAAGGATATTATTAAACCTTGTCGAATTATGCATTATTGCAGGAACTCTACATTAGGGATGCAATTGGTTCACCTTTGCTGCCAGCTGAGATAATGCCGTCATCTGCAGTAAGCGACTTCTTTTTTTTATTCTGGTGGCAGACTAGGATGGAGTTTTTAATGTTTGATCTTATTATCTTATTCGATAAAATAAAGTTTGATAAAAATGATGGGTTTTTTGGTATTAAATCAATCAAAACAGCTGAGACAGTTTTTAGCAACTGTTTCCTAAACCCGTTTACAGATAGGCGAAAGCTATTTCTTTTGGTGTTATCGCACCTTTTCGATTTTAAAAAAACAGCAAAGCCACTCTAGCTATGAGTGTTCCTATTGAGTGGAGGTATGCAATTTTGGCTACCCAGTTATGCATTGCCTTAGATTGTAGTTCTTGGATTCCATTTTCTTGTTTTTTCCATTTCTCTGGATTTATCTCTTTTTCACAATTTGTAGGTTGTCATAGCTGAAGAACATTTCCATAACATTTCTGGGATTTCATTTGGCATCAGTGTAGCCAGGCCTACACCTGTGTTCAATTCAGACTCCTTTCTTGCTCTGTGCAAAGGTAAGCCAAACATTTATGGAAAACTGATGTATAAATTATACTTGTCAAAGGAAAAAACTAGTATCAGTTTTTTCATCTAATTAAATCTAATTTGTTATTTATTTTTCGTAACAAAAACAATATTTCAAAAGGCACTGAAAAATGTCTCATAGTGTGCATGGTGTTTCGGAATATGTCTTAATATTTTTGTTGGGTAGAAAAAGCGAGATTATCGGCTTGTTGTGCGAAGCGAGTATCGAAGAGTGTTGCTGATGGTTCTTTACTCGGGTTTCAGGTGACCAGAGATTGGCACAAGGTCTTCAAGTTTACTTGTTATCCAGAGATCTTTCCAATCTCAAATCTGAGGCTCTACTTGGACGTGGAAAGGTTTGTTTTTGGCCTCCAAACTTGTTATATAATTTGCTATTTTAATACAATTACTCGTGGATTGCACATACCTATTCTCGTGTTATTCTTCCAGATTACGGTCAATTGCATCGAGGGTTACCCCACTGTCGAAGTAGTGGTTGGAGAGCACTTCTTCTTGACGGTTGGCGAGTCCTTTTCTAGGACTAAATCAGTGTAACTTTGTTGTTTGCTAAGACAATTTTGTTATCTTTCCACCTTATATTATGCATGCTCCTCTAACCGAAAAAAAGGGACTGGTTTTTTATATTTGTACAGATTGATTTGAGTTCTATTAGATTTATGAAATGAAGGAGTTGTTACACCTTCATCTTTTTCAGTTGGATTTCACCGCACAGGGTAAGTTATCAATGGACATCTCCAGTTTGAAGTGTTTTTTAGATTCTATCTTAAACTTTTAATTGTATGAATTTACATTTTGAACTTCTGATTTAAAAACCCCCTATTTATTTCACATATATCTTAAAAAACATACCTGAATCTCCCAAGGAATGTTGGATTTTCATCTTCGAGACTCAGAAGTCAGAATAGGACCATTACGAGATGTTATATATTTTTGGAACCGGACCAGAGACTGAAACTGTGGTTTCCCAACCCAAGCTACGACTATAAGATAAAAAATGAGTTGATCAAGGGAATCTAAAGCATAGATGATGGAATTACTCATTTGAGATAGCAAACTAGTCGAATGAGTCAAAATTCTTCATGATCTATCTAGAGAGAGAGAGAGGGTTCATAAATAAAGTTGAGAACAAGCTTACGCTCTCAACCAGAACTGAAAATAGCTTCACAATTATCTTCTTCGATGGCTTGTGTTGGTTCTACGGAGAAAGAGGGAGGCTTCGGAGTGAGACCAAGCATCTTAAACATGAGTTGGTCAGTGTCAAAATCGTTATTTGGTGTCGTCAGAAGCTTCTCTCCGGTGAAGATTGAATTGGCTCCCGCGAGAAAGCATAATGCCTGCTCTGGCATGGAAAACCGAACTCTACCGGCAGATAACCTCACCATTGCTCCAGGCATCACAATCCGTGCTGTGGCGATCATTCTAATCATCTCCCATATTTCAACCGGCTGAAAAAGAAAATTCCAGGACTTGAAAGTCATAACCAAATCACCCAAAAAAAAGGCGAATATCACATCCAAAACTACTTGTAAAGGAAGAAAATGCGCAAACATCATTGTATAAAACACATAAAACTCACGACATATTGAAGCTGTAATAGGAAAACATAGTAACACATGCAATGTGCAGTGTGAACAGTTAAATGATTTTTTGAGAAATAATTAGTAGAAGAAAAATGAATTGGGCATACCTTCTGATCTTCAAGAGGCGTGCCCTTCACTGCAACCAGTGCATTGATTGGCACACTCTCTGGATGTGTAGGTAACGTTGCTAAAGTATGCAGTAAACCAACACGGTCTTCCTCTGCTTCTCCGAGCCCAATTATTCCTCCTATTCACAGAAATTCAACAGTCATGTATTACTTTCAAATGTGGTCTCACTTCACCATTCTCTATTATAAAAAGGCAACCTCGAAATCCAATTTAAGGGAAGGATCAAAAAAAGGAATATATAGATTTTACGCTGAAATATGTGCTGGATGCTACAAACAAAATTACTCCCCAAGCTTATAAATAATCTGTATATCTAAAGAAAAGAAAAAGTAAGAATGTGTCTACTGTCAACCTAAAATGGTTAACTCAATCCCATGAAAAGTCCTTACAATTACGGAAATTCTACTGGACAATGCAAAAGTAAATTGGTTTCCCTTTCCCATCCACAATTCAATAACAGATTTCATAATCAAAGCACAGGGCAAACACATAGCTTCTTTTCAACACAATGCCAGCTGCCATAAATTTATTTCTTCCATTAGAATACAGTTCTAAAAATGATCACATTATACTTCCAATGTACCTGAGCAAACATTTATCCCTGCATCACGGACAAACTCTAGAGTTTTCAATCGCTCATCATAACTCCTTGTTGTGATGATGTTTGAGTAGTATTCCCTGGACGTGTCAAGATTATGGTTATAAGCTGTGAGGCCCGCATTTTTTAGTTCAACAGCTTGCTGTTTCTCTATCATGCCCAAGGTGCAGCAAACTTCCATCCCCATACCTCTGGTACATCAATGTGCATTAATATATCCCGTTAGACTTTTATATGGAATGGTAAACACAATTTCCATAGTTCCCTGTCTCATTAATAAAACCATGCCACTAATGTGAAAAAATAAACATAAGCTTTTACTAAATGCAACAGACTCTTAAAAATTGTTCCATTACCTAATTTCTTTAACATATTCAAGGATCTGGTTGAAGTTGGTTTTTCTGCCAATTGTGTCTCTCCACGCAGCACCCATACAAAAACGTGTACTACCAGCTTCTTTTGCCTATAAATATGAATTGATGGTGAATACTATTGAAAACACATTTTAACGAATAACTGTCAGTACATAAAAAATATTAAATATAACAACAATAATGCATATGAGTTAAACTCTATTTGCATTGTAATTAAGGCCACTGAAGAGGTTGATACTTAATGACAACAGTTGCAATCAGTTCAAGAAAAGCAGTCAAATCATGTCATAATGAATAAATTGTTGATAGACATAGTATCTTCTGATAAAAATAACATGTATTGTGATAGGTCCCAATCCATATGAGGTGGAGGGAATAAATTGTTGAATTAATGAAATGGGAGGTTAGCGGGAGTTTTGTTGATGGAGAAGTGAAATGCTGTCTATATATAAGAGTAGTTAGTTATTAGTAATACAATCTGAGAAAAAGTTTTTTGGTGTTGGCAAGTTGACATTAAGGTGCCCTGTATTTTTTAATCTTTCTTGTTTCTTTGTTTGTTAATCTATTTTATTCTATTCTGTGGTGGTGTTCAATCATATTGATTGAGTCCACTGATAAGTTTTCCCTTTATATTCACAAAAATTAGTACTTCATCATAGGTGAGCTAAGCATAGTAGATCAACTACCAAGAATCAACTTTCCTAATTGGAATTCCAAAATGCTGAGCTGCACTCCCTTATTGATTATATCCATGTTTCCATAACCACATATCAGGAAAGTTAAGTGTGTAGCATTTACTGTTTACTGGAAACACAATTGGGAAGTACATCATGCATCAACCTAAGCATTCTAAATTTCTGTGAGTGAGTGTAATATATTAGTGCGATATAAAGGCACATAAGTAAGCTCCAACTTCATAAAGAAAGGACAAACCAAATGGTTACCTTCTGTGCTGCTTCCAAAACAGCATCTTTAGTCATCAGTTTTTGAGCTTTCAATCCAGTGTTGTATCTGGAAGACTGAGGACAATATGAACAATCCTCACTGCATCCACCAGTTTTAATTGATAAAAGGGTACACTGCTGCACCTCTCTAAAATTGTGAGCATGCCTGTGAACTTGTGCCTGGATTATCATCAAGACACTTATGGTTAAGAACTATGCGTTCTTACTATCATAATCAAAACTAGAAAGTTCAGTTGGGCCAGGAAAAAACATAAACACCATTTTTCAATGCCCACAGGGTCCTTCAAAAATCTAGTAAAAATTTTGCTCGTTCAAAATTCATAAAAACAATATGGAGACTTCAAAAACCTCAACTTGGAAGAAATTATTATTTCTATAAAATGGAGATGACGAGAATAAATTAACAGCTAAAGAAGATTGATTACTCATTTTCATTGTAAGTACAATGCCACTTTTATTTTCTAAGAATCGACAACTCTGCACTGAATTTAAAAATTAAGCCCAAGTTATTTCTCTCTGCATTTCCATAAAAAGAAACAAAAAAGAAACTATCTTCAGTCAATGAATTTCCAACCAGCGAAACAAGCAAGAATAGGAAAAAAGAAAAGAAATACTAACTCCATGAAAAAGCAGATCGAGAACGGGAGAGTCGTAGACGTCCCTAATCTCCTGTCTCGACCAATCGTTTCTAGCGCCATCTCTAATCGTTCTCTCAGCTTGAGCGGCGGCAGCAGAAGAGAAAGAAAGAGAAGGAAAAGAAAAAGGAGAAGAATGCAAGGGGGCAATGGATCGCGTAATCCGGGAAACAAAAAGCAGGCGAGCCGGCGACATTGTTCCCCGAACAAAATCTTCGGAGCAGAAACAAGAGATTTAGGAATCGTAGAAGAGATTTTTGGGAGAAAATGCAGGAAACGAGGGAAAACGTAGAGCTGGTACCCGATAGCTGAAATGAAGAGCGGCCCCTCAACTACCACAAGTGCTCTCTGAACTTTCCGCCCGCCCTCTTTGATATTATGAGGGAGACTGTACACGTGCCTAATTTTAATTTTTTCAATTAATTTTAATTAATTAAAAATATAATAAATATATTTTTTCAATAATAATGTGACTTTAATCTTTTTATCGAATTATATAAAAAATATTTAACCCCGTATGATACGAATAAAATGGGCGTTTATTCAAATACACTGTTTTTAACATAAACATAGCTAATATTTGGCATCAAATAATATAGTGAATGGACCCGGCATAGTTTTGATTTAATTAGATCAACTAACCATGGGTTAATCATGTGAACAACATCTCCAATATACAAAGTTTAAAGCGTTCATTATTTATAAAAATACTTTCGTTCATCGTGAGGTAATATTTACCATAAAATACTCAATAAATTTCAAATAACCAGAAAAATCAAATTAATAACAGAGCAAGTTAATATACAACATGTTTCAATAATTATCTCGAACAATGTCTGTCGTATTAACCAGTTCGATATTAACCCGTTCCTATCTGTTGTTCCTCTAAAAAACTTGGCAATTTCAAACAGATACTTTCACCTTAATCTATTGAGATTGTTGATCGTTTTATCAATATATCCAAACCAGATATTTTCAACTTCATCAAAGTCAAGAAAATTAACGTAGCAAGTATACGTAAGAGCACAAGAATCGAACAAAAGATCCTTCCCAAAGTAGGCGATTCTCCCCGAATCCAAAGATTCAAGCTCCAATCTAGATCTATAAAAAACAATGGATGATTCTGATGCATAAGAATGAAAATTCAATCCTGTCTCTTCTGTCACAATTTTGGAAATGCAGTTCTATTTTGGACAATACAACCACTGCTACCACTTCTATTCCTGTTTCTTCTATCACAATTTTGGAAATTCGGTTAAAAAAGATACATCTCATGGCTGCAAACATACAAAAATTGGGAATTTGAATATAGGAGCCTGAAACTATAAACAGCTAACATCAAAAGAATTTTTCCACCATGAAATAGGGTAAACTTTTTGAGACTAAGCTCGTCGTGCAAAAGATAAACCGAGAGACATTCCCCTTCCACTATCTCGGAAAGATTAAAGTTCCAACCCAAGAGTGAAGCATACGAATACTTACAAGTGACATTGTCTCCGGTTTATTGTCACCTCCTTTGATAGCCAAATCACACAGGTACACGTCTACCTCGATATCTATCAAAAACCTGTGCCCAACAAGCACAAAGAAATCAATATATCATTTTAAGCCGTGGCCAAAAAAATCATACTATGTTTAAGCTACTCCATCAGGCATCGCTCTTCCAAATGATGTTAAATAACATTCGGAGTTATATCTAAAGAATTTTGAATAAATACACCAAACAAAATTAACCATATGAAGTCCTAGCATCTTCCTCAATTGCATTGAAAATCTCAATTTGTGCCTAGGCCAATAGCTAGAATTTTCCCACCATATAGTTCTACAAAAGCAGAATACATAACCATATAGCAACCCTTTGTGAGATGACAATTAGAAGATTCATTAACTTTTAAACTCCAAATTCATAGTCTATGAATGTAACACAGATTTTTGCATAAATATTACCTCCAGTACAAAAACAAATTAAAGATTTCTATAACTATGATTCTGTATCAGGAAAAACATACCGATCTAACATAGGGCTGTTGGAATAACCATCCAAGAATCGGTATCTTCTGGAGAAAAACTGCTAGAGTTGGCCAGAAGCCACTGCAATACAATTTATTAGTATCAAAAGCGACGAAAAGTAACTGACACTTAAAATAATAATATCCCTCACCTGAATAATACAATGAACCCATATGCCTCCAGTATCATACCAATGATGGGCCATCCAATGACAACCAAAAAGAACCCAACGCCAAATGAAATCGTTCCCTACACGTAAACTGCAAAGATAAGCATGAATTGAGAGAAAAAGAGACAGACAGAGTGGAAACGAACTAGACCTTGAAATTCTGGCGCTTCGTCAAGAACTGCATGGTAGACTTGAGACCAATGGTGAGAGCCACTCCTGAAAAAAATAGGATCTGAACAAGAGAATAAAAGCAAGATCTTAGTTTTTAAAATAATTTCATACAAAGAATGAGTCAAATGATAAGTACAAAAAAATTATATAACCTCAAAAAGCGAGCATAATAAAAAATGTACTAACATTTCCCATGGCAAGTAGCCCCTTGTCAAAAAAGAATATTATCCCCAGGAATGAGAAAAATATGCCAAATCCTGTCAGTCCCAACCCAATCTCTGGTACATTTCATATTTATGATGATGTTAGATAAAAGGCAATACAAGAGCAATGCTCGAAGCAACAAAACAATTTGCTACATCAAAAGCAAGCAATTCAAAAAGAGGCATCTCTCGAAGTGTGTGGTAAAGATGATTTGCTCAAATGAACAAGAGCGATTCTGAGTGTACAAACATATAACTGAAAAATGGACCAAAAGCACATATTCTGGGGAGATAGATGATAAAATAAGCTAAATAATCAAGATAATTTGAGCAGAGTTTACTAAAGTCGAGGTTCTAAGAATTTTATGTTTTAGCCAAAATATTTGAAAATACTGACAATATAACATCCACGAACATAAGGTGAAAAAACTGCTGACAAAAACCACGTGCTGGTGAAATCCTCATAATTGAATCACGACGAAGAAAACTATGCAACTTCATGGAGATTGTCTCGTGCAATCAAAATTAAGGGCTTCTTTATGCACAAACTAAAGGTTCATAGGCCAAATAAGATTTCCAAAGAATAAGTGAGAAGAAAAACGCAACGAAATTTTCTCACTCTTGCGGTCATTCATCTCAAAAGAAACCATTTTTGCTCACGCTCAGATTCAGCTCGGCGCCTTTACTACGAAACAAGACGAATATAAATAAGCAACTACTGCAAATGAAGGAAACATAATAAGAAAAAAATTAAGTATAGCATCGAAACAAATTAATCGCACAAGTTACGAAGCATTACAAGATCCGAACGAAGCTCGATAAGTGAAGTGAAAATCGGCTCGTCAATGATATTCAAGAATATCCTGGAAATGAGAAACCGATTCAATGGAATACGGAATTTCCACCTAAGAGTGAGCGAAAATAAGCATTTAACAAAGAAATGAACAAACGAAATCGAAACTGCGAGAGATCCTGTGAGTCGCAGAACGTGATTGAGGAACGACGATGGCAGGAGAAGCGGAGGCGCGTGGAAACGACACGCTCTGATCTACGTTTATAAAAAAAGAGATCTAACGATAGCCAACCAATAAAAAGTCGACTTTCTCATTTCAATAACAAACGGTTGGTGGGGGTAGGGCCGGGTGTGGCCCAATTACATGATGGACCTAGTTTCCTTAGGCCTACAAAGCCCAGTACAAATGTTCTATGTGCTCACATAAACATTACGTTTTAGACTTTTAATATTAATTAATTTTAAAGAATTTTATGACAAATTATACAAATGAATGTGACTAATAATAAAATTAATAAAATTGAAAAAAATAACTAATTAAATTAATAGATAATAAAATTAACAAAAAAAATGTGATAATAGAGTGTTAATTGCATTACAATGAAGTTTAATATTTTTAAAGTTTTAGCAAAACAAAGACTCATCTCCTAAATTAATATTTTTTTAATAATAATTATTATTTTTCTTACATTTGGGCTCTACATTTTAGTTCTAGGCTTCTAGCTGAAAGAAAGAACATGCCGTGTGTAAAATCACGTTCTCCTGGAATTGGCGAGCAACCTGTGAGCGATAGAGGAGGAGAAGAACAATGAAGCCTACACTGTCGAGCAAAGAATTTGCTCCATCTCTTCCCTATACCGCTTCCTTCCGATCTCAATCTCGCATAATACCTCGCCCGTTGAGTTCGACTTTGGAAACTGTGTCTCCCGGTTTCCGTTTCCCGTCTTTGTTGCTCAGAAATTCGGCATCGAGACGGGGTTTTTCGACTGTTGCAGCCTCCGCTTTCAACAGGGATGAAATTGCGGCAGAGTCCCCGGCAAAGAAGCTTAGGAAGATTCTAGAATCTTCAGGTGTTCATCAAGGTCCCGCTTGTTTTGATGCTCTCAGTGCGAAGTTAGTGGAGAGAGCTGGGTTCAACTTCTGCTTTACTAGTGGTTTGTGCTTCTGGTCCTTTTTTATAACCTTGTCATCTGCCTTATATCATTTTTTCGTCAATTGCGTGGTAGTTTTACGTCGTCACCAACTCTTGTTTTGTATGTTCTTTTACTCAGTTCTAATTATGTACTCTTCGTATTTTACTATTTTACCAAATATGTTTATGCTACACTCTTATCCTCAAAGGAGCTTCTCCTATTTGGTTTTTTTACCACGTTTCGTCTACGTATTTCTGTTGCAGTTTTTTCGAATTATCCTGAGGCCTGTTTCGAATTGTTGCAACATTGGTTGGAGGATCTTAGATGATGATAAGGAGTAAATAAGTGTTTAAAAGACACACAACTAACAAAATTGATGCTTGGACCAGAGAATAAACTGATTCTTATTTTCTTGAAGCAGAAACATATGATGCTGAATTAATTGACTGGAAAAAAGCATAAAGAATTATCTTAAAACTACTAAATGATGTAAAATTAGATCAAACTAGAGTAAAGTGTTCAGTTATGGACGCCTAAGCACCGGCTAATTCTAATACATAAAAATAGAAGCAAAAAATCTAACAGTATTTTGATTTTGTAAGACGTAATAATTTTTAGGTCTGGTCCTGAATGCATACTCATGGCCAACGAATCCCTGCGTCAAAATGCACCAAGAGATTTTAAGAGACTCTTCTCATAAATTTTACGTAAGAAGCATTTTCCCCTTAAGTTATGATCCGAAGATTGCAAAGAGTCTCTCCTATGTGTAGTATTTCAGTGACAACAGTCTACTATAGAAAATTTTAGACTTAAGTTTTCACATGTTACCTCTCTTTATGCTGCTTTTTGCTTAAATATATTATCTGAATGGTACACATTTACTGAGATTGATTGTTGATTGCTATAACTTTGGGCCATATCTGTGTTGCTGAAGGTCCAAAGTCAACTTCCTGCAGGATTTTCAATTTCAGCAGCTAGATTAGCACTGCCTGATACAGGTTATATATCCTACGGTGAAATGGTGGATCAAGGACAATTAATTACTCAATCTGTCTCAATTCCTGTCATTGGAGATGGAGATAATGGATACGGGAATGCAATGAATGTCAAAAGAACCATCAAAGGATACATTAGAGCTGGATTTGCTGGGATCATTCTAGAAGATCAGGTTCATTTTATACAATGTATATAGTATTAACAAGTGCTGGCCTATTGTTATTTGATCTTTTGGTCTGTACTGCCCTCATCTCCATACCTCTTTATTAATTTCTTTTCAATTCGATTCAAATGTTACTTCTTCTAGTTGACACAACCTGCTTCTTTTATGCTCATCTAGACTTTCAGTAGACATGGACCACATTGGTTTGGGGGAAGAAATAGTTTATGAATCTCAATAAAAAAAAATCATACCAGAAGGTTCTGGGACAAGAAAAAAATTTGATATCCATAGGATCCGGGACTATGTCTAAGAAGTCATACTAGAAACCCGTTTTAAATTGCTAGAATGAGATTGATGGTGAACACCATACTTGTCTAGCTTCATATATGGATCAAGGTCTTGAGACTTTGAAGAGTATGATTTTTTTAAATTCTACTAGTAGATAATATGTAATCTTTTCTTGCGGACAAATGAAGACTTCAATTTTATATTATACATATTTGAGGAGTTCATCTATCCTGTAGTTTTATATATCAAGATCAAAATATAAAACAAGAGCAAACAAACTTGACTCTTTACTTCCTGTGTCAGTTTAGGCTTTTCACCAGAAAAGTTGTATTCTTATTGTCAAAGTTGGAGTTCGATAAAAAAAATTAAGTCGAGCAATATTCATTTGTTTACATCAATCCAACTTTACTGTCTTTATAAGGTATCTCCAAAAGCATGTGGCCATACACAAGGCAGGAAAGTGGTGTCCAGAGAAGAAGCGGTGCTGCGAATAAAAGCAGCTATTGATTCTCGTAAGGAAACTGGCTCTGACATTGTGATTGTTGCACGAACGGATTCTCGTCAAGCAATTTCCTTGGAAGAGTCTCTATGGAGGTCTAGGGCTTTTGCTGATGCTGGAGCTGACGTGCTGTTTATTGATGCTCTAGCTTCAAAAGATGAGATGAGGGCTTTTTGTGAAATTTCTCCGCTAGTTCCGAAAATGGTACTTTATCTTTCTTGTTTTGGTATCAGAATCAGCATAAATCTGTGAATGTGATTATGCCTTTTAATTTATATATGGGGCTAATAATTCAAATCCTTATCATCCATGATGTATGATTACCTTTTGTCCTCCTTCCTTAAAATGAAAATGAGATTTTGAACACTCACATTCTTCTATATCACATGTTGCATGTAACTTTTGATTATGAGAAAGATTTTTTTTGGATGTCTTTTAAATGAGTTAATTAGTTCATTTGTATCCCCTTTGAGGCAAAAACTATAGATTCTTGTTTCCTTTCTTTATTTTCATAGATATTTTTGAAATAAATGGCTCAGAATACATTTTTCTTATTTATCTTTCCTGTCATATCTTTTTCACTTGTTGACTAAGAATAGAGAATGACTTGCACATGTATCTGTATCATGACTTCTCGTTGTAGATGTCAATTGTTTAAAAAAATTCTTTGGTTTGTGTAATTGGGACATACATAAATTTTCCAATACATTTAGCAACCAAAGGGAAGCCATGGTTAAATTTCTAATCGTTGTAGGCAAACATGCTTGAAGGAGGAGGGAAAACACCAATACTCAATCCCCTTGAAATTGAAGAATTGGGATTTAAAATTGTCGCTTATCCACTTTCCTTGATCGGGGTATCCATTCGAGCCATGGAGGTAGAGCATTGACTGTTATTTTCACTCAATATATGTAATCACTTATGAAATGTTTATAAATTGCACCTCTCGGAGGAACTTCTATGTCTAATTGTGAAATTATCAATTAAGTGATTCCATGTTTGAGATATTGCCAATTTTTTTATATTATTGATTCCATCTTTCTTGATGAATGTTAGAAAGAGTAATGAAGCATTATTATTTTGGTGCTGCTTTAGACGAGAGTTATTACTATTTAGCTTCCAATTCTTCCACTTCTCAGACAATCCATTAGTGAGTTCTGTGATCCTGTTTAGTCATGGCGATTGGGAACTGAGTGTTGTTCTATAATTGCAGGACGCACTAGTTGCAATAAAAGGAGGCCGTGTTCCTCCTCCTGGAAGTATGCCTTCATTTGAAGAAATGAAGGAAATTTTAGGTTTCACGCGCTATTATGAAGAAGAAAAGCGATATGCCTCTTCTTCTAGTCTTTCTTCTCAAAGAGGTTAGTTGAAGGTTAAAAAAATTGATCCTCTACCACAAACATGATTTTAAGTGGTCTTAAAACCATTTCTTGTTTTTAGACCAAGTTATTTGTTCGCATTGCCATTTGTCTAAATTTTTTCCATCAAGTTTCTCGGCTGGTAAGAAGCTCCAACCTCTGGAGTTTTTATTGCATACTTTTATTACTTTTCAAAATCGTTTCTTTTGGTGTTGTTTAGATTAAGGATTTCACTTTTCAAGGCAAAAAAGTTTTAGTGACGACCCATATTGGCCTAATTTCCCATCCTGATGAGTAAGATTGTTTGGCAGCTGCCAGTAATGTGTATGGTCTACAACAGACGACTCGAGATGAAACATGGCAGAGAGATCAAAGTCCTCAGGACCCCATTGTCGAAGTGATTACTCCTGATGTATACAGTAAATATGGTGCAGATGGCAAAAGAGGACCCTTCTCCGATATCTGGTCTCGGAAATTGAGAGTCAAAATAACCGGTAGAGATGGATTTGAGAAGCTCGATATAAGAATCCCGGTAAATATTTACTATTACCTACTTTTGTAGTCACCATAACATACCGATGCATTTTTCAAGCCGATGCTTCAATTAGTTCAATCGAACTCGATAATGTTGGATTTTTTTTATCGCCGAAGTTGCACGTACCAATATTTTCTTTTTGCAGGCTGGATTCTTGGAAGGAATAACGAATATAGTTCCAGGTAATCAATTTATTTTTCGAAGCTAGTCGAATTTTAATATTCATGACACTATATTGAGAAAATAATCGAAGAAAACATCACTGTTCTTCGGGATGTAGCCTTGGGTGGTGTAAATATCAAAGCTTTGTTAGATGATGCTGCTGGGGAAGTAGGAGGCAAGGTGTTGTTAGATTTTAACGACTCAAGGGGCGACAGAATCCAACTATTTCTCGAGTAACCCGGCTAGATTTTCATTTCAAAGCTCAAGAGGGTTCAAGGTATGTTGAAAAATCATATCTTTTACGAGTCACTTTCTTCGTTTTTTTTTAATTTGCGTGGATTAAGAAAGAAAAAGAAGAAATGAGGGAAAGAAATTCTTGAAAAGAAAGAGAAAAACATCGATTGTTTCAAAACATTCTGAAGCAATGGACTTGCTGAAGCTATAGTTTTATCAAGTTGTTAGAAAATAATCTTTTTCCGACATGTGCGAATGTATCTGTTATAGAGATGGCAAATGAGGCGGCCAAGTCCGAGTCGAGCTTGGAAAAACGTGCAAATTTTTTCATTAATCAATATAACACATTTTGAGCATAATAAAATGCAGATTTCGATCAAAATCAAACAATATTGTGCTAGCAGTTTGAGAGCTCAACACATGCAATGATTTCAAAAGTTGGAATTAGTATTCATAAAAAGGGAAACAAATATTATGTTGTCGGTCTGGTCTCGTTTTATCTTGAAATTAAACTGAAATTAAAACTTATAGTTTTAGATTTTTGAAAAAAAATTAAATATTATTATAAAATATATTTTTTATTATATTTAAATTGAATTTAAAATATTTGAATGAATTTATAATTAATTTTAAAATTTATATTAGATTTTATCATAATTTAAATTAATTTTTAATCAATTTTAAAAAAAATTTGATGGACGATCTTGATTTTGGTTTAACAATAAGAAATTCAAAGTTTTAGTTTGGACCCCTATCCAAACCAAAAGCTAGAAAACCGAGATGCCGGAGGCGGGTCTTCGCTCGTCTACAGGCTGCATTGCTGTTTGCAGCTCCACTGGTTTAGGGTTTCAGGTCGTTTCGGGTTTTTTAGAAAGGGAGAGAGATATTCCTTTCTCCTCTCTTTCTCTGAGCTGCGATCAACGCTGATATTTGTGAGTTTCAACACTTTCTTCAGTTTTGTTTGCGACTACCGATCTTTTACACGTCATGTCATTTTTGTTCTTTTTATGATCGTCGTTCCTGTGTCCTTCCTTTCATCGTTGTTCTCTTTCTAGGATTGATTTTAGCTGCGTTCTAGAATGGCGGCCCTTGTTCCTCCAGCTGCTACTACAGCTACTGATACAGTCCCTACGCCTAAGATAAATGACGAGAAGGTTGATTACTTGAATCTTCCATGTCCTATTCCGTACGAGGAGATTCATCGTGAAGCTCTCAGTTAGTAACTTTATTCTTTACTCGCACTTTTACTTTAGATTTTTTTCTCAGTTTTTCTCGGTCGACTTTGGATGCTTACAATTGATGCGATCGTATATTACGTTTTATTGGTAGTTTGTTGGAGCAATTCACAAAATCTTGTTCTCTAAACTCAAGTAAAGTGGTTAAGGGTGGAAACAAAAGTGTATCGATAAAGTAGTTTATTTGGCACTTATCTCTGGTCGTATCATTGTTCATTACCAGGAGCTTATTACATTTGTGTAATTGTTTGCAGTGTCATTAAAGCCAGAACTTTTTGAAGGGATGCGGTTTGACTTTACCAAAGGACTCAATCAAAAGTTCTCCCTCAGTCACAGGTGGCTTTCACAAAGTTTTCTATTCTACCTCCACGATTTCTGTGTCGAATTGAGATTCCTCGATAGTATTTCTTGCCAACTGATTAGTGCCTTTACAGTGTGTTCATGGGACCGACAGAAATTCCTTCACAGTCTTCTGAAACTATAAAAATCCCTACATCAAATTACGAGTTTGGTGCCAATTTTATTGATCCAAAGGTATAATTATTATATCTTTATAACTTGTTCCTTTCGCGTTCAACATGAATTGAACTGCTCATTTTGATAAGAGAGTTCATGTAGCTGATGCTTTTTGGGAGATTAACGACTGATGGAAGGTTAAATGCAAGATTAAAGTGTGATTTAAGTGACAATATTACCATGAAGGCCAATGCTCAGGTTGATATCTATGTTTACTTGTATTTCAAAATATTTTTTTTTGTGCTAAAATGCCCCTTTTGTTTTCTTTTCAGCTAACCAATGAACCACATATGTCACATGGCATGGTTAACTTTGATTATAAGGTAGTTAACTCAAGTTATAGACATGTATATGTTATACATTGACTGGCTTTTCTTTTTTCATTTTTTGTAAGGTACATCTTTTCCATGGTGAATATTCAGTCTTCTATGAATCTTTTCTTTATGTGAGGAAATATGTTAGAAAAATGTTGTAGGAATCTTGGCTCTTTCAAAATGTTTCTATTTGGTTTCTTTTTTTTTGGTAAGTATTTCTATTTGGTTTCTTATACATTTTAATTGAAGCTTGCTAAATTTTTTCCTGCAATTTTCTTTATTGAAGTAAATTCATTTTCTTATGTTTAATTGTTTACATTTACTGGCCCTCGAGCCAGACAGCTTCAATTTTAGAGGCTTTTATATCTAAGTTTAGTTAAAATTTCCATCAACGAGGGACTCTTTTAGTGTTATCAAATATCCTTAAAATCTATTCCAGATTCATGGTTAGCTCTTCAAATTTTGTCATGACTAGAGATTTAACCTACAATGAAACCAGCAAAGTATATGCAAGAAGTTCAATGGATTCTTGATCCCAATTTTTTTTCCTTGCCCAATCTTGTAGTAGATAATTTCAAGCCAAAATGGTTTATATTTTATACCAAAGTTCAATTAGATAAAATCTCCTTCATTTCATCTTTTGCCTTAGTTTCTTTTGAACCATTATTTTGATTAGAAATTTCAGTAGCAGGGAATCTCTTTTTTGGGCTGTAAAGAAACAAAACAAAATGTTACATAAGTGCCGGATAGATGTAAACTTTAAAGAAAATAGGAAGTTTTTTTTCTTGATTTCTAATCTTTTTGTGTTTAGGGGAAAGACTATAGAACCCAGTTTCAACTTGGGAATGGTGCTTTATTTGGAGCAAATTACATTCAGGTCAGTTGTATGCTTGGTTTTTTTTTTTTTTTTATTTACTAAAAATTAGATATTTCATTGCTATTGTTTTCCCTTGTTTCATCATCTTATCCTCCATTTTCTCGTGATATCTTTACATTATCCTTACAGACATATTGACAACTGTAGTTGCGTACTGTCATTTTTCAGTGTGTCTCTCCGCATTTGGCATTGGGAGGCGAAGTTTTTTGGGCTGGTCAACATCGCAAATCTGGTATTGGGTATGGTGCTCGTTACAGTACTGATAAGATGGTATGCCTGCTCTCCAGAAAACAGCACTATATTTGCAATTTTATATTCATTGCTTAAGCTTGTTTAATCCTTTATCTTATCCTTGTTGAACATGTATAAAGTTGTTCATCAATCAAGATTGATATATATATATATATATATATATATATTTAGTTTAGCCTTTGCGTCCCTCTTAGTTGAAAGGCACTGTGTGGATCTTGTGAGGGGCAGATACTAATAAATTAATATGGACTTGCAGGTTGCCACAGGTCAAGTTGCAAGCACCGGCATGGTCGCTCTTAGCTATGTCCAGAAGGTATCGGAAAAGGTGAGTATACTAAAATATTTAGCAGCGTACTATATTACTATTCACTTCATTTTAAGCTCTTTTACACGGTTATCTGGCATTAGGTTTCTTTAGCATCAGATTTTATGTACAACTACATGTCAAAAGACGTGACAGCAAGCTTTGGTTATGATTACATCCTTAGACAGGTAATTATTTCCTTTCTCATGATACCTGTTTAAACCAGTCAGTTCTGTCTTGCACATTTTTAACTTTTAATATGTTCATTGTTTCCACCAAGTGTTGGATCTTATTATACTAATTCGCTCATGGAAAATCAACTATATACCATTGATGAGAGGGTAAAAAGTACGGTTTATTTTCATGGTTTATCAATCTTTTGGAATAGCCCGTGTCCAGATTATCCCTGATTGCATAGAGGTGGGAATATTTAGAGAAAAGTTCTTTAAGCAAGATTATAGGAGATTAGCTAATCATTATGCTGTTAAAAATACTAGTAGAAATAACATAAATTAGCTATCAAAGAAAACACAATGATTATGATTTTATTGAGGGCAAAACCGAAGAACATTGGAGTTATGTATGTTGAGAGAATTTTCATGGGTTTTGAAACAAGACATTGCGATAATTGGACAATTGTGATTAATCCATGTCAAAAATGAGATGATACTAATTTGAAAACAAATTAGGATTGGACTGGTATTCTTTTATGGCCAACTTTTTCTGCAGTTATGTTGTGGAATAACATTTAAAGTCTGTATATGAGAATAAATGTTCCTAATTTACAGTGCCGTCTTCGGGGGAAGATAGATTCGAGCGGTTGTGTGGCTGCTTTCTTGGAAGAACGACTAAATATGGGTCTTAATTTTATACTTTCTGCAGAGGTGAGTATCCATATCTTATATTCTAATTCATCTTGCTTATCTCCAAATCACTTGTGATTCTCTGCTCACGATCTACATTTGTCTTCGATTGTTCTTGTTGCAGATTGATCACAGGAAGAAAGATTTTAAATTCGGGTTTGGACTCACAGTTGGGGAATAGATTTGCAGGTTTCCTTTTTTCTTTTTTTTGAATTTTTGCAAGTTTGATTATCAGATTTTGCACTCCATTTGTTGGATGGTTGGTTTTATTTGGAGCACCACCGCCTGATTTTGCTGCCATCTTGCAGCCAGTGTATCAAATTTGACCTCAAGGTTGGGCTCTACATTTTATAGCATATCATGATTCATATTCTTTTTTTTTCTTAATTTATATTTTTATTAAATAAATATATTGACAGTAAAGTGTAATTAATATAATAAATATTATAAATAATTATTTTAATTATAATTTATTAATTATATTTTTACTGAGAAAATATATTAATAAGATAAATTCATATATATTTTTAAATTTTTAATAAATTTTGGACTTTGAACTGTGAAACACGGACGTTGCCGGCCCACTCCCAGGGCCCAACCGACATTTTTCTACTTTTTTTTTCTTGGTATTATTAATTAAAAACTAATATAAAGAAAATGTAAAACTGACATTAAGTTCGTTGAGACTTATTGTTGGGGAGTCATCATTTCTCAGAAAGCTGAAAACACAGGCGCGATCTGACTCGTCAAATTCAGCTTCTTCTTCTTCTTCTTCTTCTACCTCCGGATTTCTGTTTGCAGATGACCTCCGTTTCTCTTTCTTACCCTTGTCTCTCCCCTAATCGGCTCCTGTTTCTCCTCTCTTCTCTTCTCTGCCTCTCTTCCGTGCTCGCCGGCGACGTTTCTCTTGATGACGACTCGACTCCCAGCTCTCCGTTCTGCAATAATCCTTTCCAGCTGGTACTTTCTTTATCTTCACTTGGATTCTCACTTGTATGTTACGATTTCCAATTATCTATTGGTTTCCTTCTTTACTTATCTTTCTCGTGTCTAACCTAGTTGACTGTGACTTTACTGTGAAAGGAACGAATAGGGAACGTGTTATCTGAGAATTGGAGTAATCAGTGTCTGCATGTTGTTTCCTTTATCCTTTTCATTAAATTTCTTATTGAGGTGAAATAGCTTCGCGATGGGAGTAAGTTTGAGAGAACTTAGAAAACGCACCACTCTTAGCTACTTGATGCAGTTTACTTTGATCAGGCTCTTGTATCCTACTGTTATATTCTAAAATTGTAGCATTTCTGTTGTGATTTCTGATTCAGATTTGATAAACCATCTTTTTTGCGTTGTATCTGTTTCAGACCAAGGTCAAAGTCTGGATTAATGGCCACGAAGATGAGAGTTTAGTTGGATTAAGTGCTAGATTTGGGGCGTTGTTGCCTTCTTATGCTGACAGCGATCTAAGAGTTCCTGCTATTGTCTCAAATCCATCAAATGGCTGTTCCACATCCTCTTCAAAGGTTATGGCACGTTGGTTTCCTGAGTTTTGGTTTTGACCGGTCTCACAGGAGGATTTAAACGCTTTGATCTAACTGACCTGCGTTACTGTAAACTATACATGAAACCCATATCCTGTCAAAAAAAATGTGTATTATATTATATTCATTCTTTCAAGCACGCATGCTCATTTTTCTTTTCAATCCCTCTCACAGTTATCAGGATCTATTGCCTTGTCCTTTCGAGGTGAATGCGACTTCACAGCTAAGGCAGAGGTGGCACAGTCAGGGGGTGCTGCTGCACTTTTGGTCATAAATGACGATGAAGGTTTTACTTGTTACACGTTATATTAAATTGCTTTGTTTCTGCTTGAGTTAGGTTGCTGCTTTTTCAAAGTAAAACGGTGGTGTCTTGTCATGCTGTACTTTATGGACCCTGAAACCATAAGCCGTGAACTTTGGTTGAAGACTATAGGAAGTTATAAGAGATCTTGTGGGTGAAAACAGGCCAACTGTCAGAAAGGTTACAATTAAGAATGATTATATCATTTTTCGCAGTGACCAAGTCAAGTGAGAAGTCAAGCATGTGGTTAACTTATTAATGAACTGTGATGTTCTGTTTTTTAGGTCTTTCCGTCAATTGTTTGCAGTAGTTTTAATATTTTTAACTGCTTGCTTCGCAAATTTGAAACTTGTTTCTCAAATTATCCAGATCTATACAAGATGGTTTGCTCTGAAAATGATACTGCTCTCAATATTTCGATTCCGGTTGTGATGATCCCAAAGTCCGCCGGAGAAGCTCTTAACAAATCTATATCCGATGGAAGGAGTGGTGAGTTCTTGCAGTCTCAAAGTTAGAATTAGTAGACAAAAAAAAAATCTCTGTTCGTAGTTTCCAGTGGAATTTGACTTTAAAACAAGTAATGACTGTGAAGTCACCTTTCTTGAACTTTTTTCTTCTAGTTATTTCTGTTAATACATATTTTCATATATTAAAAGTCCCTAAGTAGTTCCAGTATGTTGGAATTCGAGAAAATATAATCTACAGATTCCCGGATCTACTCATGTATTGAAGGAAGGACAACTAGAAAATCATGACATTATGAGTTATATCGGTCAAGAAAACAAATAACGTAAATTTATCCAACACCTTCTAATTTGAACTTTCACAATCCCGAGATTCCAACTTCAAGCTCTTTACTAACTTTGGGATTGCTCAATCACCAATCCACTCCAACACCAAATATATAATTAGTCTGGAGTTGTGTGTGGAAAGCTCTAAAGCCCGAGATATACTGCGTGATTGGATACTAGTTTATGTGAGGGCATGGCTGGAAAACTTAGTATCTGCATGCAAAAGTCAGGATTTCTCTATTGTTAGTTGCAGTCATATGCATGTTTACAAACCTACATTTTACTTTTAAGTTCTTTCATGTGATGATGTTAGAGTTATTGACTATTTGCTTTTATTTCAGTGGAACTTCTATTATATGCTCCAGAGCGGCCATTTGTGGATTTCTCAGCTGTGTTCTTATGGATTATGGCTGTTGGAACGATTACCTGTGCCTCATTTTGGTCAGAGGTTACCAATTCAGAGCAAAGTGAAGAGCGCTACAATGAGCTGTCTTCAAAGGTGTTTTTTTGAAAAAATAATATTTCTTAGTTTCTTAAATGCTCCCATTGAAAGATTACCATATTTATATGTTCAATTTTCTGATTACCTTTTTTAAACTCTTGTTAACAACGATATATTGTAATTACTCTCTTGTTCAGATAATATTCTATTTATCTACTTTAGTATTTATTTTCTATTAATATGATTACTGTGCATAATTAATTGGGTTTTTTTACTTTAATGTTTCTTAGGACTCTTCTAATGCTGGAGCAACAAGAGATGATTCTGATAAGGAAATCCTTGATATTAGTGCAAAGGGGGCTGTAGTTTTTATCATAACAGCGTCAATTTTTCTGGTTTTACTGTATTTCTTTATGTCTTCTTGGTTTGTCTGGCTGCTGATCATACTCTTCTGCATTGGTGGCATTCAGGTAATGGTGAAACTCTCATTTGTTATATTGAATCTATTGATTTATGACTGGTGATCATTTATTCAATCTTAGAAATGCAATCAGCGTGGAAATTCTGTGTTTATTTTAACAATGTCTGCTGTCAAGTTATACAGGAATTTCTATTCATAAAATGTTTAAATATTCCATTGTAGTAGCACTTTGGGTTTTTGTTGGGAACAAATGTTACAAGTTCTTCAAATCTAATGAATTGTTTTTTCCTTGCGGGACCAGGTTAGATTTATTTGTTTATGGTTAAAAGCATCATAACGAAGAATTATTTCTCGCCTTGATTTATTCAGAAAGCTATTTATTGAATATGACAAATATTTCTAATTAGATTTTTTTGTTAGACTATTGCTTTTTATTGATAGGAAATTCTATCTTGTAGAAATCATGTCAAAATATTTTTTTATCAGTTTACTAGTTCTCATTTTTTCATGGCTTACATTATGTATGGTGATGTTATTGACCATATTATTCTACTTATTCTAGTGGCATTGATCTTACAGGGAATGCATGCTTGTATATTGGGGTTGATGCAAAGGTATTCCTACCTTTGTCTACTAGCGTTTAGCTATATTTTTCTTTTCTTTTGATTTATTATTCTTTTTATAGAGCCTGGAAAAATTACAAAAGGAAGTTGAATTTACCTCTTCTGGGAGAAATTTCTGTCTTTTCCCTTCTCGTTTTTGTGTTCTGTGTCACTTTTGCTCTCTTCTGGGCTATACATCACAGAGCTTCATTTGCTTGGATTGGTCAAGATATTCTCGTAAGTCCCTTTTCATTGGCATGTCTTTCTCCAAATCACAAAATAAGATATCTCTTACTCAAAATAAGATTTCAAATTTTCAGCTTCGTAATTATTCAAGTACATCATGCTCAATAAGCTTTCATGGTAATGATTTCTTTTGACAGGGTATTTGCTTGATGATAACAGTCTTGCAGATGGCTCGACTACCTAATATCAAGGTATCTGAAGCGATTTCTAAAGATAGACTAATCATATTTCCTTTTAAAATTGATAGTAGTTGTATGACATTTCAGGTTGCTACAGTACTTCTTTGCTGCGCATTTGTTTATGACATCTTCTGGGTGTTCATCTCACCAGTAATATTCCATGAAAGTGTTATGATTGTGGTAAGTGAGTGATCCTCAGATATATATCATCATTATTTATTACATAAGGTTGTAGTATTTTCAAAGAGTTTCCGCCATGCTCATTCATTCATCATAAACGTGTCAACTGCACTTTAAAAATTAATTCCTTGATTCAGTGGCAATGTAAGAAGTTGGGAGCTTTATGCCGGCTCTCCTTTCCACATGGTGGTAATTAATATATTTTCAGACATCTTGTTCTTGTTGGAAGGGGACTGTGCAGACAAACTTTTTGTAGGCTTTGATCCTAACATGACTAGTTTATAGTGAATTTGGGAGATCCATTTCAAAGGCAGTGGTTTTCTCTAGCTACTTTAGCTACGTTACCGTTTCAGGAATTATTGCTCTAGTGTTGCGATGGTTTTCTATTCATAGTTCAGTTGTTTAATTTAATTGGTTTCATATTTGAAGTTACAAGAATACAGTGCCTACTTGTTGTGACTCGGATTATGCTTCATGATATAATCTCATCAGGTTGCTCGAGGAGACAACAGTGGTGGAGAATCCATTCCCATGCTTCTGAAAATCCCTCGTCTTTTCGATCCTTGGGGTGGTTATGACATGATTGGTTTTGGAGACATACTCTTTCCGGGTTTGCTTGTGTCTTTTGCTTTCAGGTAATTTTTTTTGCATCTTAGCAGGCAAGACGGCTAACTTCCTTTTATTATACTAACATAATTCAACTTTTACTTCCCTCTTAAAGAGCATCATCACCTTCTCCTTAAAGTAGCTGGTTCTCCACTGCTTATGGAGGCTTTAAAAGCTCTGTTACTGTTTACATTTTACAAGAGCTATTCTCTCCCTTTTTTGTTAAAAACTTTACTGCTACCTCCATTGAGCTTTGTGTCCTTAAGAAATTTCATTTACCTCTTGATCTGGAATTTCCTCGTTATAGTGAATCCTGTGAATATTTTCGTGAAACGAAGTTGTATTCGAAAGGTTTTTGATAGGATATTACTCCAAAAAAAACCCACATTTTATACAGATAATTGGTTAACAAAGGAGAAAATTGACCAGTAATTTGTATTAAGAACACTCAGAAAATAGTATTAAGAACATCTTATAGAAACATTTGAAAGATCTATTGCTCCCCAAAGAAGTAGAACTACTCAAAAGTATTTTGTCCTCAACCATCCTTACTTACCTGTTCTTTTATTCCCCTCTTAACATTTAGCAAATGTAAAGTCAATTTTCCTAGTAAGCCTTTCTTGCCAATCGGAAGCCAGTCAGTCTCTGAGTTCCGCAAGCTGTTTACACTTTCTCCGGATTTTTCGAGTTTCTGGCTTGGCTTCTTTATTTTTCTAGCTCTGCAATGTAATTCAATGTGTTTATTTTTTTGGTGTTTTAGGTTTGATAAAGCAAACAAAAAGGGTCTATCAAATGGATATTTTCTCTGGTTAGTCGTCGGATACGGGTTTGGTGAGTACTTCTGATCATTTGTTCCTTTTGGAGCATTTATCTTAATGGTGTTAGATTTTAGCTTTCGACTTTTCTACGCATTTTAATTCTTTTATTCATCGTATTTTAAAGAACAAGTTTAGAAGGTTTTCTTTTGCAAGATCATCTTTGATAATAGAAAGTTAGCCCCTTTTGAATCAAGCTAACGATGGATGTTCTTCTTCTTGAAGGTCTCTTCCTTACATATATGGGCCTATACTTGATGGATGGACATGGTCAACCCGCCCTTCTCTACCTTGTTCCATGTGCATTAGGTAACGAGTTCCCTCGTCTTTGGCTTTCCACATATCATTTTGTATTGTTCAAAAGTAGCCCTACTGGTAAGCTTCGAATATTCTTCTCAATTTGAATCCTCGTAAATCTTTGTGACGTTAGACGGGCACTAGCTGACCGCTAAAAAACATATACAAAATTCTTGAAAAATTAGCCAACAAAACTTGGCTATGATAGGTATCCAAAACACAAATCTAAAAAACAATCATTACTCGTCTAAAAAACTTTACACCCTCTAATTCTACACTTAACTTTTTCCTTGTGTTCATTCGCTTATTAATTCGCATAACTAATGCACGATCTACTTTTACCTTTTCTAATCATTGCACTTATCAAATAACCATGTTAGAAAGTAGCGTATCACTAGCATTACCCACTCTTGCCTACTTGTTGTCTTATTGAATGATCCTATAATTTCCCAAGTACGATTGTGGCTCGGCTCTTGTTGTCTTGTTCTGTTCTCCTTCTTACATATGCCAATTTTTCGGAGGCTTTAATCGAGGATGCTTATTTGTTGCAGGCGTTACTGTGATATTAGGGTGCGTGAGAGGGGAGCTTAAACAGCTGTGGAACTATGGAGATCAACAATATTCCCCCAACAATAATATTTCAATCGTATGAACACTTTGGATTCGACCAAGGTCATGTCTATAAGGTTATATGCTTCAAATTGTCTTATTCAGTAGCTACTGAATTCTTCTGTTTGCACGTGTTCCTCCTTTCCTGAAATTTATTTTATTTTATTTATATATATAATTTTTAGTGCTTTGACTTGATTACCCTCCTCCCAACGTAGAGATGCTAGAGAGATAGGATTTTTTTTAGTCTATTGACAGTTTTAAAATGTACTATTTTTTTGTTTAATACGTATGAAATAAAAGCCTGGGAAACAAGCACTGTTATCGGTCTCATTTTTATCTTTGAGGTAGAACTCAATTTAAACATGTGTTTCTACTTTTTCTTTGGACAAATAGATTTTTAACTAATAATTAAAACTTTTTTTTTTATTTTTGATAGAGTAAATTGTTCATTTAAGATTTAAGTGTATAGTTCTGGTTTGGTTTTTTACTTTTAAATTTACGTATTAATGTTTAAATATGGGCATTTGGACCCTTTCTCTTAGATGTTTGATTGTTTTTTTAGTAAAATTAAGAGCAAAATGGTTTGTAGCATGTGTCAATGGCACTCCCTGCTTACGGAAGAGGATTTCAAAACTATGAGACACCCATTGTCACGTTCGTAATGGCTAAAACATGTGTGTTAGCAACTCTTAATGTCTAGGGGTAAGCAAAATTTGGCTGGAATTTAAATCGGATCAGAATTACAAGTTTTAATTTGGTCTTTGTTTTAATTTTTAAAAAATCGTAATTGATGGGTCGGTGTCAGTTTTTAAGAAAAAAACTGTAAAATCAAAATCGAGATCGTTAGTAAAAAATTTTTTAAAATTGAATAAAATTCGACCAAAATTCTAATAAAATCTAATATAAATATTAAATTTATTTAATTATTTAAAATTTAAATTAAATATAATAAAAAAATTATATTATTATTATATTTTAATTTTTTAATATAAAATAAAATTATAAGTTTTTATTTCAATTTTATTTTGAAATAAAGATAATGTTAACCCCTATAAATGTCATCATTGTTAGAATAAGGTTGTCATTATACAAACGGTTGGGGAAAGAAAAAAAATATAATTGAATTACTTCAAATAAAATAAATCCCATTCAATAGCGCAGGATTGGCAGATGTGCTACGTGCGACGTGATTTGGACAAACCTGGACCATTAACATGGTGCTCTATTAGATCATGCTAGAAGCAATCGTACAATCATAATTTAATTGATTCATAGATAATAAATTATATATTAGAGTTTAGGTTTGACGTCTGCGTTGTCCTAATATGAGAGTTGTTACCCCCAATATTGAGATAACTCCTTGAGATATCAGGTAAAAACCTCTTATTTCTGGGTCGTTGAATTATCGTGATTTAACATCTTTACAAATTATCAGGTCGGAGTCTAGAGCGCCGAAGACAAGAAATTTTGTTTTTTCGGTACAAGATCTTGCTAGAAGCAGAAATTTTGGGTGGACGAATCTCGAAAACAAAGATGAAATATTGAAATTTTCAATTATAGTTTTTATTTCATGGTTCAATTACAGCGCACGATCATGGAGTTCTTGGATGATTTCTGTTTTTTTTTTTTTGCAGAGAAAACTACAGAGGCTGGTTCTAGTTTTTGGATTCTATGAATTTAACTAAATCATCGACGGCACGACATGATGACCCCTTCTCTTCTCCCTCCTCCCTCGCCGCCGCTCTGATGAGCTCTTTCGCCTTTTCAGCCCTCTTCCTCATCTCCCCTCCTCCGCCGTTGTTGTCCAGAACGAACTCCACCACCAACTTCACCTTCCCTCTCTCTATTTCCTTCTCCACCCCCCTCGTCAGCTCCACGCTCACCCCCATTTCCTCCGCCAGCATCTTTGAGTTGTACCCTTGCTCCGCCGCCATCGGCCACCCTATCAGCGGCACCCCCTGGCTCAGGCTTTCCACCACCGAATTCCACCCACAGTGGCTGAGGAAAGCTCCGGTTGATTTGTGGCCTAGAATCTCCAGCTGAGGCGCCCATTGCCGGATTAACATACCCTGTTTTCTCTCTTCGAACCCTGGAGGCAGCCATTGATGAGCTCTGAACTCGCCTTTAATGTCGAAGCCGAGGGGTGGCCTGACTACCCATATGAATGGTTTTCTACTTTCTTCCAGTCCGTAAGCTAGCTCCATCATCTGGGTTTCTCCTATGGTGTTCTGAGAGCCGAACGAAACGTACAAAACGGAGTTTGATTCGTGGTGGCTCAGCCATTCAGTACACTTCTCGGGCGGAACTCCGGCTCGTTTCCCGGCGAAGTTACTGACCCCGGTGGAGGAGTTCGAGGATGATCTCTTAAGGGCCTCCGGAGGAAGGAGAGGTCCGATTGCCCATACCCGTGCTTTTACGAACTTTCTGAGCATCTCTAGTCCGTGAGGCTCGAGCTCTTCGACGGAGTTGCAGAGCCACCCATCGGACTCTAGAGAGAGAGAAATTTGTGGCCGGAAATATTCCGACCATGTATCCGTTCCGTCGGCGGCCTTCAAGAATCTATGGAGGTGGGAGCGATTGAATTTGATGGTCGGAGGAAATCCCGGGATAGAAAACTCGTCGCCGGCAATATCCCGGTGGGGTAAGTGAAGCCAGAGAGAAACATAGGCCAGAGTGCCGTACGCACCGCCGGTGGCGAAGGCGATATTCCGAGTTCCGAAGCTTCTCGCAACTTTCGCCGCCCAACCTAAGAACACGTCGGAGATGATGCAAACCGGCGGCTTTCCTTCTGTTCTGACGATGTCGGCGACGAGACTTCTAACCTGAGCTTCGAGGGAGAGAGTGGACTGAAAGAAGATTCCGATCTGATCGAGAGAGAGATTCTCGGTGCTCTCTGTGTTGGGCGGAATCCGGGGATCGGAGACGGAGAAAGGGAGCTCGGCAAAGACAATGGAGGAGGCGGCGGAGGTGGAAGAGACGGTGGACTTGAGGTACTGAACGTTGAGAGGAGTAGAAGCTATGGTTATGGCGAAGCCCGAGACCCGCTGGATTTTGTTTGCTAGGCCAAGAAACGGGATAAGATGGCCGTGGGCTAGTAGTGGGAGCATAAGAACACGGTGTCTACGTTCTTCCGCCATTTCTCTCTGCTTTGTTTCGCAAGCTTTTGAAGTTGGCTTTAATGGCGGAGAAGGAGCCGCATGACTGATGGTTGTGAATTTTAAAGCAATCTTTGGAGCAAATATTTGAATTTCATCTTTGGTAATTTTTTATATTTTTAATTTATCCCAGATAAATTGACACATACTTTGTGTTAAAATTAAAAAAGAATAATCAATGGTGGAAATAAAAACAACAAAAATTAAAAGAGTAATCGAGTACTTGTAACAACATAAACGTGTACTATTTCATAAACATGAAGAGTTCTTAGATTCCAACAACACATGAATCTAATCAGCCATCCCCGACCCAGAAAACAAAAACAGATTTAATGTTCAATCCAAACACAACGATGATCATGGGATGATTCAAGCATATGTATGCACAAAAATAATGGTATAAGGAGGGTCCCTAGTTAGAGCCCCGCTTTATTATACAGCCAACTCAAACCACAAGCATTTAGGACGATGAAGATGATGCAACATAAGACGGATTGAACACGCCTTGTTCGGCACACGAAAGCACCTCGTGAGGTCCAGCTTCTTCTCGGCCAGCACCCAAAAGATCGAGGTAGTAGAGGTAGTGAGAGATGATATTGTTCATTGGATCAATGTCGCCTTGGCCGCAAATTGAGTCTCCGTAGAGAATGTTCATGGTGGTACCAAACCCAGGAATCCGCTTGGCCAATGTATCGTTCTTTGTTGGTTTCCAATTCCCGACAAAGACGTCGTGGGCCGATGGCTCTGCCTTCTTCATTGGAGTCATCCACCTCGAAATTGCAGTCAGGAAGCCGATGGTAGCATTTTGCTCGAGGTATTCGGGGTGTTTCAATAGATCTAGCTTCAATGCTTCACCGATAGCCCCATAGTTGTAATTCCTAATTTCACACAAATATCTTATCATCATATTTTTTCCAATCAAGAGCAAAAATGGCAATGCGGAATTAAAGTTCATCGCAATAATGAAAATGTCATAATGCCGAGTAAAAACAGAGACATAATGATGAACATAATCAACATATGATGAAAGGGTGAAATTAAAGTCCAATACAAGTCTTGAGAGAATAGATATCGATTCTTTACATGATACCGACAAAGTAAAATGTTGGGTAGAATCAAAATCTAAGTTGGTTTGTGTGATTCGTGATAATTAAACTACTCATTTCGCGATTGATAGAACGAATTAGGGAGACGAATTATCGGCGCATGAAAGATATTTGAAGTAAAAAGAGGATTCACTTGCTTACTCGATTTGCAATCATCTAAACCTTTTTTGGTATCAAACGTTGGGAAATCCAGAGAAGGGATAGAACAGAAGCAAAAGAGATTATAGAAGAAGAATCGGATCCAAACCAGTAGATGGGAATTGCTCCACGGCCATAATAATCTGCGCCTGGAGAACATGGATAGGTGTATTTGTAGTAGTCGTCACAGTAAGACTGGCTCGGACTCATTTCCTTGTTGTAGCAAAGACCCCAGGCTAATGGTCCTCCGGTAGCGACGCCATATCCACCTGATATTCACCAAAATATACCCAAATAGTTCAGTCGATCTCGTATTTTCATCTAAGCTGGATATCGCAAAGACGAAGATATTTAGAATTTTCGCATCATTGCAGAAATCCGATTTGTAAATCATTGCCAAATTAGGTTTCATAGACGCGCACGCTTTTTGGAAAGAGAATAATGCGGCAGAAGGGAGAGACTTACAAGAGGTTTTGCACCCTACGTGCCCGAGGAAAGCGGCGATTTCCTTCATTTGCATGAGTTTGTTTCCAGTGGTACCGAATCCGAGAGGCTCGAAAACGGCGGCGGCGGCAATGAAGGAGTGGTAGTCCCAAAAACCGACGGCGTGCGCCACCGGAGAATTCCGTTTGGAGAATAGATTCTCGAACTGGTAGGTCTGGAAGTAGTCTGTAATAGTCAAATTACAGCAATATTCAGACCATCCCTTACACTCCCATCCTTTATCACACATTTTCTTCCCGTGCTCCATCTTCACTTTCGGTATGGTCGCCGATTGATCCTCCCCATTCACCGCCATAGCCATAGCTAGAACCAGACCAAGAACCACAGGAACCGTCCACTTCGTCTTCATTACTCCTCCTGCTTTCCCCTGCAAAACGCAATACAATAAAGTCAAAAGACAAGAACAAAAAATGGAGATCTGCAATGGCTTCCGCCAGAAGCAGAGTCAAAACCAGAAGCAAAACTTGCCGGAAAAAGGCGAGAAAGAGTAGAGAGAGGCGGATCCAAGAGGAGTGAGTTTAAAAAAAATGGAGGAATCAAAGGAATGGAGTATACGAGCCTGGGAGATGAAGAGTCATTTTCAGGTTTCGTCTACTATCAATGGCGGATGGAGTCTGATCCAACGAGGACCGTCGGATCATGTGATGGTTAGTACATCACAGGCTGTATTTGGAGGGAAAGAATCATGGGGCCATGCCCCACTATGCTCTCTCTACCGACACCTCGACACCCACCGACAATCAGCAAAATGAACCTTAAACGACATCGTTTTTGTTAATTTTAATTTAATAAAATCTCTTTTACCAATCAAATAATAATAAATGTGACATAGAGCTCTATGATTGTGATATATATATTATTCAATAATTATACATGTTTATATGTCAAATTATGATCTTAATTAATTAAAACTTAAATAATTATACTAATTATGAACTGATACTTCAATATACACAATAAAAACATATAATAAGAATGTAACAACAGATATATATCTTATCATCTCGGCCTTGAACGTAAACTAGGCCGGATGAGCTTGGATCGTGAAAATCATACCTGGGTTCGGTCCCAAATTATAGCATGGCTCAACGAATACTAACTTGGTTCAACGGGTCTTGACATGGATTCGATCAACTCAAACAAAAATGATTAGGATGAACTCGAATATACAAACAACATGTCCGATTACATCTCGGAAACTCGAACAGTAACAAAAGAAAGAACAATAGGATTATGATACAGAAAATTGCAATCATTTGAATTCTGTACAAAATCAAACTTAGAAAAAAAAGGTATTTAAATTTGGTTGTTTTTTCCTACAACTATCCTGGCTCCCTATGAAACTACCTTAAAATTTCCGAAAAATCAGTGGCGGGGTCATGCCACGAAAAACGGCATTCTATCGATGAGAAAAAAACTACCCTAGATGCTAAACAACCGGGCTGATCCCTTTATCAAAAACTGGACCCAAGAAAAGAAAAACAAAAAAGGTAGTCTAGAGATCATATCTATGAGTTTGCTGGTCTTTTGCTTCCATGTTCTTCACACTGTCCACAATGTGTTGAATCTTCTTTGATAAACTCTCATTATGCTCTTCTATGTGCTCGAATATCAGTTCTAGCTGTCTTTTATATGATGCAGACCGATTTTTCTCAGTAGCAAGCTGCTGCGAAAGTTCTCGAATCTTATCATGCTCGTTCTGCAAGATCAACATGCCAACTTTAAGAAAAAAAACAAATTGCTCTTCGACTCCACAAAATATTAAATTATCAAAAAAATGTTTAGAGAAACATAAGACTAGGAGATAAATAGCTGTAAAAACCTGATAGAGCCTATCTAATGCACTAAAGCAAGAACAAAGAAAACAATTATATAATAGAAGGATCAACACCAAGAAAACAAAACGAAGTAGAACTGGGAACAATTAATAGATGCTCTCCTCTCTATCTCGATGAGCAATAAATGGAGGCTCGTCTCCCCTCAAAAGTTTATCCTAAATTCTCCATACCATCATTAGACACAAACATAACATATTTATACTAACCCTAAAACCAAGTTGACTAACTCAACATAAAAGCAATAACACAATGTAAAGACCTTCCTTCCATAATGAGAAAAGCAATTTATCCATGTCTGACCAAACATAAATTTAGAAATGCAAATATTTAGCAGCTAAATGAAATTGATGTTACTAACTTCTGATTTCCACAACAAGAAAAATATGATCCATAAATCTAACTATTGAAAGAACTTGCCAGCTACTATGAGTTTTATAACATGATTATTGTTCATCTCAAAAGTAAGTCTGGACTATAGTTTTTCAATTGTCTCTGACAAAAACAACATTAATTCTACCTCTTGGATGAGTGTGCTCCTTCACAAATTTTGTAATAACCCATTTTCCAGAACTAACTTTCCTCACCAAAATCATTGCCCTACATCCAACTCTCGTTTCTGCCCTCTGTCTCACAATCTTTTCACGCCAGTCAGGCATCCTACAACCCTCTTTGTTACAAACCAGAGCACGACCAATAGCAGATCCATCTCGTCTTGATCACGAGAGCTTGCTCACTCGTATGATGAATCCCATGTGTGTTGCATAACAGTTATAAAATGTATAGCTGCTGCTTCAGATTCAAATTCCTGGCCTACAAATGGCTCATCCACCATTGACACTACACCAAGTGACTCGGAAATTATATCCCTCTCAGAAGAAAAATGCGTAAACTTTTCATCAAGATCTTCATGGAATGAACCTTCAATAGAACTTACCCCGATTTTATTTTCATCAACTGGATTGTCAGCCTTTTTACCTGCAGAACTTCCCAGCACATCGGAATTTATATTGTCATCCAATACAAAATCCACTGCAATAAAAGTGACTGATTCAATAAGTTATCAATTGCAAAAAAATTAAAGAACTTCACCTATCCTTTTTTTATGATGCCCCATGTAAACATCATAATCAAAAGCCAACAACTAATTTTCTTTCCTTCTCTTTACTACGTCATTTAAAACAATTCAGAGATAAAAACAGGGATAAGATCTAAAAGGTCTAAAGATAACTCGACATTGAAGAACTAAATATTCATACGCTAGTAATATTCATACATTTTCTGTATTTTCTATGAATTCTATTTAAGGGAAGAATAGATTGCAAACGAAATTGATTTGTTTCTCTCCAAACACATCTCAAAATTAGTAGTTGCTATTATTCTGCATCTGTCTATGATATTTGTGATTAATTAGCTGTTACATACTACATGGTTAAGCATTTTAAATCTTATAGCTCATTATAATAAGAACTTCCTTTTTAAACTAATTCATCATCGGGAAAGTAGATAGAATATACAGTTACTTAAATTGTCAAACTTCAGATGATAACAGAAATCCACAAGCTCAATATTCTCTCCCATAAATCAATAGGGCTAAAACTTCGAAACTGAACAACGTTTAAATACGATGCAAACAATTCCCAAGTGTGAGATAAAGAATGGGAAAATGAAGAACTAATCGCTCCGTAAAAAAAAAAAAACGTTCAGAAACCCCCCTAAAAATCCACACGCAGAATTCCTCGCGGTAATGCAACAAAATTCACAATCCAGAAGAAAATTATACAGTTAAATCTCATAAAACGAAAACGTACTGAAATTCTCGAAGATCCTGCCGAATAGACGCGGGAAACAAAGCTAAAGACAGCGGAGAAGACGAAAGACTCGAAGCGCAGAGGCGGCGGTGCGGTTCAGGCGATTAATATGAGGGCTCAATGTGCTCCACGTGTCATACAACCATTGAACATATGACTATCAGCAAAAGTCAAATGTATCATTTAGCCAATACAAAAAAGACACGTCATTTCTCAGTAGGCACCCTGCTACCTCAAAATTGATTATATATATTCAACTTCACTGCATTTCCTTTATGAGGGAGGTCGCCAGCTCATTCTTCAACATGCACGCGGTCAGAGCAGAGGGCAAGTCTCCTCCGACTGCTTGTAAGCTTACGGTTTCATGTTCTATTTCACTCCCGATGGGATTTTCACCCTTCCCTCACGGTCGGTCACCCAGGAGTCTTTAGCCTTGCAAGGTGGTTCTTGCTGATTCACACGGGATTCCACGTGCCCCATGCTACTTGGGTCACCACCATAAATCTGTTTTCACTATCGTTGATTCGTCTTGCATATTTTTCCAAAGAAATTTTTCAACTCTCACAAGTCACAGGGATCTGTTGAAGTCCAGATCTACTCATCTCTAAGTTTTCTAGGTTTGGCCTCATCTTCTGGTATGCATCGCATTGCATCTTCATTCTCATTCTTTATTTCTATATTTTTATGATTCGGAGGCGCGCTCGTCCATGTTTTCTTTTGTTGTGTGCTTTTGATTCATGAATCTTTGGATTCAGATAGCGAAGTTTCATTTGCGTGGTGGAGTTTGAAATGCTGAAAAACTATGAAATGGTTTCTTAGTTTGGAATTCCAGCATTGCTTGATGTTTTCAATCTCCAATAGCAGAATTTTAATTAATGCCGCGATGCGTTTCGTGTATTATTTTTATTGTGTATTATTGTTATTTTTGTTTCTTAGTGTATAGACAAGTTAATTGAGGAAAGGTCCCATTCTATCTGAGTTGTACTGGAAATGAGAACAGATTGTGGTCGTGAGAAAAATTATACTCCAGTTTTTGTCTACATGTCCTCGGTGCTATGAGATTGGCATAAAATCTGCATCCTCTGCTATCTTATCGAAAATGAATTCTTATAGTGATTATTGTAGTACCTATGGTGATGTCATGTGAAAATTTTAGTTTAACAATAGTAGATTGAGTTTTGAATTCTTCTTAGCGGGGTGATGAACAATGAAGTGCAACTCTTAATGTGTCAGTGGCTGAAATGTACGATGATGTTGGAACTCATCCTACAGCTCCACAACCACCTTTGAGTTCTCCACCTAATCCATTTGGGAATGCATTTTATGGAACTGGTTCGGGGCTCATTCGTGGCGGATTAGGTGCATATGGTGAGAAAATCTTTGGATCAAGCTCTGAATATGTTCAAAGCAATGTAAGTTTGAAGCAATTTTTTGGTTAGCAATTTGTGGCACTAAAAACAGTTTGGATGCATTCAGTGGTTGTTTTAACCTTTGCTCGAGTTCTTTTGCTTATCTATAGAACAACAACTCAATCCATAGCGGCATCATTGTAGTCTTTGAGTCGTTATTGTTGTTTAATGATGTTGTGGAATTGTGGAATCGACTTGCAGTAATCCCATTCATTATATGCTGCAAATTATTTAGTCTTTTCCCATAAAAAAACTAAATAATCCATTTCCAGGTTTAGCCGAGAATCTCTAAACTGGTTGTTCATCAAGGAATTGCTTGGCTGGTTTTTGCAAGTTATGCTACTGAAAGTAACACTTCTTTCGTTGGGAAGTGGGGAGGCACCCTTGTTGGATATCATTGCCTGCGCCGGCAATTCTTTCACCGGGATGTGTTTGGCTGCTGCCGGGAAAGTCATGTGGAGGTACTCCTATATTTTACTGCCATGGACCTCCTTATGCATGGGAATTTTCTTGGTGAAAACAACGAAGAGAGCCCTTTGCTGAGGTGAGGAATTATGATTCAAGCAGGCATCACTATCTCTTGCTTTTCATTGCTTTTGCTCAGTTTCCTCTTTTCATTTGGCTTGGCAACATTAGCATTTACTGGCTCTTTTGATTTTGGCTGAGTGTTTCTAGCTGTTCTTAGATTATTGCAACCAACGGTTTTGATCATTTTTATTTTCCTAGTCGTAGAAATTTGTATTTTTTGTTGGAAAATTGTAGTCCTTGGAAAGAATTGCCAGGAGAAATCTATTGGAGGATCAACTAATTTTCCTTTCAATACCATGTATCTGAAGATCTATCAGGCGTCCCCAGCTAGCCTAGAATAGAACCTCCGTGGCATACACGAGTATAAGCTGGTTCCTTTGAGAGAATAGTAAGATAAGAGTGTGATTGGTTAAACCTTTCATCCGAGATCTGGAACGGTGAAGTGCTCGTGATCGTCTTCTTTGATCGCAATTCGGGGCTTCTTGTTTGGTGGACTGCCGATTCCGGGTCTGTTTGAGATGGCAAAACTTGATTGAAACACTGTGAGTTGAGGAACTTCAGCCGCTCTCAGGCTATCTCGAGCAATCTGCTCGCCCAGAAGACCCATCTCCACCACCCAATCAGGCTCTCCAAACTCGAATGACTCCTAGAAAGAGAGAGAAAGAGAGAGAGAGATCAGCCAGAGTTTTCTTTGAAAGAATAGTTCTTTTTTTGCCAAGTGATTACCTTGTGAGACAATTCGAAGTCTGAAAACTGAAGAACATTGTCTAAATCGGCTGGCCATGGCGGCGTGAAACTAGACGCTTGATCTACAGCCATTTTACGAGTTCTTTGGTGAATTTTCTGGTTAGCAGGTTCATCGGAATCCTTCTGTTTATCCACTATACGATTGGAACTCTGACCAACTCGGATTCCGGTGGCAAGAAACCTCTGGTGATTTGCAGAAAGGCAACCAACCGAGTGAATTGGCTCGTCGCAATCTCGACAGAGCAGGGCCCTATCTTCGACGCAGAAGATGTAGGCTATCTGGTCCTAGAATAAACAGCCATCGGAACTTGAGAAAACAACTCGGAATCGTAAGAGATCAAAGAGACGAAGCATCGACGGCGATAAACGATGAAATCGAGAGGTTTCTTACTTGGCAGACGTCGCAGTTAGGTTGCTTGGCGGAAAGACTTTCAAGACGAAGCCTCTGGTGCTTGCTCGCAAGTTTGTTGGCTGCGTGAACTTCGATATCGCATTTCGCACACAGCGCCGCCTCGTCTGCGCAGCACATCACCGTCGCCGGAGCTTTCTCGCAAACATCGCACTGGATTTTCATTTTATCGATCTTCGTCTCCGATTTTGAAGATCCGTGGCCCTCTCAGAGAAGAAATTGGGGAAGAAATGACGAAAATGAAGAATAAACCAAGAAAAGAGAGATCGCAAGGTCGTGTGAGTGCCAGTGCGAGGAAGAATCGAAGAAATGGATGGATTTCCAGAATCAAAATCGACGAATTGCCCGGACGTAGTGGGGGCATTGCTAGCAGTTGGGAAGCGGGGGGAGTATTATGAGCCACAAAAGGAATAAAGATATTGAATGGCTGTCCTCATCCCAATTTCCGTCAAACTTTCATGGCCACCGCCATTTTAGCGTTGACTTCGATCTTGAAGATCCGTGCTCATCTCATTCAACAACAAAAAAATCTCGAAAAATACCTTTACATTCCCTTTTTTTATAAAATCTAAAAATATTTCTAAAATATCTTCCAATCCCCTCACCAATCCACAAATTGAAAACAATCAACACAATAAAAGTTTGAAGTTTATCATCGAAAATAAAAAACTAAAAGAAAATACGTAAAAATAAAACATGGATAACATAATAATAAACGCATCTATCCCAAAAATGATCATAAGTATCATTTGTTTAAATAGGAGAAAGCAAATATTTGTGTAATGTAACGAAGGAATTTAATAATTTCTCAAAAATGATCAATCCTTACCTAGAGCCATCTTGTCTTCCACTTGATTCCAAAATACCTAATTACACCAAAAGATCAATCAAATTCAGCATAACCCTGCATGCAATTGCAATCCGAGTCGAACCACAAGTAAAATACACGAACCCCGTGCAAGACCATCATAAGGCACTTGCCAACCACAACGAACTCACCCGGGCGTAGAAATACGTGTCATCACCATATATTTCGTCGAAATGGTTGGCAATTTGCCATGATTCAGATTCAGATTCAGATAAATAAAATTACTAAACTTAGCTTATTGCTCATCTTAGTTCTATCTCCATTGCAAACCAATCTCAGAGAGAGAGAATCAAATAAAAGTTCCAAAAATGTAATTTGAATAACTAGTGAAGGCAAGGCGGAAACCTAGGAAATTTGGAACTAGAATCTCATTCACAGCTAAGGATACAAGAACTAAAAAGCACAAAAGACAGGACTGAATAAATGATAAACCAATGAACAAACAATACAGACAAATATGAATAGATTGGAATGGATTTCAAAGAACAACAACTGAGGAACTCTAATTCTAGTAAATGACTCACAGTGGGGGCAGTTTGGCTTGTTTCAGCAGTCCTTTGAAGCAGATGAGCTCATATCTGAACCATTAGTATCTTTTGGGGTCGGAGAATAAACAGGAGTTCTTAATTTCATTTCTCCAGCAAGTTGCTGCATTTGTTGCTGTTGAAGATTATGGAGCTGGTGCTGCTGAAATTGCTGTTGCTTCTGGGACTGAATCTGGAGCTGCTGAAACTGCTGTGCTGTTAAAAGGGTCTGCATGGCGTGGCTGTTTGTGTACATTTGCTGCCCACGACCGCTTCCTAAAGAGCTAAAATTCATCAAGGATCCGCCATTCGCCATGGCTTGTCCAGTTAGTACTTTAAGATGCTGAATTTCTTCTTTCAGCGCATCATTCAGAGCTGCAATAAAAATAGAGGAATCCAAAATTATTGGCGATACAAACAACAAGAGGAATCATAGAATGAACAATTTGTCGACATTTTACAAAAAATATCAATTAGTGCTGAAAAGGCATCGATTTCAAACCCAAACATCCAATGCAAACAACCGAAAATAAAAAGATGTGTGTTACCATCTTTTCCATCAAATTTCATTTTTGAATTCTCCAAGGAAATATTATAGCCTAAGCTACTCATAATTAGCTCATGAATCACACCAACGTGATAATAAACTAAAGCAAAATGATAACAAATTAAAGCTAAAAGGATGACAAATGAAAAGGCAAGAAATTCACTAATTTATTATCAGCAAGAGTGAAGAACCCAACTATGATATAGAATAATTTGAAAATGAGTTTTTACCATCTTGTAGGTGAACCTGTTGCTCCATTGTTTGCAACCGCAGTTTCAGCTCACTATTCTCAACATTGAGACCATCCGTATCTCTCTAATCATGGGAAACATCAACATAAGTAGGATCAAAAACATGTTATCGCAGAAGCTGGTTTGAGAAAAGAATGTAACATTGTAAACAAACAACGAAAAAAGAAGACATCCACAACATAAATATCAAGTGAATAATTAGTAAAAGGCTCAGCTGATGGATTTACCTGCAATAGGGTCAACTGAGCAGATAAAGAAGTTCCTTCTGTTTGTAATGTCTGCACTTTTCGTTCCAACTCAGCAATGTAACGCATCTTTCTTTCCTTTGATCTAGCAGCTGACTGCCTATTTGCCCAGATTCTGTCAAGGGTAATCAAAACGGGAACTTATGAAATATACTTCAAATCCAACGGGTAAAAACAACAACTGACAGAAATGGATTCAAAAGATTATGCAAAGTAAAGAAAGTATGAAAAGTTCGTCACTCTTCACTAACATAAGAGAAACAAATACAGCGGAGTTTTTGCTACCCTAAATGGTGAGCCATATTTAGACTAACTGGCAATGAAAAAAAATACATACACCAACACATACAATTAACTAACAAATTACAGTTCTATTTCAAACCATGCATGTCAAACAGATATACCAAACTTATGAAAATGAATTGAGGTATGCATGGTCATGATTAATTAACCAAAGTTGAGTCAATCAAATAAAAAGCTCAAGCACATATACGGTCAGGTATACTCCAAATAACTATACCTCTTTGCTCTTTTCGGATCAATTATGGCAAGCTCCGCTAAATTTGCAGCTGATATAGCCTTCTTACAGTCAGCTGCCGATAGATCTTCAGAACTATACATGAGCATCTCTGGCTTGATGCTTGTTGACCCATCCATGGACAGGCTATGCTGGTGCCTAACTCTAGGCCTCTCATTCGAACCAAATGCATCATTCTCAGTTGAAGCAGTCAAGACTGCCGCAGATGGTGCAGAAGCAGAAGGCCCACCCACTTCAAATGGTGATGAAGCAGAGTTTGAATTGAATTTATCCATATCAAGGTACATAGATAACAAATCTTCCTCAGTATCATCAGTCATTGAAGGACCATCAGCCCCACCAACAACTCCTAGATCACTATCAAAACTAATATCATCCGGAAGAGTCAGGATTTCAGAATGGGCACGTCGATGACCCATATTCTTTCGTGGATTGTCATGCATTCCACTGATATCATGGCTAAAGCGATTAGAATCAGTCGATTGTCCATGGCCAAAATGATCGGGGTCTAAACTAACACCAGGAGACTTAGGTAGAAATGACATCGATGAAGAGGAAGTTTCAGATTTGACATTATAATTGATTCCAGGAGGTGAAAACCCTCCATAACGACCTGGGGGTGGCGGAAAACCCCCACCGTGGCTATGAGGTTTGTCCTTATCCATCAACAGAGTAGATAAAAAGAGCTGAATAAATAAAAAAAAATTCAGGAGCCGACGATTGCCCTCAGAAAAAGATCAAAACCTAAAAAAAGAACATTATCCAAATTTCACAACACAAACATCAAAAAAAGTTCGACAAATTCGCATAAACAGCAATGAGCATACAAAAAAGTATGCAGCGAGATTAAAAAATAAGACACCTGAAGCAGAATTAAGAACAATCCGTAAAAAAATTGCTAAAATGGGGGAATTACAGAAAGCAAGCGACGGGGAGAGAGAATTCTCGCAGCTTTTTCACACGAGGGAGATCTTCAAGAAACTGAAGAAGTGTAAAGAAGAGAAGCGTAAGTTTGAGCTTTAAAAAAATTCAAACCTGAATCGAACAGATCAGAAGGAGATTCCGAAAGAAAGGAGGAGCGACTGGGGTGGTCGGATGAAGAAGAAGCTTGGCAGAGATCGGAAATGTATAAATTCCGCCGATCGGACGTCGAAGCTTCCACTCCAAGCGAAGCTCTAGACCGCGTTTGGAGACACCCTGTTAAAATCAGCTCTTTTATTGAATTGAAACGACGTCGTAGTGAAAGCGCAAAAATAACATATTTTGGTTGCTAAAAGCCTAAATCTTGGACGAGGAGCTGAAATGAAAGAAGTTTAATGAAGAACGAGAGAATAAGCCTAAAAAGCAAAAAAATTTAACTAACAAGGAGTGTTGAATTGCCCGAATAAAAATTTAAAGAAGTTGCTGAAAACCGGACAAAATCGATGGACATAGTGAAGATGAAGAAAACACATACCTAAATTTTAACAAAAACGACGATGCAGTTAACAAATATCATAATAATAAGATGTCTGTTAAAATTAGATCGACTTTAAATGGTCTATAGTATCCATTTAAATTGAGAGAGATGAAACTTTGCACATAGAGAATTACTCTAGGAGCTGGAAGATCTAGCAAAATTAGTAGATGTTTCAATTACTGTGATCATTCATGGAGGCTATCTATGGCTACAAAATACCAACTTCCTACAAATATTCTAGCCAGTCACAAACCAACCATATTAGTAGACGCCAGGCTCGGCGGTTTAAGGTCCCAGGCCCGGCTGGCGAGCCGTTTACCCGAACTGTGTATCAAAATATTCAGAGTAAAATAAAAGAAAAATAGAACTGCTAAAAACGCCATCCTAGTCATCTTACATTGACACGTGTCTTGTATAGTATAAGAGTATCTAAGAGTGTGTTATGATTAGTAAGGACCTTGACAATTATCCCCTGTTTTAATTTTCTTTCATTTTGGGAGAGAGAGAGGGAGAGGACTCTAGCTCACCTGTGTTATTCTAAGGTTTTGATGCCGAAAAACTTTGAAAAATTATATCGTTTTTGCGAAGATACGTTGTAACCGGAGCCGGCAGACTTCTTGTAAGTGAAAGTAAAGCCTTCTTTCCGGTGAAGAAAATAAGATTCGCTAATCCGTCGATTTCTGCCTCGTATTGTTCGTAGATGAAGAATGCCGTGAACGAGAATACCAGCCCTGCGAATTTTTAAATGACAATTTTATGGCGAAGAACAAGAGAAGAAAGCCACAAACTAGCTCGAATTTTATCGCATTTCCTTACCCGAACCGATCGCCACTGTTATGGATTGTTGCAAAAGCCATGCAAGAAAGTAGAGTCTGGCTGAAACCTGCATCGATTATATTCATAGCTTTATCGAGAAAGGTAACAGATTATCAAATGTTTCGGCCATCTGATTCGATATTGCTGTCCTACGAATAATTACTCGAACCAACATCATCTATTTACTAGATAATTTAAATTCTTTAACCCCCATAATATTCTTGTTTTATGAGTTCGATTTTAAGATTTTGAACGATGTGAAAGCAAACTGGTGAAAGATAGCAGAGGTATAATGTCGTACCTTTATGAACATTTTCCAATCATCTCCTTGAGCCAGTGTTCTTGCCTCAATTATCATTCCATTCCACAAATATCCCAGGGTCATCATTGCATCTTTCACTATAGATTCCGAGATCTCAAACCTCGATGATAATTCCTGAACTCCGTCAGGAGATCTACAAAAAAAAGTATTAATCAGTGGAGTTGATTACAACGACAAGAATGAACTACACACTTCAAAAAAGAGGAGAGATTATAGAGATAGTGTTCTTTTCATGAGAACCTTAAAGAGAAGTAACTAGGATCTTATAGATCTGTAAGGTCAGCATGCCAGATAAGTTTATTATAAGAATTTTGACAAGCAGTCGACAATGGATCAAGAGGCTTCAAAAATATGAAGACCCAATAGTTAAATACAAACTAAATTTATTTTGAAGTATGAGGTATTTGCACTTTTTTTCTTGACAATGAAAAACTTAAATTTGGTATAATTTTAACACATACCATATCGTTACAACTTCTGCTAACTGTTCCGGTAATTCTGATTGAAGTTTAAGTCTGTGATTCATTCCTCTGCTTCCGTTAATTTAGTCTCTACCAACAATTTCTTCTCTTTAATTTTAATTGGATGAAGTTTCAACTTACCAATCTGAGATAAGAAATTGTTGGCCGAGTGAAAATCAATTGAAGAGAAAATAACACATTCACATAAAAAATCAATTTCTATATGTTAATTATTAAGAAAAAATATTCAAAATATTCGCTGGAAGTACCTCATAATTTATGGGGTAAATTGATATTTACCCTCAAATATAATATTTAAAAACTTGGGAAAACCAAATCCAGGACACAGGACATATTGGCAATGACAATTCATGCTCAAGCAGTAGAGTATTCATACACTCACATTTTAGAAGCCAAAATTCCAAATCCACTTAGGGTTGAAGCAAGAAAAAGAAGAAGCCTGGCCGTGGATGCGATAAAGGAACTTTCACAAAGAAAGAACCAGTAGAACAATAGAACTATGATGAAGAAACACATGAATGATTTCTTCTCCTCCCGCCAAAGCAATATGTCTGCAACTGCAATAATAAAAGACGAATGTCAGTCTAGTATTGCATAATCAACCAAAGACTCAATTTGAAACAGTTCATTACCCTTAATGAATATGAACTGCTCATCTATAACCTTTTCAATGTATATTTCAAAAACAGTTATTAAAAATATATGATAATTTATCATTATAATATCAAAGTATAATAACTAATTGTTTAGTTAACAAAATTTATTTATTAATATATAAAAGGACATGTATTTAAGTAATCATTAGAAATTGTTGACGGTTGCATCATCACAAAGGTTGACATATATTTTAAGCGTGACAAACTAGTCGATCGAGTAGCAAACTAACCATGAAAAAATTAATGCCATAAAGCATTAGTAGTCAAATTAACTAATTATTAAGTAATGGGTTATAACCTAATAATTAGAAGTTAATAATGATGCTATTTAAGTCCTTGTTCAAGTGATCTAGACATTCATGAAAATGCATGGACAAAAAAAATTATACAACCTCTTCCATTGCCCAGCCAATTATTCACTTTTGATTGATCAGAAAAGTCAGCAAAAGACATATCTTTTTCTGTAGAACTGAATGATTCAATGGTTAATCTGACTCCATCCTGCATCATATAAAATTCATTATGGAAATTTAATATGTAAAAAATCTCATTTCAATAAAGGCTCTTAAAAACAATATATGCAAACTTTATCCTATAATGGGAATCACCACATTTACGCATTAAAAATATTAGCAAAATTTTTTCATCTCAACATAAAAGAATACCAAGATCTAAGAAAACTTACATCTAAGGAAACTATTGGCGAGTATCCTATCTGTTTTTGAGCAGCTGTGCAGTTGAAGGTTCTGGTGCAGGCAACCAATTGAATATAATGAGTTGAGAAAAAATGGTTATATGTACCAAATCCCAATGTTTCAATCCATTTGATCAATAAAAGGATGTGCCAAACCATCATAGTCGGAAGTTTAATTGATGGCCTGTAATCAAGTTAACAATATTACTTACACCACAAGTCTTCTTAGCTTCAATGTAAGCAAGAGAAGCACAAAAATTGAATGCATCCATTTTGAAAAGAAAAATAAAATAAACCTGTAAATGTATCTTTTGTCATTTTATGTTGGCCAAAAAAATTTGTTGTTGATTCTCACATGATGTATCAGAGACGCCACAAAGCATACCATATAAGAAAATAAAATGCTAGAATAGAGATTCAAATCATCGCAACAATGTGATAAAAGAAATTATCCTCAGTCTTGGAGTTTGATAGGCGTCCAATCCAACTAATGGCGTCACTAGACAATTAAAAAGATGTGAAGAAGAAAGAGTCGGCTTGGAACTACATTTTTTTCCGCATCTATGTGGCATTTCTACAAAGAGAAACCATTGATTGCAAGTAAAAGTCAGTAATCCCACTATACCTTTGATATCCCAAGCCTTTGAAGATGAGAGAAATGAATTCGTTGAATTTTCTAGGTTCAAGATTAGTGACGCAAAATGCCTGCAAAATAAAATAATAAATGCTTACTCATTGAAATCATTAACTTGGGAGAAGGATGTGATATTTTCTAAGTACAGTACCTTTCCTGCTACAGAAGCCATATGAAAATCAAGGGCTTCCTGAGCACATATATGCGCATGAGCAACATTCTCCACATATGTGAAGTCCGCCAAGTTTTCACCACTCCCTACAATAAACTGAAATGAGAAATTTTGTCACATAAAAAGACTAGATTGGCCAGTTATCGATATAATTACATTGACCTCTGGGCTATTAGAATTTCATTAAAATTACTTTCTATCAAATACCCAATTTACCACTAGGTTGCACCAGTAATAATGCTCAATTCTCATACAAGTTTCTGCTAATTTTTGCCAAATTTCAGTTAAAGTAATTAGAATTCCCAACCTTTCCCCAGCCAGATTTTGCCATATTGACAAGAAATGGCACCAACTGTCTATCTTCTGGCAAAAACACATTGCTAGGTCGGAGGGCACAGGTTAAAAGACCATCCATGTTATTGGCAAACAAGATAAGTGCTTCAGCTTGAGCCTTGAAGTCCACCAACGTATCCTCAAACTGATCAGGGTGTGACACCAGAAAAATCAGCAGAAAAGACACAAAAATATACTCAATTAAAAAAAAAACTGGAGAGTGATTCATAAGAACCACACCTTCCAAGGATAATTCAAGGATTCATCTCCATTGGATATGTCCGACAAACCACTAAAAATGACATCAGACGAACTGTTGTATATTAACCGCCTGACATTGCATTCTCGACTAGCATTGATGACATTTTTGGCACCTAAAAAAATAAAAGTGAATGCAAACGTTATAAGAAATTGCTGCAAAAAATAAAGATTATGAAGTTTCTCTAAAATATTACTTAATTACCTTGAACTATAAACATGTAGCTGAGATGAATATCATCAGACAGTATGTCATTGTAGTCCATGTAAAACACCACAGAACAACCTTCAAATGCTGAAAAAGATACATATTGTGAAATAATCATCAAACTCACCTTATTAAAGTTTTAGAAACTGGCTATAAAAATAATCAAAGTTAGTGACAACAATTTTCAGAAAAGAAACAACATAACTGTAAAATTATCTGAACAAACAGAATAAGTTACACAGAGAGGTGGAAAAAACTGTGCTTGTCAACTATGATTTGAAGATGTGGTGGAATAGATAGCTCATAGAGTCTCCGAAATCCAAATTTAACTGAACAAATTACACTATGAACGGCTATTTAAAGATAAAACACAAAAAACAGATGTTTACGTGGTTTTATTAAGCAAACTATGAGTTTAAAGCTTCACGTGGTAGGGGTAAGGAAAAAATAACATCTTATCCATTCATTATCATATTGTAGCTCTTTTTTCCTGACTGAACAGCACCAACAAACTGAGAGAAATAAGAACTGTGAAAGTTAATGTTTTAAAGAACTAAATACACTTAATTTCACTGAATAGTTAGAGCCAATTTCAAATTTTTAAACTTAAGCTCCAACTCCTAACATATTATAAGAAAAACTGAATAGTGTATTTAGTGTATTTTTAAACTAAATACACTTAATTTCACTGCTACGACGCTCAATACATTCACCAAAAATAAATCCTGATTATAAGCATAACTAGGCAAGAACCATCGGCTTGAATCTTTTTTATCTAATTCCTTGAACATTGAACAAGAGGCAATTACCTTTGACGATCTGAGTTTTATCGCGTACATCGACGTGAAAGTAAGAAGCGCGACCGGAAGAAAGAGCAAGAGCGAGAACAGAGTCGTGCTCGGATGGATCTAAGCTCAACGACGGCGCATAATCGGCGACTCTGACATTCCATTTTCCGAGCTTCAAAAGCCTCAGGACAAGCGATTTTCCAATAAAACCGCGGCCTCCGAGCACCACGCACGTTCTGGGATTAAATTCCGCAAAGCGATCGTCAACCTCCATTTACACGCGGATCAAGAAAACGAGAGAAATTCTAGAGAGAGGGAGCAGAAGTATCAATGGGAAATTCTGCACAACGCTGAAAGTAACTACTTGGCTACATATTATATATTTATGATGACATGTTAATGACATAGAAATAAGAGAATTACGGTGCTGTCATAGAAATTTCAATAAGAAAAACACGAGTGGGAACAACTATTAAACTCGTGATTAAGAAAGTTGATTAGAAGAACATATCGAACATACATTCGAATCAAGCTAATATTTGTATTTAACAAAGTAAACAATCCATTTAAATTTATTCGAGGATCTTCCTTTATTTTGAAATTATTTGTGCAGCATAAATTTTAAAATAAGACAAAGTAGGAAGAAAATGTAAAACAATTAAATAATTTATTTATGTTCATTATTAATATACTAATTAATATATGACAAGTAATCTTCGTGTCAACAAAATAAGAAAGTAAATCTAACGTGCATCTCAAAACATACAATGACATTAGAAAATGATCGTATTTTAGTACTCGTTTTTCCTTCCCCGCGAGTATAGCATGATGAGCCCAAGTTACGGGAGCTCGGGATGAAAGGAGAATAGGGGTATTAAGAAAAGGGATTTCCCGAGGATCTAAAACCCCAATCCCTTTTGGGGGCAAAATACCTCCGATCTCTACCGTAGGTGCCAAAGAAGAATGAGAAGAAGCAACCATTAGGAAGTAAGCATGAAGGAAGCTTTATAATAATCTAAAAATCAACGGCAGAAAGAAAAATTTAATTAACAAGCCGTCCATTATTAAATGGTCAATCTTCCTACCCTATTTGTTTTGTCAAAAGACGATGGAAAATTCGAAACCTGCTCATAAAAAGCAGTTTGCAAAAGTAGGTTCTTCCAAAAACTTAAAGTGGGAAACAATTCAAACTTGCAAATTCAACCTGTTTTTTCAGATAGAATGGTCTGTCTAAGTGTTTTCAAAATGCAAAACTCCAGACAACTTGATAACATCTTGCTTTCATTTCTTCTCTATTTTCCAAGTAACAGATTTTGGCAGAAACAGTTCCCAAAAACTGGTCTCAAGATAAACCGGCACAACTTGTATACATAAAATTTTATATACCTTTACATGCATCAATGTAATGCGAAAAAAAAAAATCAAACCGAAAATCTATTATCATCTTCTTATTTTGGATTCGGTTGGGAGATTCTGAGCCGGAGGTTGAGATCCCGTACCAAGAGCAGCGGCTGCGGATTCAACGTGCGTGAGAAGATACTCGTAAATCTTTTTCCTAAGCCTGTCTATCGTCTCGGAAGAAACATTCGATTTTTCTCTATCGGCTTTGGTCGATCCAATCTCGTCCAACCAATCATTTACGCTCTTGAGCTGAGTCAAAATCCCGGCTATTTGGCTAGTATCCGACAAGGCCGATGTGTCCAAGTCAGCGTTGAGGAATCTCTCCACGAATCCAAGGAACCAATCTTGTGATTGCACGCGTAACACCTCTGCCAAGTCAGCAGCTTCGTCGAGGCCCTCACCTGATGCAAAGAAAAAGAAAGATTTTATTTTATCTTTTGCTAAAATATGATTTAAAACTCTACAGGTTGAGTCATTTATAAAATAATTTCAATATTCCTCAACACATCTTACTATGAAAAATAAGCATTATGCTCTAACAAAAAGATATGATCCTTGAAGGTATGATTTACATCGACAATAAAACAAATTAGACAAAGAAAAATCCGTCTAGAATGGGAAGGACGAGAAAGTTTACAAGAGCAACCATAAAATATCAGTATTCAATCAATCAAATCTAATTCAAAAGTTCAAATAGTCTACTCAAAACTTGGAGAAAATCTTAACTATTCAAATAAGTATCAATGAACAGAAATCCTAAATATATTCTAACAAATTCCAATTTTCTAAACCACAATTCCGATATGTATGCTTTACCTCTCACCCATTCGGGTAAAGGTTGAGATTGAGGCTTTTGATTGGTAGGTCCATCACTAGCTCGACGAGGAATTGTTGTAGCATTAGACTTAGATCCAAGCCCCTGAAGAGTTCTCGAGACGGGTTTGGATGAACTGTTTTTGGACGAATTTTCAAGAACCAGTACTGGTTGATTCCCAGAGTTTTTCTGAATTGGAGAGGGAATCGAATTCGGTTCCTTGCTATAAATCGAAAAATTTGCCAGATTCGAAATCAATGCAGCTTGGACCCAAGAAGTGGCTAGTTTTCTTTGATCTGAAGCAAGCTTAACCGATTCTTCTGATGGAGCCTCGTCACGTTCTGGTGATGAGACAGAAGAAATGGTCTTAGAGAGAGAGTCGGCGATGGTTCGAGCTTGGGCCAAGCTAGAATGGAGGGACAAAAATTGCTCCACTGTCGGTTGTGGGATATCCTCTTTGGCTGAAATGGTTAGCTCAGAATATGTACTGCAAAGAAAGACGTTTTAAAAAGTTGTATGAAACTTAAAACATGAGAGAAAATTATCTCCAGCATCAAGAGATTGGATCAAATCCTAGATTTAATAATGTTTCTTAAATTCATAAAATTAATGGGTCATTTTATACCTCAGACATCGAAGAACACTTTCTGCTACAGAAGCTTCTTGCATGGCCTCTACTGCTGCCGTTTGTGCCACGTCTCTGTGCTTCAGTACTTCCTGCCGTGATAAATGTACAAACAATCAACATATATAATGTAATACACAGTATAAATCTGCCAACTGTCTGATTATTTTCTCTATTTAATTTGTTTTCCTCAAGAAAATTCTAACATTTCTCTGAATTTTATAGACCAATTATCTCTCATGTCTTCCCCTCTCAGAATAAAAAATCATCGTGAATTACAGAATCGAATCACAAAAGTTTAGTTTAGTTTTGTTTGGCTTTTTCGTTTATGATAAGAATGATAAAATGTACAAGAACACCACGCTCGAAAGAATTACACTCTAGTAGAGAGGAGAAAACTATTTTATATAGATAATATTCAAAGATAACCAAATACAACCCTGATGACATCTATTCATAAGAAATCAACATGATAATCTTCCTAGAATACCCATATAATTATAAAAATGCTAATACTAATTTAAACCTTAATTTATAATGCAACAGAATGTCACCAAGTCTGTACCTTTCCGAGTTTGGCAAGTGATGGCGGGAGAGACACCCATGACAGATTACCATCTCCCAATCTTCTATTGCTCAATGGCATCTTGATCAGATTCGCTAAAGGCCCTTTCTGAGCTGAATCAGTTAATAATTTATTTCCAACTGAAGTTCTTTGCTTATTTGAGTTTTCATCCTCCATAGCTCCATTTACTACAGCATTTTTCGTAGAGACCTGCACTTTGTTCCCCTCTTTCGATGACTTTGCGGATACTTGAGCTTTACTCTCATCTTTCGATTGCATTTTATCGCCTGACGTACTCTTTCTAGAAACCTGTCAGATAAATGTTCCATTGATAAGAAACTTGGTTATAAATGAAAAAATAACGGGTGTGGAATAAGAAATGAGCTGATTGATCATTCTTCAATTACAAAATTAATTTTAAGATAATTTATACAAGTTTCTTCATCCAATGGCATCATAAACGACCTATTGCATGAAAAATGGAAGAATATTCCGTCATTTGACATGTTTGACACCTAATCGACGTTGAAAATACTTGAAATAGTAAAGAAATAATCATATCAAAATATTCTATAGGACCAATAAATCTTACCGAGGATCGAAAATCAGATTTTGGCTCAAGCTTGGTAGCTCTACTCTTTGAGTTATCTTTGTTCTTCACCTCCATATTCCCTTCCCAACTTCTCCTCAAAACCTTGGCCCCCAAGTCAAATTCTTGAACCAAATTTCTTATCGGATTACCCGTTGAAGCTCTCTTTGTTGTTGGACTGGCAGATCGAACAGAAACAGACTTTTCGATTACTCCCACTCGAGCTGTTACTTTCTCTGTTCCTTTGATCTTTGCTTGTTGTTGCTTAATCCCATTGGCAAATTTCTCAAAAGAAGTAGGCAATGAATAGCAACTTGTTGGAGATGAAGGGATCGACCTCGAATTCAAAGACTTAAATCTAGTTAGTGACTCCCTTTTAACGTCCAAATTCAGTGCAGGTTTCGCTAAAGCAGATTTCGATCGATTAAACAAAGGTTTCGGCTTCTCGGACCATTCTTCCTTAATGCTAATACTATTTAATCTCGAATTTGAAGGTTTTTCCTTCAAACCCAACTTCAACTTCTCAACAGAGTTAGATTTCAAAGAAGAACTACTAAGAAAATTGAGAGAATGAGTTGCAACAATATCTTCTGGGCTTCCCAAGCACGGGTGTCGCCCTGGAATTGGCCTAACACCATGAAGAATCGGGACAGGCGAAGACGATTCAAGGCGTTCAGCGTGAATGAACTGACCCAATTGAATCTTATCACTAAGAATTAGATCATCATGTTCATCAGGAAGTGAAACATATGTGGCGTGAGAAGAATCAGAGACTTTTAAATAGAAACCTTGGTTTGGAAAAAGCTCGCCCCCTGCAAGAGCTGGAACGATACTAATAACCTGTAAAAGAGATGACCTATGCTCTCCTGCAACTTTCACATCTGTATTCATATGTTGAAGAAGCTTGAGGAGGACACCAGGTACAAGATTCGCCATTTTTCAAATCTCAATATTCATCACTCTGAAAAAAGAAACAGACGAAAAAGTTGAAGATCTTGGGAAATTAATCAGAAGCTTAAGAGCCAGATGGAATTGATAACCAGAAACGGGTTAAGCTGCATAAAAACTCCAATCAATGGAAACCATAAGCTTCCGACTGCCGCTGGTTTGAGCTTGTAAGTATCAATAATCGCAGAGAGAAACATTGTAAGAGAAAACAACATATTTCCATCGGAACCCAGATGAGTCTCATTATCAAAAGTATGAATAAAAGTACAAAAAAAAAACAACAGAGCCCGTGAAACAAATAAGGAATTAAACTCACCGAAAGGGAAAACGACTTCATCGACAAAACCTTCGTCATTTTCTTCCCGAAACCCCCAATCTCTCTGTAAAACCAAATAATGCGAAAAAATACAAAACAAAAAACCGAAACTTTTGGTGGGGATTTCACTCTCAGAAGAAAATCGAAATGGTAAAACAAACTTCCGACAGAGATGCATGGACAGATGAAATAGGAAGGTTCTTCACTGAAACATTACAGAGAGAGAAGGGGAGAAGAAAAATGCAGAAAATTTCATTCCATGATTGATAGAATAGAGCGCAAAGCTGTCAATGTCTGAACCAATTTCACACACAACTCAACCTCGACGTTTTTCCATTTTATAATTCAGACAGTATTGCCGGCGAAGATTAACACTTTGCTTCGGACGGTAGATTTATCAATCACAAACCTTTTAACTTAAACATTATCCTTTTATTCAATATTCATGCTAATATTCATAACCGGAAATAGTTGATTCATCCTTTAATACCAATAAGAAAATGTTTTTTTTTAAGTTACCTCTTCGCTTTCACCTTTCGTGTGATAGTATGTATAGATATGACTTCAATTCCAATTCTTTAATTAATTAGTTTTAAATACAAAAAAAGTATTTTAATAGTGGGTTGAACAAGGTAGTGGGTTGTCGGCTTACCTGAAAATGCGTCACCTCCCGCAATGCAATAGACTCATATACCCTTCCATCTGTCACGCTTATTTTTTTAACTATAAAATGATATTATTCCATGGATAAAACATTGGGAAGAATAATTTTATATGAACGAAAAATAGAAAAGGGATAGTATTGTCATTTCCAAAGAAATGATGCTAAAAGACCAAATAATTGATATTTTTTACAATTTACAATCGATTAAAGTTGCCTATTTCTAATTTGTAGATTTAAATTCTCTGATTATGATTGCTCTCCTATGATTGAACCGTAAACATCTGGTGTACGTGGGACCCCTTTTTACCCTTCTCAGCCTTTAATATATTTCTTTTATTTTAAATTACGTAATTTAGTTTTAAAATGATTTGTTTATTAGTAGGAGTCAAAGAAATAATTGAAAGGATCGCAGACCACGTGGGCTTTGATCGTATGAGGCAAGGCTACATACAATGTCACCGGAGAGTACTGTACCATCACAGTGGATCCAGTCAATCTGACTTTGGATTAGTCAACGATCAGGGATGATCGTGATCTTTCCACGTGGCTGTATGACGCTACATGATGAAGAACAGATTGCATGTGAGTTTAGTAAAAGCTGCATTAATTGATTTCAATTAAAAAATCAAAAAGGTTGGGGGTTGTTTTGTTAGCCAGATCCGTCTTCATACACATGAAATTAAATAATTATTTTATTAGAGCTAAAATTGGTAAATTTTACGTATGATAATTCTATTTAAATTCAAAAGCTAGTCTCTTGCAGTAAATTCTTTTATTTAATTTCCATAATTTGAAATTCAAATGAATTGATAAAAGATTTAACGAAAATCGTACTGATAAATTATCTACAGTATAATTTATCTCTAGCGAAGAAAAAAAAAACTAAAAATCTCATTTCAAATATTATCATGCTTCAATGATATAATTGATATTTACACTAGAGTATATCACATTACCTGCCTAAAAATAAAATTGAAAGATCGATTTACTATCCATTCATAAGTTCAACGATAATGATACGTTTACTTTTTTAGCATATTTTCTGACGCATCGACATGTGATTGATGTAATAATATTATAAATACTTTAACTGCATTAAAATTTGACCGATCTCAATTTAACATGTCAGAAGGTATGCTGAGAAAGTATGCTAAGACGGTAAACATATCATTATTCTTAAATTAGGACGCTAATAATATCCTCGGGGGAACATTAGTACATTTTCTAAATTTTTAAGTTTGATCAGATGGGAAGCATAAAGATAGAAACAGATTTATTTGAGAAAAGAAAATTAAGTACTTCTTTTTTACTTTTTTAGTATATAACATGCAAACCTTGGGAGACAAAATTCACTTCGATGGTTTAGGTAGCACTGCTTGATTCTATTGTACCCGTGGCTGGGGAGAATTCCAAAATGCTTTCAATTCCCTTCTGACCCAACCCCTGAACCATTACATTAGAACTAAAAGACATGAGAATGGCAATCCCTTATCTAAATATATTATTTTGGGGAAGCAACTAGTTGGAAAAGAGCTTCAAAGTTATGCCTCCCTTTACGTGTAAATTTAATATAATAGTTCAGCGAATTCATTTTCATTTTTAGTTTCCCTATTAAAAGGAAAAAGAAAAGACCGTCCTCTGTTTTTAGACTAACAACTAAGAATAGAGGAACCGGACATGAACTTATTTTATGTACTTTTCCTTATTGCAAATCATAGTATGACAGTTAGCAAAAACACTAACCGATAGTATATCAGCCAAAATGTCGTATGGATGAACAACTGATTTTGCAAGACATATGGCAAGCACACCATTGGACATTTCTTTCTCTTCGCTATAAAATTTCCGGTATACTCGAATTCCTGTAAGAATTGCATCCAAAATAAAAAATATTAAAGACTTCTACCACGGTAGAGTTTCAGAATCTTATAGATACTTTCGCATATTCTTTCGCATATATGCGAGTGACTAAAAGATTGAGATATAGCAGTAAGGCTGCATAAACTGGTTTCCAGAAAACGACAATGACTTTAACCAACGGCATGTTACTAAAATGCACAACTTCAATTTCACAACCATTATGATATCAAAAGTTTTTCCTGTTAATATATATAACTAGTTATTTATGTCATGAGACATAATAGCTATAAAAAGCTTTTTCTTCTATCTACTGACCACCCTTCCTTATTATTTGTATTGACTACCTATTTATCATCTGATACGTATACATTTTAGAATGCACCTCACCAGAAGAATTAACGAGAGAACAGAAATTTCATGTTTTAAATTCAAAACACAAGTATAATACCATCTTCTATGGTTTTGACACCAGGAAGGACTTTTCCGAGAGTCTCTGCCTTTAACATCTCATAGAATGAAGGGTAGTGATGTACATCCTGCCATTAAAAAAAGACTCATCGAATGCTAAGAAAATGTAATGGAAACATAGATGAATGAGAGAAAGTCAGACTACCTGAACCTCGAGGACTAGACATTTATTAAAGAGAATCAAGGCTCCGGCTTCAATCCTGGTATTACAGTTAAAGACAAACAATTAGATAGACTCTTTTCGGTAATTTAGTAAACAGTAAAAATGAGCATTTAGAGCTACATACCGAATCAGAAGAATTTTTCAAAATAGTGTACGTATACCTATTGTAGTCACCAACAGCACATCTTCCTTCAACTGTCTTCTGTCCGTCTAGAAAAAAATATTCAGATTCCATGACAAACCACCTCAAAATGTAAAGATTATTTCATTATCTAATAGCTTGAGACGTAACAAAGTTTATCAAATAGGTAAACCAAATGTATAGGGAATACATAAAAGTACCTCTTAGCTGTTTAAAAAAAGGCTCCTGAACGTGAAGCTCAAAGTTTAATGCCTTCGTAATCTACTGAATAGCCAAAAGTTACTGCTTGGTAGAGAGAATATTTTATGTAACACATATCAGACAACTATTTGCTTACATTGAGTAGTTGAGTTCCTTTATCGATAACAAGCTTATCCCATTCAATATTCTGCTTCAAGGCACAGTCTTTATCAAACAGTATCTTTTTCTGACACGAGCTGACATTCGTTTTGGAGAGTATAAGCTCATATAAAGCGGATGCCAGATGTTTGTACAAACAAATCTGATTTGATTTTCTCGAAGAAGAATCTGCAGTATTTGAGAATCATGAAATTCACCTGTTAAGTCGAACAATCTATTACATATCTCAAAAATAGAAGCCACAGTGTTGTGGATAGGAAATGCTCGTGTTTCACCAAACAACATAATTGAACTGTTAATAATTCTCACTAAACGAAAAGGACAACATAATGTTTGCACTTTTAAATAACGACTTAATCTGATTACTTTTGCACTTCTGAGCTGCTCTGAATTACTGAAAAAGTACGCATTAGAAACACACATTTCGAACCCAAAAAATCTCGGTATCAATAGCAGGTCACGCAATAACGCTGTAGCAATACGTTATACAAACAAATGCTGTCCGAATCACTTTATTTTACACTTTTTCCTTTATCAAACCGATCAAATCTTTGTTTGGGATGCTTACCAGTAGAAGACAACTCGAGGTGGCTAAGATTTTCATTGAGGATGTAAGAGCAGAACTCCTTAGGCAAACCGATATCGATAAGGAGGACTCCATCGATGTGAGATTGGAGGACAAACTTTACGAGCTCCTCCATGCAGTCACTAAGATTCACCGGTGATCTTCCCGGAGAAGAAGAAAGCTCCATGAGCTTCGAATTTTCGGCTTTCTTCCCTCGCCGAGAACGCACCCTCAGTTAAATATATATTTTAACGAATAACGATTGATTATCGGCTAATTAAATAATTATTCACTTCTTAATTCAATTATGTCTACTTTTCTTTTGCAATAAAACCAAATAATAAATATACAAAATTTCATCTCGGATCAGACAATGTTGTAGTATGACATTATTGTAAGACCTAAAGCGCTACCCATTGGTGATCACATTAAAACTAATTTGTGAGTATAATGGCTCGTATCCTTACATGATACAGTGCATCTAATATTCTAAACTTCAATAATAGTTTATTATGTCTTGATTCATATAACATCTGTCATGAAACAATTATTGTCACTTAATCAATAAAATTTTCTTTATCGATTATTTGTTGTGATGATTGACCTCGTCTCTTATTGTACTTGCATAACATTAAGCGCTACCAAGTATCAATTCTGTCAAAAATCATTGAGGATGGTAATAACGCTACATTAATCTTATAATGCATTGCACACTCTACAACATTCGATTGTGATTTTTACCCTAAGATAATCATTATCACAAGACTAATAATCTGTTTCTAATGCTTTTTGTAAGAATCGAATTTGTGACTTTGCCTCTTGTACTAATTTTGGGACGGAGAACATTTTCAATATTATCAAAATCAATTGATGATCTATGACGCTTACTCTAACTTTGTAGCGGTTGTAGCATTGTAAGTGACAATGACATTCGATTATAACTTGACGTACTAGACAATGTTATGAAATAATTATTGTCACATTTCTAACCGTTACATGACAGCGCTAATATTGCAGGAACATTGTGTATTTAAAAAAAAAGGACGAAAAACCATTCTACTAGTTTCAAATATTGAATTATGTCTAATCATCGAACTATTAGACACGACTAAAAAAATATTGAATATATAAAGGAAATAACAGCTCATAATTTCTGGTTTTTTCTCTCAATTATTTTTATGAATTTTGAAAATGTAAAAATTAAATATAATTAAAAACTATTAAATATAAAATAAGAATTCAGTCTAATCCTGTCTGAAATTTTACATATTTTAAAAATACTAATTTCAGCGAGTCATGGCTGTAAGGAGAAGCTACATCCATGGAGAAAAATATACGCAGTTGGTGCGAGGATTCTCGAAGCGATGTACGGCGTTTTCGAACCCTCAACTTCGTTCCTCACCGATCTCTTTTCCATTTCTATATCTGTAGTTATTCTTCATTGTTTCTTATTGATTTCCCCTGAGCTCCCTTCAGTCTCAATCTTATCTATCCATTTTTCGCTTCTTTATCTTCTTCCGGGGGTTTTCCCTCGTTTGAGCTCTCCGTAGTGAGTGATACTAGGTTTCTGAAGAGTTGAGCTATAAATTGGATTTTCTGTTTTTGAATTCTCATAGTGAGTGACTGAATGGCTAATCCATCTGGGAATCATCAAGAATCTGGCGTTGCTTTTGATGAAGGCAATCCGAACAACGGGAATTCAATGACTGTGTCGGTTCCTGATAATTCGGGGGCTGCTGCAGCTATGAAGCACAACCCTGGAATCTCCAAGGATTGGTCAGCTGACGAGCAAACTACTCGAGGGGCTTAAAATGTGAGTAGTGATGGGATCTTTCCATGTTGTAGTTTGAGAATATTTTAGTTGGGTCTTTTAAGCACTATTAAATCTATAAATGACTTGAGAATGGATGAACAACAACAGGTGGAAGTGCGTTTGCAAACTTACATCGTATTAAAATTTAAATTCATGGTTTCCTTGTGTACAAGAGATTTCCACGATGTACTGTTTTCCATCTTGGAGGGAATTGAGATGCCGTTTGTTGATAGAAGCATGATTTTGAATTTAAGATAGCAGCTTGAATTGAATAGATTTTTATTGGGTTAAACAAATTGAAGTTGGGATAATAATTTGTTAGAGTTGTGAGTACTTATCTTTTAGGGAATTCAAAAATAGGAATACCTCTCAACTTTCTCCGCTGGAATACTGTTCCATGTGAATTTTTTGTTACCTCAAAGCATACAAGCAAAGAAGAATCATTCCTGATGTTTTTCTTTACTGCGTAGACTTAGTCTTAGCAACTTGTTGAATACAATGATTGAATTTATACTTGCAGCTACTCATCAGACTCCAATATAATTCGGTATGCAAAAATAGCCATGCAACTACCAAACAAGACAGTACGAGATGTTGCTTTACGTTGCAGATGGATGAACGTATGTATGATTTTCTTTGCATCTTCCTTGGGTTGGGAGTTTGCTTGTTAACAGGTGAATTGAAAAGATAAATGAAATTCCAAGTAAGGTTGTGTAATTGTTTTAAGGTTTCACAACTTTTAAATCTTGAAAGTATCAATTTTACATATGATGGATATTTATTTTGAACTCTCACGTTTACAATGTCCGCGCTGCAGTGTGTTATGTGTCCATGAAATTCAGTTGATGATATTTTTAAAAAAAAATTGATTGTTCCTATTGATGTCTTAAAACCAGTGTTTTTTCACTGTTATATTGTTTTAAAACTTCGTGATTTGGGAAAATACAGAAGGTATCTGTAATTATCTTGAAGGGTATGTTGTATCAGGCCTAAGTTCAGTTAATTTGATGTTTGAAGAACTACTGGGTAATTTTGTAGGATTTAACTATTCAGTCATTTTTAAGGTAATGGCTGGCAAACGACTTCTTCACGAGTGATGATTAATTAATTAATTTTTTATTTAAAGAATATTCATTAATTAACCACTGTCATTTTCTAGGAATTCAAATACTGGTTGCATGTTGGTATTTAGCACCTGTTTTCCCACTGCACTTTCTTTTTTAACCTTCTGATTGAAAGGGAATTACCTTGTCATCTTGAAGATTGTGCTCGGGTTTCCTAAAAATAATGTTTTACTAATGAAAATTTGCCCCTGACTCTCTATAGTGAGTGTGTTAGTCCTATCAAATATAAAGAAAACAAAGATAAATTTGGGTGAGCTGTATTTTATACCTTTTTTTGTATGAATGAAACAATAGTTTTACCGAGCACCATCTAATGGTTGTTCAGTAAATTCTCTTAGATCTTATTTTGAAGTGATCATTATCTGTCTCAGAAAAAGGAAAGCAGCAAAAGAAGGAAAGACGAACACAATCTAAATAGAAAGAACAGAGACAAAAAGGTAGGATTGTTAGGTTTTTATTTTGCTATCCTCATCTATTTTTCTATAATTTATAAGAATTCTATCTGTTCATATTCTGTGCAATATAATCAAAATAAGTATGTTCAGTATTTGCTAATCTTGCCGAATCAGTTATCCTATTGTCTTTTTTCATAAGTATTTATGCTTCTTTTTTATTCTATTAAATGCAATTTTAACGCCTAACATACTAGACAATGTACCAAAAACACCATAACATATATTTTTCTACAAATTAGACCCTAACATATGTTCTGGAGAAAGCTACCCCATTCTCTTAAATGATGCACGTGCAGTGAAAATAATAATAATTATTTTTTTCCAAAACTCTGTTTGAATCTCTTATCTCTCTTGGCGAGTCTACTGTCATGATTTGAATGTTTGTAAAGCAGATAATCTAACAAAGATGTCACTATGATTTTAATTTATTTTGTATTTTGGGTAAAACTCTTTAAAAGCCCTAATTTCTATCCTAGCCTACTAGTCTCTAGTTCTCTATATAATTTCTATTTGTGGAGAATTTGGTCAGATTGATGATTAATAATATTTTGGTGTTCTTGAGTTTCCTTCCCTAAATTCTTCTACTTTCTTCTCTAGCTCTCTCTTTCTCTCTCTGCACTTTTAATTCTTCTAAAAGTTATTGGTTAGTGATAGTAGCTGTCCTAAACTGGCATAATCACTTATTGTGTATTTTTCACCTTTATATTTGAGTAGTTCAAGACTCATTATCAAATAAAATCATTAGCTCAAAATACGTGGTTCTGATATTTCTCCATCTTTTACCCATAGGTAGTATGTAACCTTCAATTATTACATTTCCGACATTCCTCTTTCCCTTTACGTTGTGATAAGCCAGTAATGTTTGAGCTTGTTCTTTTTTCATTTCTGTTGAAGAAGTTGGTTGTATGTTTGGCATTCTACTCTATATTTCTACCCAATTCATTGACCAAAATTTTTTAAATTGTGCTACTATCTTTTTATTATTGGGAAAGAATACTTTGCATTTGGTTCTTAGGAAAGAGTTACTGATCATTCAATTAAGGCATCTCAAGCTGCTACTCGGACAGATGCTCCTCCATTTGGAATGCCTGTAATTCCCATTGACAATGATGACGGAATCTCATATAAAGGTTAGTCTGTGATTTCCACTTCATATTGTTAGCAACTTCTAACATTGCCATATTCAGGTGATATTGTTTCATTTTATTAATCTCTATGGTTACACTGGCTTGGTGCACGACTTTGGCGTTAGGGCTGAATATTTTGTTTCAAGGATTACATTCCCTTTTAATTCTTCACCATAGTAAAAACATATAATTGTTCGTTTTTAGTAAGAAACATGACAATTTAAAAAAATTGGTATGGCAAAGGCTGTAAACATGATTCCCTTTTCTACTTGCCTGATGTGCAAGATGAGTTATAAATGTGATGCTAAGCGAATGTTTCCTATCTTCGATAAGAATAATTAAAAGACAAATAAAATAGAAAAAGAGGACTACATGGTCCTCAACCGTTCTGGCATCCACGAATTAAGGCTCAGAAATGACATGCTCTTTAAGAGAGAGATTGGTATTCATCAAAATATTCAAGATAAACAAATACATCTATCGATGACACTATTTATAGAGGAGATAACCTAATTAAAATACCCTAAATACTCTTATAATTATAATGCTAATAATATTAATTAAATCCCTAATATATAATGCCTCAATACTTCCCTTTTGAAAATCAACTTTGTGAGCAAAATGTTATTTTGCTAGGAAAATAGAAATTAAGATCAGTGGGGCTGAGTTTTTTAGTGTCTACAGTTAAAGGCCTCTTCTACTATTTCTTCACAACATAGGCATTAAGTCTTTCAGAGGGAACTTGATATCTTTTTTGCTGAACTTTGGCATTGCACTGCTTGTAGCAATAGGTGGTGCCACTGGAGATCTTCTTGAACAAAATGCTCAGGCTTTGAATCAGATTTCTGCAAATCTTTCAGCTTTGCAGGTAAACTCAATTATCATTATGCTTAGTCAAAATCCCTGGGACATCTGTGATTATCTCTCCAATTATATAAGACATTGACTACTACTAGTTTTTTAATCAGAAGAAGAATCTTCGTAATTTTTGGTTGTCTGGCATTTTCTTATAACTTGTGCTTAGAAATTGTGAAATGGATTTTTCTGTTAATTTTTAATACTAATGCGATGTGGTTTATCTTCAATTCATTTTCTTGTTCCTGTTTATTTCCAAATGTCTGACATTTGATATGGACTATAAACAAAAGATGACTACTATGAGAAATCTAGAATTTGTATACTGGATTCTAGGCAAGATTCAGAAAGTGTGGATTTGAATATTAGAGGAGTTTACACTTCTGTTTTCTTCGGATTTTAATGTAAATTATAAAAAGTTTTTTTTTTTCTTCTGTTTCAGATTCAAGATAATATTGGTCTCTTCTTCCAAACTCGAGATAACATCCTCAAAATCATGAATGAGTATGTGATAGATGTGTTTTTTTTTCCTTTCTTTCTTTTTCGTACTTGACTTTCTCTATGTTTGTGATGTGGATATTTCATTTATCCACTTTTTAGGATTTTCTAGTTTATTTAATTATCTTTTCAATTCTAATAAATCAAATTCGTTGAACGTGATCATTAGTTATTTAGGCTGCTACATATTTTTCTTATTTTTAGAGGTATTTATTTGTTACAATTCTGTAAATGCTATTTTAATAACATCTTTTTATCAAATAATATATGAGATGAATAATTGAAAACTCTCTTTTTCCCAAGAACTCTCTTTTTCCTCCCCAAATATCTCTATTCTATCCTTAACAAATAAATATCCCAAAAAAATAGGAGAAAAATATGTAGCAGCTTAACTAACTAATGACCATGTTCAACGAACTTGATTTATTAGAATTGAAAAGATAATTAAATAAACTAGAAAATCATGAAATATCCACATCATTCCTCTACCCTTGTGAATCTTTATAAATTTCCCTCCCCTCTTATTATATTATTTTCTTAATAAATTTGAAAAAACAACAATTTTGTTTTGCACATGTCATTTTTAGTTTTATCATAGAATATGCTAAATTTGACATAATTACTTTTAAACCTTCTTCTCTGTCATCTGCCTTCAGATTGAATGACATGCCAGAAATAATGAAACAGATGCCACCACTTCCAGTGAAGATGGATGAAGACTTAGCAAACAGTGTCCTTGCTGCCATGGCTCATCCCATGCAATCTTGAATAAAATCTTCAGCCCCATTTTACTTGTTTGTTCATAGAGCATTCACTTACACAAGCAGATTGGTTTAATTGATTCTGAAATTGGAATTTCCGTTCATTGAATATATTCCTCCGGCGTAGTAAATCTTTATCGACCCAAATAACCTTCCTTTTAGAACTCCTCTGCTTTTTGAAAAAGGGAAAAAAAAGCATAAAATGTGTATGCTCATTTGTTAATTTGAGTAGATGGAGATTGTAGAGAGGAGGAATGGAAGATTTTTTATTGTGTACTATAAAATTTGTATGAAAACCTTAATAATCAGTTATTGTTCTCATCATTTCTGGCTAACAAATTTCAGGGTTCTTTCTGTTCTTAGCTGAAGTAAATTGACAGGGTAAAAGAAGATGGGGTCCCACTTTTGATTATTCCAAGTTCTGCTTGCTCTATTTGAGGTAAGGCTCTGCCACAGTGCCACTTCCAATCTTTTTCATGATGTTTTTTTAATTTAATGATTTACAGCTTGTAGAATTATCTGGCCATCAAAACGAGAATTCTCAAATAGTTGTAGGGTTAATGGATGAGGTGAATCTAGAGAAATTTCAGGCTGGATATTTCAATTTCGAGTTCTGATTTATTTATCATGTTAAGATTTTTGTTTAAACCTTGTTGTTAGCCTGGAATTGTACTGAAAGTTCATGTATGCAGTTTGTTATTGAAATGGTAATATGGTTTTACACCACCTTGGTTATTGAATTTGAGAAGATTTTATTTCCAGAAATTGTTTCTTTTTTATTTTTATTTTTTGTGGAAACTCCATGCCATGGTAAGCTACTTTGAAGTGTTTAAGTATGGAAAAACTTCATTAATAAATTATTTAAAAAAATATTCTGAAAATTCTGACAATCGAAAGAATCTAAGATCAATTCATTCAAATAAAATTACATTATATCAGATATATTAATATACAGAGAGTATGTTGAAAATTAGATGTTACCAAATGTACAATATCATAATCTATAAGTGTAGTTATGTCCTATTAACCCAATTTAAATTTCATTTAATGTACACAAATCATTCAAAATAGCAAACTGAATCTTAGAATTCTTTTGCCTTCTGCCTTAATTGGTTGAGTTCCATCTCGATTTCTGCATCCCGGCTCACCAGAAATGGTCTTCCAGCTGGAAGCTCCCCTTTCTGCAAGAGAGAGAGAGAGAGAGAGTATTTAAGGCTGGAAATGGTTTCAAAGATTTATAGAATTTTGAGAATCACCTTAGAGGATCCTGCCAACTCTTTTTTTAAATTAGCCAAATCATCATCAACTGATGACCCCTCCAGCAATGCAAACTGCAGTAAAACGACTTGCATAGCTAAGGTAGAGTGATAGAGATAGATAGATAGAGAGAGAGAGTACCTTTCCTTCGAGATCATCAGTGGTTAACTGTCCTAGAGCCTCGGCTTGAGACTCCATTGCCATCACTGTTAAAGGAAGGTTTTCACTTGGTTTAGTCTGTTTAAGGGAGGATTACTGCAAAAACATGTACTCTAATCCATGCAATAATGAATTATAAAATTGGTTCTGAGTCTACTAAGATCAGAAGTTACTTGTTCCACTTCCAAGTTCAATAATTGATGAATTTTATTGGCAAGCGATCATCAAAGGGAAAATGTTGGAAACAGTTGCATAAATGCACAAACATCTCTCCATTCTCTTTTTTGATCTTTCAAGACTCAAAACAGAACCACAGTTTATAAAAGATTTCATCGTCATCGTTAAACTTGGTGTTGTATCGAATTATCTTCTCAGGCTGTTAGTTCATCATAAAATCCTATCCTTACTCTAACTTGAACGTAAGATTCTTGAAATTCTTCAGAACAAATCCACAATGTGGTGTGAAGGACTAATTTTACATAAATTATCATGAGCAGTAAATAAACCACAGTTACGATTAAAGGAGTGTTTTCGGAAAATTCTTACCTTTCTCTTCCATCTTTTCGAAAGCAGAAAGAGCACTGCTTGTATTGACATTACCCAATAGTTCACTCACTTTTGTTGCAGTCCTGAGATAAGTAAAAGGCCATAGAATTAGCAACAATGCTAAAATAATGTTTTTTATGAGAAAGAAATTATGATTATACGAGAGAGGGGGAGAATCCTTCTCAAGAAAAAGAAGAGAGAAACATTTAATGTAAGTGAATATAAAAGATTATGCGGAGGCTTCTCAGATGGAGCTCGATACAAACTTTGCTGACTGAGCACGAGCTTTAAGAGTGTCTTTCTTCGATTTGGCCTCTTGTATTTTGCTCTCTAAAAGCTACCCACAAGAAAACTTTATTAGTACATACACTTTCTAAGTCAAAAGCTGTAATTAGTATAGGTGAAAGATGGTGTATAACGAGCTAATTATACTTGATGATGAATCCAAAAAGTTGCCAGCCAAGTTGGTTTTTCACCTACTGTCTAAACTCAGGCTAGACCGAGTAACCTGAGACCCAGCTAAGTTGGTTTAAAACTTAGATATTTTTTCTCCTATTTAGGCTAAACTCAGGCCTATACCCTAAAGCATAAGAATTAGCATACCCGAGTATTAGAAACAAGATTTTCAACTACCGTCTTCTGTTGATCAAGCTGAGCCTTTAAAGAATTTGCACTATCCTGCAAGCCCACACTACATTCGTCATAAATATACGATCAATTTTCCCGATAATTTGATAAACTATTCGATCAATTTTCTCAACAAATGAGCTTCGTAAAAATTTGTAAAAGAAATTGAACGATGCATGAGTGGGCGACAAAGTGTTTCTAAGTTATTTTCAGTTGGGGACAGTTCATGGATAGTTAGAAATGGTGGGCTTTAATAAGTTCTCAGTCCAATCCCTTCTAGTTCTAAAGTTAACTTACAGCATTTGATTTACGCCGCTTTAGAGCTTCACGGGCAAGATCCTCATCTCCCTTTTGAAGAGCAAACTGAGCCTTTCGGTACCTTTGAAGAATACAAGGTAAAAATAACATTTTAATAATGAGATAAAAAAGGGACGAACGATAGTAATTTAGCATTAATGGTTACCAATCTTCTGAAGCTTGTTGAGCGGCTATATACTTATTTTCCAACCTTTTTTGAGAAGCCAGTACCTGAATAATGAATGTAATGTTTCAGTGGCAGAATAAAATACATATAAATTTCTTCCTTCTACATATTTGTCTGTTTGAGAAGACTATGCACTCCTCCTCAATTAGGAGGCCTGTGAATGATAGATCATAGAGAAAATTGGCAATTCAAATCACAATTGGGAAAAATGTGAAAAAAAATAAAAAAGGGAGGGAAGAAAGTAAGGCAAAAAAGATGTAGATTATGAAAAACGAAAATTTGTTTTTAGAGTTTATCCTTTTTATTGCAGTTCACTTTAAATGAAGAGAAATTGTTTTAATTGAGTTTTTCTTTATGCCAATAAAGGTTCATCTTTTGTCTTCTATGATATCTTCCTTCATTCAATATTCTTTGTTTCTCGAATAAAAAAGTTGGGAAAATAAAAAAGGGAAGAAGCTTACTTGAGCTGTGGCTTGACGCATCTTCGTCAAGTCATCATTCATTTCAAGCACTGTTTGGTCAAGAATTTTTTCAGGATCTTCAAAGGTACTAATGATCGAATTGGCATAGGACTTCTCATAAGAGGGCAAACGTCAATGATAAATGAAATCCTTAAACAAATTTTAAATTAAAGACTGAGGCAACATAAAAAAATAATCTCACTTTGATGACTCTAGCAAACCGGTCAAAAAGATTCATTTTAGTACCAAGAGCACCCCAACGTTGCTTGGAACCATTAGAAGAATTAGAAAGCGCATTCTTTGACACAGTAACTTTTAAAGCTCCAACTGGAAGCACAAAATATAATACCAAGAAGATTGTCAGTAATTATAACACAAACAATTTTGGGACGCCATTTTTGTTTCAACTTGAATGTTCTTGTTTGTGTGAGTGAGAGAATCGTAGCTATTCGACAGATAGTTTAAATTAATTTTCAGGAATCATCTAATTTAACAAGGTCCCAATTCAAGTTTTCGTCCTAAAACATGATCTTAGCTCCAGATTCAACTTCCATAGCACTGCAATACCATGTGTAACTCCACAGATGACACAACAATAACTCAAAATGATCATCGATTTTCTTGTAATACTTTTCAAATCATTTCCATTATTCAGAGTAATCAAGAAGTAGAAAAATTTCAAGGAATTGCAAGAGCAAAAAACTAATTGCATCGATGTCACATTTACTTGCCCAATATACTTCGTAAAAATAATGAAATTTTCAATCAAATCAATTTTCCTTCCATTTTCTTCTCTCAAACTTACTAACTAACCAATCAACACATCATTTAAAATGCGCAAGACCACTGCAAGACCCAACTAGGAGAAAAAAAGAAGAAAACACTGAAACATAAGAAGTAAATACCTCCGCCATTAAAGAACGAAGAAGTGAGGGGCTTATTGAGCATCGATATATTGCTCGTAGAGCTTGAAGTAGACGGTTGAAAGGAAGAGGCAGCGGTTGACGACAAAGCTAATCCGGTCAATATAAGAGCTCCGGCAGCCATTTTTGGGGATTTGATCGGAATCGAAAGGGAATGTCCGCCGGAGAAAAAGCAGCGAAAGAAAAACAAGATCAGTTATGGAGCCTGCTCTTAAGTCTAGGAGGTTTCAGATAAGGAAGCTCAAGATCACGATGGACAGTGGACACACACAATCACTGGTTTTCGTTTCCGTTAGACCGGGATTTCGGCTTTTATTGTCTAGTCCTGAACCGGGTCACTTTTAGGACTTATTTTGACTAAACTATTTTTTTAGCCCTTCTAATAATGGATAATTTCAAATTCAACCAAATTACCAAAATACTTTTTAATCTCGTATAATATGTGTCGAATCTTGATGCAACAAATATAATAAATATTTATATTTTAATATACTAATTATATTTTAATAAAATTAATCAATAATTTAATACTTAATTATGTAAAATTATGGGAGGATAAAATCGGCCTATACTCACAGAAAAACTAAAACTGACCAAACCAGTTCAAAAGCGTACTTAATATAAGGATGAATTACTTTATTTGAATATTTATTAAATTAGAAATTATGTTTTTGGATTATTCTCTTAATAATTTTTGTTTACAGCTAATTGGAGGCATAGCTGGCACTTGACCAGCTGATCGTGCCAGATTAGAATAATATAATCTCCTCGATAATCTCGAGATTTGAGAAGGAATCCAAATCTAAATCCATGATGAGAGGTCTCAATGGACGGTTAAGATTAATTTAAGTTCAATTAATTAATTATTTCTTTTGTTTTTTATTCAATTATAATAAGCTTTGCTGTCAAAGTTGGAATCTCACTAAACATTTGATTATTTTCAGTTGGTATATTTAATAAATTAATAAACTATTAAATATGTTATTAGTAACAATAAATAACAAATTATATAAGTGGTAAATAATAAGAAAAGAACTAAAATAGAAATTGAGTTTGTATTAACAGAAGCCCAGGACTTGTCAGTGACAGCCAGCCTCCACAAGCCGATAAGTGTTCGCCGTTTCGGAGAGCCAGAGAGAGAGAGAGAGAAGTCAGTCTTCGATCAACGTAGTTTCTACGTTTATCCAGGTCTAGAATTTTAATCCTCCAGGTATGTTCAGAATCCTTTGTTTCTCATCGATTTCGATTTGTTGTTAAAACAATACGTTTCAATTTTGTTTTGTTATGCGCCTTCTGTGTTTTCTGGATTTCGGAGGATTGGTTTTCTCCCTCACTAGGGGTTTTGATGGTTGTGGATCGATGGGGATGAGATAGGTGGTTAGTTTGCTCGGTTTTTAACGTGAAATTGATCCACAACCTCACGCTATGAACCAAGGTTCATAGTCGGTTATTATTAGTACTTTGAACATTCTGGCTCAGTTCCTAAGTCCGCATTTTCTTTATTTTTTCAATTGGAAAAATTGAATTCGGGGAAGGACCCTAGAAGCATATATATTGTTCTATAGGAGAAGAAATGGGACATTTGTTTATATTTTCTGGAGCATTATGATTTAACTTGAAGTCCAGATCTTATACGATCTATTAATAAGCTTAGTAAGTATAGTGTTTCTGTATTATCTCTCTATCCAACAATTTTATTTTTAATATTTGCAAATATATTTCGATAATATCCACCCACAAACTATTCTGCCAGAATTAGCCATCATATTTTCTGTATTTCAGTGATGCCAAAAAGACCACTACACTCAAAATTATCATATCTCCTCCTTGTATAAGCTATTGGATTTTCTTTATTCAAAGATCCGTCTTTTTCACTGTCATCAACTTGCCAACATATCACAAGCCATTCACAGTTCAAAATCTATAAAAGGACGTCCAGCGGGCCGGTGGAACAACAGATGATTAGCTTTTTCTTCTTGTTTTTAACATATCACTTACCATTTAGGCTGGGAAATATCCCTCAATTTAAGATTAACCGCTGACAAAATTGCTTTAATTCTAGTTGTCCATGTGAAGAAAGTTGAGTTAGGAAGCAGTTTAGTCCCCTTAATATTCTTTCAAGGTAACTAAAAGGTCCTTTTATCCTTTCACCAAAAACAAGTATTAGAAAGATATTTTTTGAAGCCTCAATGGGGAGATCCTCCTCATGAAAAAAAAATACTCGATTCTATTTGTCTCAAACTCATCGGAACACGCATGGCGCTACTAAGACAGGACCACATCATCCCTGATTTTAACTGGTCAACTCCTGCACTGTTTCAATTCGTTAAACAGGCAAACTATGGCCTGCATAAATAGTCCTGGAGACCCTTCTTAAATCTAAATTCCCATAAAATTTTCATTAATTGTGTTATTGTACGATTATGAGAGCTTTTTTTTGTCGCGTGTGTATTGATTGATATCAAGTGAGATTGAAAGTGTCAATTTGGACTGATTTGTTTCTCGTGGAACCTATTCAGGTTTGCTGAGATGTTTGATTTGGAAAATTGAACGCGGCAAATGCCTCCTGACGATTGGATCTAGAGTCAACAGTGGAGATACTCTGTTGGATTTTGCAGGTTGGAAAGTCTTATTGAAATAGAAGGAGCTGTGAATTTGGTATATAACCAGGGGAATATTTAATTTTGATTACTGATTTTTAACTTGGAACACCCCTTTTCGCCTAAGGAAAAGGGGATGAGTCACTGGGAAACTTCAAGTGGGGACTTGGAAAACTTGACGCCACTAGATGGGGGCACGGGGAGTCTTAGCTTTGAGGACTTCTACGGCAATTTTTCAAGCCTAATGTCTTTTGACACTGATTCTGGTTGGTGCTACGGTGGGACTACAGATCATATGCTATGTTCTTCTGGGTTCTCATCCGATCTATCAATGCCTTCTACTTCTTTAGATCCTTTAAATTTTGTGGAAGATAATAGGGAGCCGTTTGCCATGACTGAAAGCAGTAGTATTACCAGTTCTCTGGGAACTACATACAATGGTGGGGTCAATAGTATGTTTCAGCATCTGGACTCTGTATTTAGGTTTGAAATAGATTCAAAGGGTGTAAACGACTCAGAATCTAAACAAAAAGATGTCGTAGACCATGGTAGCTATATTATCCCTAGGCCGTTTGGGTGGTCCCTTGATGAGAGAATGCTTAAGGCATTGTCCTTATTCAAAGAGTCTTCTGGTGGGGGTATTTTGGCCCAAGTATGGGTTCCTATGAAGCAGGCTAACCAATATGTCTTGACGACCAGTAAGCAACCCTATTTACTTGATCAGATGCTTATGGGGTTTCGTGAAGTGTCGAGAATGTTCACATTCTCTATTGAAGGGAAACCAGGTTCAGGCCTTGGGCTTCCAGGTCGTGTGTTTGCTTCTAGAATTCCAGAGTGGACTTCTAATGTTAGTTATTACAAAAAGGGTGAATATCTTCGTGTGGAGCATGCAATTGGTCATGAGGTTCGTGGATCAATCGCATTACCAGTTCACGATTGTCATTCTGAAATTCCATGTTGTGCGGTGGTCGAACTTGTCACTAACAAAGAAAAACGCAATTTTGATGTAGAAATGGAAGTCGTTTGTCAAGCTCTTCAGGTTAGTTTTCATGTACAATTTTGCAGTTAGTTAATTTATTTATTTTCTGTATCTTTGTTACTCTCTATTTTTCGATGTCAATAACCCTAACCAAGTACTTATGAATGAGTGATATGATGCGCGACTGAGAATGGGAGCAGTTGGTTATTTATGTTTACCCTTGACATTTATCATTATTGATTATAACAAATAATCACGAATCAATTGAATAATTTCTCATATTTTTTCATTTTATCATAAATAATTTCTTGTTTGTATCTTTATTTTCTGGGCCCCTTTTAAGCTGAAACTTGAATTTTCTTGATTGAACTTAATTTTACTTATTAAAATTATCTTAACATGGAAGATAGTATATAATACTCCTAAACATCTGGTTTTGTGGCAGTATTTGTTGATAACATTCGCTAGATAGCTACGAATTGAAGAATTATCTTTCGTCATGATACCAGCCATTTAGGGACCGTTTCACAGTGAATTTCTTCTGATATTTGGTTGAGGCCTCATGTGGAAAAAGTGAATCTTTGAATCACTGAGTGGAATTTTTCTACCGCCAGTGGTAATGGATGGAGTGTTCGTTTTTACTCTTTCTTGAGTGTGATCAAATCACAAATAAGGCTTAAGTTAAAGCTGTTTCTTGAATTTTCGGTTGTATCCAGTAGCACGATGATAATGGTGTATTGTGCTTTATTATGGAGCTTTTTAACGAGGAAATTGGTCATTATAGTTTATTTTGTCGTAAAATCATATTGATATTTCTGTATAATTTAGAATTGGATTTCCTTCATGAATGACTTTAGTCAGTTATGATAAATAGCTGCTCCAACACTGTGACAAAGTTACATCAGGGGAGCTTTAAGTCATTGTAATTTGTTACAATACCTGTTGTTCATGATTAACCATCCCAGCTTGTTCATTTTTTTATTAAAGCCTTATGACTTGTCACTAACATGCAGTTATAACTATTTGCAGGCCGTGAATTTAAGGACTTCTCTGCCTCCACGACTTCTCACTCAGGTATTTTAAGAAGTGACATTTGTTTTCTTCATCGTGTGAGAAGGGAGGAAAATGAGAAAGTCTGTTGAGTTATTAAGCTGCAGTGATGTTGACGAACTAGAAAATTAGACTATAAGAGGAAAAATGAATGAGATCAATTTATTGAGCAAAAAAAGCTAAAGAAGAAGCAGCTGAAAGAAAGATAAGAAGATATAACAAAAAGAAGAAAAGGAAGATACTGATAAAAATGGGGTTGAAAGGTCGCTAGATCCATTTTCATTTCGGTCAACATAATCAGCATCTCCTTTCCAAGTTGCAATACAAGATTTTAAATGGAAAACCTAATACCTTTGAAGATGAAAGACCAAGAACTAGAAGGTTAATAGATTAGGACTCTTAATACAAACCAAAGAAAAATAACTACAACATAAATGAAAGACTAAAACTTTAGTGGTTATATGTGCTTCTGAAAAAATCGGTATCTTTGCAGTGCTTGACAAATGATCAGAAATCTGCATTGGCTGAAATAACTGATGTGCTACGAGCTGTGTGCTATGCACATAGACTGCCTCTAGCATTAACATGGATACCTTACTGCTCTAACACTGAAGCAGATAATGGATTCACAAGGGTACACGTGAACGACAGTATCATAGGACCCAAAGAAAAACGTATTCTATGCATCAAGGAAACAGCTTCTTATGTCAACGATAGAACAATGCAAGATTTTGTTAGTGCATGTGCCAATCATAATCTACAAGAAGGACAAGGGGTTGTTGGAAATGCCCTTCAGTCTATTCACCCTGTTTTCAATCCCGATGTGAAGACTTATGACATGAATGAATATCCACTTGTCCATCATGTACGGAAATTTGGGTTGAATGCTGCAGTTGCTATTCGACTCAGGAGCACCTATACTGGTGACGATGACTATATACTAGAGTTGTTTTTACCCGTCAATATGACAGGGAGTTCGGAACAGCAACTTTTATTAAACAACCTCTCTGGAACCATGCAGAGAATATGTAAAAGTTTGAGGACTGTTTCAAATGTAAACTTGGTGTGCTCTGAACATCCTAAAGTTGGAATTCAAGCAGAGACAGTTCAAAAGTTAGCCCCTAGTTTTATTAGTAAGTCCCCATCAAGACTATCAGACAGCTTGAAGACAATCGAGAAACAAAAGTTATCTAACTCCGCCAATGATGGAGTTGAAACAAAATTGTCCTCTATGGTATGCCCTTGATACTTAAAAAATTCATGTTTTCTTTTCTTTTTTATTTTAATCTGGGACTGTCTTTTCTGTTTTTCCCCTACATTTATGATCTCTTAGAAGAAATTTTAGGTTACCATCTTGTGACATAACCTTTTTGGGTTGTTTCATAGGATAATGATTTTCATTATTAAAAAGTAGAATATCGATACTAAATAATCTTGATCATGAACGTAGGGAGTAAAAAGACGAGATTTTCTGTGCTGAACAAATGCCCCAATATATAATAATATCTTCGCTGAGCGTATCTTTGTAATCATGCTTCATAACTGAGCGTATCTTTCTGGGACGATTTGTTTTTTGAACTATTTAAGATATATATATGTTGTAAGCATAATAAAAGTAGTATATCGTAATTGAAATTGTTGAAAAAGGTAGATGCTTATGAATAAATATCTCCCTGAAGCATAAACTTGATTGCAGAATGCAATGTCCTATATGAGTTACGTATGACAATATAATTGTGTCTACTCAAATTAACTATCCATATATTTGATTTCAGAAAACAAGTAAGTCAAGCAAACACACTGAGAAAAAACGAAGTACAGGTGAGAAAAATGTCAGCTTGAGTGTTCTTCAGCAACATTTTTCTGGAAGTCTAAAAGATGCAGCAAAAAGTATCGGTGGTGAGTTTGCATCTCTTTCTAAAGTTAAAAATATAGTTAACTTGGACTATCATTTGGTCTTGTGTTTTAACTCATTTGGCAATGTCTTTAGCAATTTAGAGCTTTTTCTATCTCCTGCTAGATTTCGAACTCAGTGGAAATAATATGTTCAAAAAAATTGATTCAAAGGAAAAAGTTTCCTTTTCAAAAAAAAAGTTTTTATTTTTAATTTGTGAATGATTCTCATTATTAGATTTTAAATTGCACTTCACTCTTCCATTTATCATTAAAAAAACAATTATTGCTAAGTTTATTTTTTTAGCACACCTGTCATTAGTTTAGTTAAAGTACATTTAATATATTATAATTAAATTAATTATATAAAATATTTATTGCATCAATAACAACTCGAGACGTCAATGTGTATAATAAGAAGATATATTAAAAATGTTATGAACTATAAAAAAAATTCAGAAATTTTTTGTGTGCATTTCTTTTGGAAACCTGCAGTTTGCCCCACTACCCTAAAAAGGATGTGCAGACAACATGGGATTTTGAGATGGCCTTCTCGAAAAATCAAAAAGGTGAACCGATCTTTGAGGAAAATACAAACCGTGCTCGATTCTGTTCATGGGGTGGATGGAGGATTGAAGTTTGATCCATCTACAGGAGGATTCATCGCAACCGCCACTGCAATGGAAGAATTCAACGACCAAAGTTGTTTTCTTTTGCCCAATAAAAAGTTGCCTACTGATGAAGTACCGGCCTTCAAAGATTCAATGTCAGTGCCCCAAGAAGTTTCAGTTAAGGTAGAGGAGGATGAATGTTTCTTGGCCAGAAAAAGCATGATATTGTCATTGAGAATTCCGAACAATGAATCTAACGCTATGCCAATCTATATTAGTGATGACTCAAAGGTGACACAGCTGCGTTATACACGGTTTTGATTACAATATAGTTTGAATTAGAAATTAGACTACGCTAATACACATTTTGTATCTCAGTGCTCTAGCTCATTGGCTGGTGATGTTGGGGAGGCCGATGATGAAGTATATAACAACCCTCGTTCCAGCGCGACAAATTCATCGAGTGGATCTCAGTCGGTTGTTCATGGCAGTGCATTATGTGAATCTCATAGCTTCGATGGCCGGAACCAACCAAAAGACAGAATTAGCTGTGTTGAAAGTGGATCAAAGATTACAGTCAAAGCTTCATACTTAGAAGACACTGTTCGATTCAAATTTGACACGACTTTAAAATACTTTCAACTCTGTGAAGACATAGCCAAAAGGTTTAAATTATTTGGCGGCACATTCGAGATTAAGTTTTTAGACGACGAAAAAGAATGGGTGATGCTAGCCAGCGATTCGGATTTGCAGGAGTGTCTCGAGATAATGGACGATTTCGGATCACAAACCGTGAAGCTCCTTGTTCGTGATAGGGCTTTTGGGGGAAGCAGTTCGGCCGGTAGTAGCTGCTTTCTCTCCGGAGGTTGAAACATCGAAAACAAGATATATTTCTTAATCCTCTACTCTTTCTTGTTATTTCTACCATCCGGAACTCGGAAGAACTTGTATGGAAGGTGGTTGGGAAGAGAGAAATGCAAGATTCTGGAACATCTGAGATTTATCTATTTTCTGCCTCAAAGATTCTGAGCCAGAGATGAAGAAGGTTAGAAGAACTTCTACTTGTATATTGTTGTGTGTAGTAGATTTGTACATTGATAGAATTAAGTAGTTTGTAGTTTAGTTTTGTAGATGTAGGAAGGAGATACATGAAAAACAGATAACTTGGTTTTTAAAAGGTGTTTTCAAAATGTATTTGGAAAAAGAATCAATTCAATGAAAACGGTGGAATGCATTCCAACTGTTTTTCAAGAACACAATTGTTTGTGGAAGCATTTTGACATGGTGTGGTTGTCAGACCGGACCCTTTTTGTTCGGTTTGCCCACTAAAGTATTCGATTTCGGTTTTAATTTTGATAAAATTGCTTCAGTCAACGATTTCAGAAGTAAAAACTCGTGAAATACTATCTGATTGTAGATAAAAATAAAAAAATAAAATAATTCAATTAGAACTGAGCAAAACTCGATCCGAAGACAAAATTGGCTATGTCCAAAAACAGACCGACCTAGGATAAAAATAAATCTTTTGTTTATATTTTTTTTTAAAATTGGAAACAGGTGCTCCTTCTAAATTCAAAATTAAAACAATTTATTAAAAATTACAGATATTATTCAAATATTTTAAAATTTTGAACATAAATTTTTCTAATAGTTTTAGTTACGTTGTAACTTGGTTTGTAAAGAAAAGTCTCCAAAAAATTAAAATCATGAAATTTTTTTAATAGTGTGCATATTTTTAATAAAATGTATAAATACATATAGAGAAATATTTGTTTATTTTTTATTTAAATTAATTTTTCAAATATTTACCGTGATATTCAATGAATTCATCTTTGAAACATTTACAATTTTTTAAACTTTTCATAATATATTTTTATTATGATATAGATATATGATAAAAGTTTCAAATTATTTCGATAATATATGTTTAAGAAAATTAATTAATTTTAAAAAAAATAAAAATCTTTAATCGTCAGCAACGTGACACGTAAATAGTGAACTTAGTCTCATGTAGAGGCCAACCTTTTGCTAGGCTTGATTTCGTTAATGCAAATTATAAATAATGATTTTTATTTCTAATTTCTGAATTAATTATTTAAAATTAGTCACCGAAAACTACAATAATTCTGCCAGGAGAGTGTCGGCCTCTTGGTGGGCCCCACTCCCAATAATGTTTTCTCTGGAATTTCTTGGAAATAAGTACTGACTACGACCTCATTAGACCCCGGATCTAGACGACGATCCAGGACGACGGAGAGAGAGACCGGGAGTCTCTCTTTGCTCTGATGCGGTTGCTTTGACGATCTCATGGTTTCGATTTCTCAGCCGGCAGGTTTGTTTGGGCTCGCTTGTATTTGGACTTTCTTGAACTCTTGTTTTAATTGTTCGACTGGTTGCTTTTACTATCTCGTCTTCTGGAGCATTTCATTATGAGCCGTGGAGTGCTTGACAGTGTTTTAGGGTTTTGATTTTCGAGTTTTGATTGATTTGGATGAGAGAAAGAACTTTGGCTGGGCAATCTAGAGCTGGGGATTTACCGGTAGTGAGATAAGAGATCACTTGTTTCTTGACTACTTATATGTTATTCATGATCCCTGTGGTTATTAAGACTAAGGTTTGTGGGGAGTAATAGAATTACCTCTCCTATTTCTCTTATAGTTTTCATGAAAATTATGTATCAGAAAGAAATTAGCTTTTGGGAAGTAATTATGGAAGTTCAATTATGCTATCATCCTTGCAGGAAATATTCCTCCCCCAAAACCATGGGATCGAGCAGGTGCCTCTTCCGGTCCTGCGCCATTCAAACCCCCATCAGCTGGCAGTACGAGTGATGTGGTGGAGGCTTCGGGTACGGCAAATCCTGGGGAAATTGTTTCCAGTTCTGATAGGAATGCCACTACAAATACAAATGCGCTAGGCCGTCCTGTTCCCACTAGGCCTTGGGAGCAAAATTATGGGACTGGCAATTATGTAGCAGGTAAGTTCTAAACGCGCTATTTCAATTTAAAGATGATCATTTGGTTTTTCCTCCATCTGAACAGTTGGTTAAATTAGGTTATGGTTCGACATCAAACTATAATTCTGGATATGGTTCGGGAATGTATGGATCTTATGGCGGTGTTGGAGGATATGGTTCAGGAATGTATGGAGGCAGCATGTACAACAGGGGAGGATATGGGGGCCTCGGGGGGTCAAGTATGTATGGAGGTGGAGGTGGTATGTATGGTGGTTATGGAAGCTCCATGGGTGCGTATGGCAGCTCAATGGGTGGTTATGGTATGGGGATGGGTGGCCCTTATGGTGCTCAGGATCCGAACAATCCTTACGGGCCTTCATCATCACCCCCGGGGTTTTGGATGTCATTTCTTCGTGTGGTAAGATGTTGATTAGAGTGTCATATTCAATTGGGCAGATTTTTCTGTTTTGATGTTATTGTTCTAGCATCTCATATCAGAATATGTGCCACTATCGATCGATCAACCTATTTTAGACACTGTAACTTGAGCTAAAATACTTTACTTATTACTCTTCGAGCTTCTATGTTTATTTCAACAAATAGTTTGGTAGATGTTGCATTTTATTTAGAATGAAATGCATGTTCGTGGCGTTGATTGTGGTGATCTTTAATTTTCTTCTATTTTGACATTCTTAAGTTTTTGCTGAATATGATTTAGTTGAAAAATGCCAGTTGACATGCAAGATTTAGTAACGTTAAACGAACAGTTTCTGCTTGTGCATGAGATTGAACATCTCTTCAATTGAAGTTTCAGATTAATCTTGCATGTTACTTCAAACTTTTTAATCTTGTGGTGGACCATGCATTTCTTATCTGCTCTTTTACCTTTCCTTCCTCCCACTCATTTAGGCTAGACAATATTCCTCATCGATGTTTTTTCCTTTTGTGCAGATGCATGGTGTCGTAAACATCTTTGGTCGCATTTCCATTCTCATGGACCAGAACACGCAGGCATTCCATATGTTTATGACTGCACTGCTTCAGGTGATTTCTCTTATTTACCGCGCTAGTGCTGTGCAAGAATTTTGGTGAACTTATGCTCCGTAGTAGTAGTTCGTATGCAGTAGATTATGGCAATTTGCCCTCATATCTTTTAAGCATAGATTGATTCTTCGACTTGCTAATTATGTCGAATCCATGTTGAATCACCATTTAGCAGGTCTACTAGGACTTGGGTCTCTTTCTTGGGCGGGGCATCAAGTACATGTATCTTTACCGATTAACCAATTTATAAACGCTGAAGTAGATCCCACTTCCTCATGAATTTATTTTGAAATGGGATCTTCTCCTTCTCTTTTTTCAGAAAATGAGGATCCGGACAAAATCGATGATAGGGAAGAGATCCGAGTGAATGCAAAGGAAAAAACAAAGGATGAATTACACTTTAAAAGGACACGATATAAAAATAAAAAAAGACCTGTTTAAGAAACTTCTTATCCTCCGGATATCAAGAAAATTCTAAGTTCTAAATAGATCAAAAAGAAAAAAAAAATATCTCCTGGTTTTTTATTGTTGTGGATTAGATAAAGGCTGTCTGATGCTTGCTTCACTAATATCGATGAATTTATATCTCCAATAGCTTTTCTATGATCCCAATGTAAACTAAGAAGAATTAATCTACTTAAATTATTTTAGAAGCTTGGTTTTAACTTGTCTGGATGATAAAATTTTGGTTTAGGATACTTTTCTAACGAGGACCGGTTGTGGTTTTACTTGAGAGAGTTGAAATGGCATAAAAAGTAAGCTATATGTAACAATGCATTCTTCGTATATAATTCTGTATCGATTTGTGGCAGCTTTTCGATCGATCTGGCATGCTATACGGAGAGCTTGCTGGATTTGTCCTGAGGATACTGGGAATAAAAACGAAGTCAAGGCAAGCTCCGCCGCTCGGTCCCAACGGATTGCCCATGCTGGGATTTCACAAGCCCCCTACGAACCAGAATTTGGTCGAGGGACCGAAGGCTGCACCCGATGGTTCATCATGGGACAATGTTTGGGTAAATGATTCCGATAAATGATGAATTTGTACCCACTGGAAGCCGGCTCGAGGAGTAAATCACAGTTTGGTTTTTATTTCATAATGATAATAAGAATAATACTCTTATCTTGGAAAGATATTTGAAAATAAAGTGTAATATAATGCGATTGCTCATGGTAGTGCTTTAAATTCACCTCACTAATTTTGTATATTTTTATTTTGTTTAATATCTAAAATATTAAATCATTAACAATTGATTAATCATCATCTTTACTAATTGAATTGATTTACGAAATTAATTAAAAAAGAGATTAATAGAAAAATGAGTTGTTATTACCTTGATTGGCATAAAACTCATCACAGGTTTAAATTGATGTTATTTGTGAGGAGTAATGCCACCTTTATAATCTTATTCTAAGTTTTTAAAATATAAGTTAAATGATTACTAATCTAATAAATATAATTAATGGTGTAAAATTTATGTTTCTAAAATAAGAGAATAAACTAATAATATATTGCAACCTACAATTTTGGCGCAATAAATACTATCAAAGAGGGGTGGCCATTTGACTTGTCTTGTATTTAGAGGTGTCATTTGAATGAGCTGATGGTGACTAGCTTGGTTCACTCCAATTATAGCGAGTCTGGACAATGTTTGACCAACATTCGAGCGATTGCTGAACAATAACTGAGTAAAGAAATCAGCTTCGAGAAAAAATAATATTAAGACTTTTATTTTATATAAATATTTATTACAATTTTCTTATTTTATAATATTAAAAATATTTGACCAAATTTTTTTTCATCAGTCTCGGCTCAGCATGCTTAGTAAGATTGTCGTATTTGATTTTGAAAGCTCGCAGCTCGACGAAACAATCGGTTGATCGAGCCAGCTGATTATACACATTTAGCTTAAGCAAATATTTAAATTGGGTTTAAATTGTAAAAAAGTATATATTTAATTTACATTTCCCATGGAATTTAATAATTTAAAATTATTTCAGAAGGTGGCACCTACCCGGCCTTTGCTATAAAAATATAAATAGTGATATTCACGTGCTATAAAATTATTTCGTTTTCAGAAGGTGGCAGCGACGTCTTGAATTTTCAACTTTGCACATTCCACAGTTTGAGCAACTATGGAGGAGGAAGGAGCGTCTCCGAAAACGAAGGCCGTTGATGCTCCTCTTCACAATATCGGCTTCGAACTCGAAGATTTATCGCCTCTCAAGGTCTCTGGTTGCCTTCTTGTTTCGCCTAAGTGCTGTCAGGTGAGTTTTTTGTTTGGCTTGATTTTCTTGGGCGATTTTTCAGATTTATGTGAAGAATATCGACGATTTGTGTTTTGGATTTAATACAGCCGTTCAAGGTGCTACATGGTGGAGTATCGGCGTTGATTGCTGAGGCTCTTGCCAGTATCGGAGCTCATATGGCTTCCGGTTATCAAAGAATCGCCGGGATTCACCTTAGCATCAATCACTTGAAACGCGCTGAGCTCGGAGACACCGTCTTCGGTGAAGCCACTCCCGTCTCTGTTGGGAAAACTATCCAGGTCTACTCTTCTATATGTTGATTGCTTCCAGTTCCAAATCCATGATAGATGCAGTTAGAACAAGTAATTTGTAGTTCGATCGAAATTGGGGAAAACAGTTCAACAATTTCAGTTCCTTAGGTTTGGTGAAGCTTGCATCAGTTTACTTGCTTACCATGGGTTATAATTGCAGGTATGGGAGGTGAAGCTCTGGAAAATTATTCAGGCGACGGAGGCTAAATCGTTGATATCATCCGCCAGAGTTACTCTTCTGTCCAACATGCCGGTGCCGGAGAATGCGAAAGATGCCGGAAAAAACCTGAAAATGTATGCAAAATTATGAATTCGGTGCCTCTGATTTCACCTGCTGTATCAGAAAACGAGGTCCATAAATGACGATGAACTACAATAAACGAACTTCAATCGAACAGTTGATTATTTGGACGGCCAATTGGTTTGGTTTTGAGGTTTCGTGAACGATTTTGAACCGGAATCTGCCTTCTTCCTATTAATATTTTAATATTAGAGTAATAATAGTTTTATCTTCTTATCCCAGTATTATACTTTATTATTATAAATGTTGACTTGCTTAGTACTAATTAACATAGTTAAAGGACAATTAATATGTTCAAGATTTTTATTATTAGAGTTTTAACTTAGGAGTGTTAGATGTGACAATCAGATCTGATATTTCTACCAACTCGATTCAAATTAACTATTTGAATTTAGATTAGATCAATTTATAATTTAAAAGATATAGATGCAAAGCTCAATAGAAAGAATTCAAATCAAATCGAATGTACGATCAGATTGAGTTCATATCTAATTTTACAGGCCTCGGTTCATCGGATAAGATCAGTTAATTAATAAAATTTATAAAATATTAAGAAATAATTGAATTTTAATCGGTTTAGGTTAATAACTCGTGAGTTTAAATTTTACGAAATTATTCGTAAACCTGCACTGAAACCAAGTCAAAGTTGGAACGAATCCAACTTTGAGTGCATATAAGAGCTTCAACGGTCTTCGGTAATAGGGATGTCCGAAACAATTCGTCCACCACAACTGGAAGCTGATTCTGAAGCTACTGTCGAAATTGGAATTATCAATACATCTTTTGTTATTTCACTCAAAATTGGATAGTTATGAGCGTTCAACTTCTACTAAGTCAAAATGTCTAGTTTGTTAATGTATTTTTTTTTATTTTTCACTCAAGTATTCATCTATTTCCAACCTATTGGCGTTAGTCTCGTCATTAATTAAAGTGTCCAAAAATGTCTTCAAGAGAATATCAATGGAATTTGAAGAATTTCCTACATTCTCAGTAGTTGGGCTTGATAAGTTTGAAATCGAATCGCCCTTATACTCTACATGTAGTCGTTGAACGACATTTTCAATTTCTTGCATAAATTCAACAGCTCGGTCGTTACCTAACAAAATGGTCATACAATGCTTCATACTATGCATATCAAACTTATTATGCATTCCAATAGCGATTTGTCTCAACAACTCATTATCACCGTCAACGTACTTTTGGATATTTAACTTCAATCTACAAACCTCACTAATATACATATTATAAGTCACGTGTAACGAAGCTGAAACTGTGATTGTTGCATCGTAAAACAGTTGCAAGAACTTACAAATTCTCGAATGTTTGTCCAATCCTCATCGATAGGAGGTCCTATTTCTTTCATGTACGACAAAAACTGACTATCAATTCTTTTAAGTTTTTCAAATGTTTTTGCATAGTTTTCAGTATGCTCTAGCCTCAGATACATTGAGTTCCATCGATTAGGCACATCTAGTGTTACATTTCATTTGAATGAATTTTCACGAGATCAATGCAAGTCTTAAATTGTTGCAATCGTCTTGATGATGATTTGACAAACTTTACGGCCTTTTGAACTCGACCAATTGAAGTTTGATGCTCTTTCAACCAATCATTGACAATTAAGTTAACGATATGAGCAAAACATCTGATGTGAATGAAAGCTATATCTAAAACTAATCCTTCTCATTGTCTCAAAACTCTTTACTAAGTATGAGATGGTGACGTTATTTGACGAAGCATTGTCTACCGTGATAGTAAAAACATTGTCGATTCCTCAATCAACCAAACATGTCTCCAGTAACTTTCCAATTGTTTATCCTTTGTGGTTGTCAATCTGATGAAAATTTAAAATTGTTTTGTGTAATTTCCAATCTCCGTCAATAAAATGTTCAGTCAAAACTAGATAATTGATATTTTGAGCCGACGTCTAAGTGTCAGTAGTTAAACAAACTCTTTGCTTACTTTTTTTGAGGTACTCTATCAGTCGACTTTTCTCTTGGTTGTATATTGTCTTGATATCCCTCGCTATTGTTTTTCGAGAAGTCACAACGAAAGAAAGTTGAAAATAGTCATAGAATCTTTTGAAAGCTTCTCACTCTATCATTCTCATAGGCAATTCGTCTGTGATTAACATTTCTGCAAGAATCTTTTATCCGCCTTCTTGAGTAAAAGTTGAGACACTCAAATTGAAGCATTCTTCCTCTTTCTTTGTAAATGGTAATTTTAGTTGGCTGTCATCTTAGCTAAGTAAATATTTTTTGCACGTGATCAAATGTCTTGACATATTAGATGTAACATTTCTCTTCGCATGACAAGCGTATGTTGACCACAATAGTTTCACTTAGCCAAAGGATCTTCGGGATCACTATCTTCGACCCATGTAAAGTGGTTCCAAACATCCGACCTCAACGCCATTTTCTTTCCACTATTATTTGCCTCATTCGCTGCTCTAATTGTGCAAAATCAGAGATCAACAGAGCCCTAATCGGCCTAATTGTGCAAAATCATAGCCCTAATTGTCCCAAATTAGAGCCCTACTCGGCAACATTCAACTATCAACAGAGATGCAAAATCAAAGCCCTAATCGGCCGAACAAAACTTCTGGAAAACAAGCAAAAATTAAAAATGAATGCAATTTGTAAAAAAACACGAATCAAATGCAGTAATCACTAATCACTAATCACTAATTTAAAAAGCACGAATCTCTCAATTAGTTCAACCCAAAGCAATATTTTAGGTTAAAATTTACTAGAAATTTGCATTTACACGGATCGGACCTTCGGAGATGGCTGTGCCACTACGAGATTGGACCTCTGGCGATCGGGATCGGGAGAGAGGGGTGGGTGCTCGGCGCTGAAAAAGAGAGGGAGAGACTAGATAGAGTCGGGGGTCGGCATTGAAGAAGAAAGGGTCGGGAGTCGGGATTCAGGACTCGGCGTTGAAAAAAACTAAAAGAGGCGCTAAAGAAGATTATGGTTTTTTTTTTTACAACCCAACGAGTCGGTCAATCGGGTTTGACCCTCTTGAGCTACCAACCCGCAACCCGAACGGCGGGTTTCTGACCGACCTGTTAAGGGTTTTTTTTTAACATTTTAACCGACCGAACCCCTTCTGATTGAGTCGGTTACTCGGGTTGGGTAGGTTATGCCCACCCCTAGCCCCAGCTAGTCCCAGGTCTTCTAATACCACGAGGGCGTTTTGGTAATTTCTGTAACTTGGGGGTATTATCCGAAATTGAATATTGGGTATACACTTCAAACACAACAAACTGTAGGGTTCGAATAGTATTTTCATACTTTTAAAAGAAAAATAAAATAAAAGCGAGGGCGTTCTTATTGCCGCGTTTTTTATCTTCCACTACGAACCACGGAAACAGGACACCGGAAGAGAGGGAAAATTGAATAAGACACGAGAGCAAAAGCGGCACGGTTCCAACTGAGCGACGGTCGGCGATAGCGCCTCCGCAATCGGAACTTTGTTCTGTGATTCGGAGGAGGAAATCGTTGATTCGACAACCGGCTAAAGGCTTTTTCTGCAACAAGACATGGAGTAGAGACAATGGATGACGATGATGAGTGGGAGTTGAGCATTGAAGAACTCGATTCACTTGAAAGAGACGCTTTCCAGAAGCTTGCTCACTTGCGTAACAATCCTTCTTCGTCCACTGCTTCTTTTACTTGCGCCGCTACGGATGGCGTTCTTGGAAATGTCGATTACCACAATATTGAACACGATAGAGTCCAGCAGTCCCTAGTCAAACCAATTTCTATGTCTCCTTCTATTGAGGTTTGGCTTTTCGTTCTCAAATATTCTAGTGTCTTTTCTCTCATATTGTCCGTAGAAAGTTGACATTTGTTTTTTATAGGTTCATCTCGTAACATTTCCGTTTGAAATTTGTGTATTTCTTTTTTTTTTTTGTCGTTGACCAGTCGGTTTTTCTCCACCGTATTCTGCTCCTTTTCAGTTGCGCCTTTTTCATCCTTGCTTGAATTCTTCATAAATTTCGAAATGCCTTCCTAAGGAGAAACACTTCTTGGCAATATTAGCAATTCTTGAAATTAGAAACTTGTGCTTTTGATTTTATTGCTTAATATTATGTTATATGGCCCAAGAAAAATCATTGTATGTGACGAAATGCTCCTGTTGTAAAATATGTAGGTAGACTCGTCATCTCTAGGCTCCGGAGTATTGCCCTCAAAACTCAAGTCAGAAGCTACCAATGGTGAGTTCATTCTTTTCCATTTCTATCAGAAACATCCATATTCTTCCTTTTTTCGTTCAAAATTGTGCTAGTTTCTTACTGAGCCGGCTAAATGAATTAGTTTTGAGGGCCATACTGCGTAGAAATGGGAGCAACTTTTTTTGGTTAACATAGATCATCATGATTGAATCTGTACTCGGTTCTTACGTAGTATTTTCAGCTATTGAATAGTATTTCTGTCTCCTAGAAATGGGAGGATGTTTAGAAAAAGGTCGTACCTCTTTTTCTTCACAACTTTTTAAGGAACCTATCCCTTTACCGTACAAAATATTTTGACAAAAATGGAAATTTTTACACCCCAGTCGCCAGATATATGGTTGTTTTTTATTTTGTATTGACATTTTAATATTTTTTCTGATATACCCCTGGAAGAAAGGAAATGTTCAGCGAATGTCCCTAAGCTTTTGGTCAAAATTTTCCTTCACAGCAGTGGGAGTATTGCTGCAAAATTCCCATATGATGAGGTATGCATTCTGTGTCTTAGCTTAATTAGTTTTGCAATTGCGCTCCTGTAAGTAATATTTTCTCATGTTATTTGTTTTATCTTGCTTGCAAAAGGTATTGGTCAATGCTGCCCGTAAGATTCCTAAATCCACTTGGAAAGCAAAAGAAAGGTGTTTCTTTCATCGTGATTGTCTCTCTCATTGTTAAATGTATTATAATCAATTTTTGGACTTCGTATTTCTTGGGGTGTTATTGGCAAAGGTATTGTTTCTTCTATGTTTTGTGTGCTTGTGTAATTCTTCCTTGTTGCTTTGACAGGTTATGGATGTTCCCTATATCATCATTGCCATCGGCAGAAAAATTTCTAAGTGATGTAGATACTGTTACAATTGAGGTGAAGACTTGTGCCACTTTGAAGTCAACTTAAAACTTTTACTACTGCAGTTGTATTGATGGCCGATATAATTTAACTCAAGAAATACTTATATTTTTATAGGTGGATAACTTAGATAAGTTAGTACGGCGTGCAATTGGCGCTGCCTCGTCTCTTCCTGATCTTCAAGGTAGATTCTGTAAAGGGCAATTATAAAATTTTGCATTAATATTTCCCATGCTTCACCAGATTCAGATCCTTGATAAACTAATGGGTGGTTGACTTTAATATATGTTATTAATGTTGTTTTTTGGATCTGAACAGTCCAGTGGACTGATGCTGAAACGTATGACTTCAATTTTACTGACGTATAACTTCAATTTTTATAACTGGGGACGTGACTGTACCTCATGGCATATTGATATGTTGCTTTTTGAAATTTTTGTGAACCATTTTTTCCAAGTCCATTTCTTTTCCCTTTTTTCCCTCTTCCATCAGAACTATATGAGAGGATACCCATCAATATTGAAGCAAAGCTGTTGCCGTTCCAGAGGGAAGGTGTTAGGTATCTAGGAGATTTGAAGCTTGTAGTAACTTTAGATTACCGTCAAATTTCACCTGGACTTGTACTTCATCTTAATTGTTCATTTGGTTCAGGTTCATACTGCAACACGGAGGACGTGCACTTTTAGCAGATGAAATGGGGCTTGGGAAGACATTACAGGCAACTGATTTTTCATTTGAGCCATTTTTATAGTTTCCGTGACATTGGCAACTAATTCTCCATTCGAATAGTTTTTGAATCGGATCTTTAGTTTATATAAATGCTTTTTCATGTATCATTTTTGAGAAGTCCAATGATGCATAGAATGAATGCTCCTATTTCTTCGAGCCAATACTAGTATACAACCCATTCGTTTATGTAATACTTCCAAGAATCGCTCTAAGAGTGCTGTCTTCAGTTTTGAAAGATGACAGTTTTCCGTCTTCATACTTCAGTTTTCATATTCGATATATACATCGCTTAGATATTATCAGGCATATATTCGGATTTAATAATTTTATTGTGTGCATATAGTAACTATATATTGGGTAAAAACCTTGTTCCTCAGAGGAAATGGAATACCATCATCCCATACGCAAAAAATTCTGGAATCTCAAGGTTTACTATCTAATTGAGCAAGGCTGTTATTCCAACCATGAAACTTGTTTGATACATTATTCTATCGATTTGTGAATGTTAGAAGTGAAAATAATTATTAATATGGTAACTATCATCTATTGTTATCATGTCTTATCTATAAAATCATCATCCTTCATACCTGTAGGCGATAGCTGTAACTGCATGCATTCATGAGTCATGGCCTGTTCTCATACTCACTCCATCTTCCTTACAGCTTCAATGGGCTTCTGTAAGTATTTTTGTAATATTAGTTCCTTTTGAGCAGACACTTTTCCTTCATTATCTCTTCCTTTCTGTTATCTTGCAGATGATTCAGCAGTGGCTGAATATTCCTTCATCTGATATAGTTGTATGTATTATGCACACTCATCTTACTTCTGCAGTTGTGAGCTTTTATTTAAGATGCTGCAACATTGAACTTGTATTAGTTTGGTTTCCTTTAACATACTATTTCTACTAGGTTGTCTTATCTCAAACCTGCGGATCAAATAAGTATGGATTTACAATAATATCACCAAACAAAAGGGGAAGTATTCATCTTGATGGCTCGTTCAATATTATCTCCTATGATGCGGTTCTTAAATTACAAACTACACTTCTGGCCTCAGATTTCAAGGTATGTTCAAAGAGGTGATAAAGAGTATGAAAAAAAGTATTGGGTAAACCAACTCAATCTTTTAAGATTTTTTGTCACTAAAAGCTACGGTACTATACATTATTTTGTAATTCATAAGTAAATATTACACTAAAGAAGAAAAAAAAGAATAATTTTAGATAGATGGGTAGGGTGGAAATTCAGTTAAAAACGTCTCAAAGAAATTTCAGGATGTTCACTTTATCATAATTAACAAAAAAGAGAGAAAAATCAAGGTTGATTTGTATGGGTTATAAAAATGGATAAGTTTCAAGTCAACATGTTAATACCGTCTTATTTGAATTTTATTTAGGAAACATGATCTAGTTCATATCTAGTTAAGTTAGCATATATCATTTCAATTTATGCTTATGCCATGATCTTTTGAGAAAGATTACATCGTAGTAGCAATGTGTTCCCACTTTTTTTAACCTTAATCATTACAGATTAGGTATTGAGCTCATCAATTACCTAAGAAATTATTTACAAAGGATTTATTAGTCCCCAATTTTATGTTAATAGTGCCATGCAGGTTGTTATTGCAGATGAATCGCATTTTCTAAAAAATGCTCAAGCAAAGAGGACAACTGCTTCCCTTCCAGTCTTAAAGGTTGTACTATCTTCATGACGACAACATTTATGCCTTTTGCATTAATTGTTACTGTTTTTCTGTTGTTTCGAAGTTGCTTGTAGTAAGCTAATAAACTTGTATCTCTTTATTACTAGATATTTCGTTTGGCTGTAAAAAGTAATGTTCTTTGATGCCTTTGAATTTTGTAAAAGAGGGGCAACAAAAATGTGGAATTTGAAAGTCACCTCCAATTCATTGCTTGACGATGAGAATTTGCATTGGAGTTTTACATTCCCCTTTGACAGCATTGTTTGGATGAAAATATAGATGCGGTTCTAGCTTTCCCATCCCCACCACTACACCCTCACACACAGTTGCACACTTGCACTCCTGGATAAAAATATTTTTTTATTGCCTTGAACATTACAAGCTTTACACGATGCAGAAAGCTCAATATGCAATTTTACTGAGTGGAACTCCTGCTTTGTCTCGGCCAATTGAGCTCTTCAAGCAGGTAGTAACCAAAGTTGTTGTCAATGTAAACGATGTTTTTAAGCTGTGGATTTATCCTTGATGAATTTATGTAATATAACAATTGCAGCTGGAAGCCTTGTATCCAAAAGTGTACACTAGTGTTCATGAATATGGCGATCGATATTGCAAGGGTGTAAGTGTACAAAGCTACTTTTGTCAAAGCTCCTGCGATCAATCTTGACCCATCATTTAAAATTAATTCTGTTCGTTTTAGGGAACTTTTGGCATATATCAAGGTGCAAGCAATCATGAAGAATTGCACAATCTGATGAAAGCAACCGTTATGATACGCAGACTCAAGAAAGATGTTCTTTCTCAACTTCCAGTGAAGCGGAGGCAACAGGTTGGTTTGTATCTTTTTGTTTTTGCTGATATGGCACATGGTATAGAATTTGATGAGAAACCACATACACTGTTTGCATGCTTGCATAATTGCTACGAATGATATTCATATGCATCTGCACATATATTTGTCAAAGAGGCCATAACAAGCCTTTAACACTTTATTATGCAGGTTTTTCTTGATTTGGCTGAGAAGGATATCAAACCAATCACAGTGTTGTTTCGTGAGGTTGTTTTATGTTGCTTCTATTTTTGAATGGATTCATTTAACGAACATGCGATTTAGAAAATTGTGTTACTGATCTTCTACATCAAAATTTTGATATTTGCACGATGATACCTATCAGTCAAGTATCTAAGGCAATGTGTTCTAAATATTTTTTTTTGTATAATTTTATATTGCAGTTGGAGATAATAAAAAGCAAGATTAAGGCATGCAAAATCAAAGAGGAAGTAGAATCACTTAAATTCTCTCAGAAGAATATTATAAATAAGGTCAGATATAAATGTGTTGTCCTTGTTTGCCCTTCATCTCCAAACATAATCGTTCACTTTGTCGTACACTTCAATATTTCAGTGTCATTTCTTGTTAGCTTTCAGTTTATGCTAACAAAGTCTTCTCTACATTTTTATAATTCTCTTTACATTGTACTGGAACCAGATCTACACTGATTCTGCTGAAGCCAAGATCCCAGCAGTTCTAGATTACCTAGGAACTGTCATTGAGGTATGTCTGGACATTAATATGTTTTGTAGTCCTTTTTATGTTTGTATATATTATTTAAGTTTGTATGTAGTGATTCATAAACCAATTCAAGCTTTTACCGGTTTATTTTTCTTTTAGCCTTATGCTTGTTTTACCTATATTTTACAAATTGTATGGGATTAAGCTCGTTTTAACCAGTATTAACTTGTCCAAGGTCGAGTCTGATGATATATTCTGAAAATTCGCATCTATAATTTTGTGACAATACTTTTCTATGCCTCAACGAAGCAACTCGATATTCCACTTATGCTTTTGAAATAAGGAATAAACAACTATTTATTGTTGCATTTTATGATTCAGGGTTACTCCTATACTGTTGTGATAAATTTGTATCATTTTAGGCAGGATGCAAGTTTCTAATTTTTGCGCACCATCAGCCGATGATTGATTCTATATATCAATTTCTTCAAGTAAGACTAATGTTGGATTCATCTTGTCTGGAATCTGGCTTAACATTTAAAGAGATTGATTCACTTTTACTTGCACAAGCAGAAGAAAAAAGTGGGATGCATTCGAATCGACGGCAGTATTCCTCCAGCATCAAGGCAAGTTTTGGTTACAGATTTTCAGGAAAAAGATTCTGTCAAGGCGGCAGTGGTATTGCAGTTCTCTCATATTTTATTCATTGTCTGTTTTATGTTAAAGCTATCATGATCACCATTATTGCAAACCTGCCCATCTAAACAACCAGCAGTACCAAAGGGCTTTCTCTTCCTTCTTGCTTAGGGCTGGTTATGTTTTGGATAGATAAGTAGCACAAAAAAACATGGACATAACATGGCATGGCATGATAATTATAAAAGAATTAGGATAGATGTCCTCTTGAAATCTTGTCTATATTTATATTGTTATGCATGAGCACTCTGTATTGTTTCCTACGACAAAGATATGTGGACAAGAATGAGTTGGCAAAAGTAACTGACATTCTCAAGTATCTTCCCTAAAGCACTTATTACAGTTACGGAAGTTCATGTCCTATCCGTGTCTTATGTTATTTTTAATTAACATTAGTTAGAAAATTGTTCTTTCCGAGGTATTGCCTCTAATTACGTTACCTCGAAATGGGGAATGTATGACTTTACAAACTGAAAGAAAGTCGTAAGCTTTACGCAGTGTCATTGAAAATGGGTAGTCTGTTTTGGCTATGGAGGAAAGTGGTCATGTTGGAAAGAGATGATCATGGAGGAAAGAGTCTTCCCTTTTCCCATTTCTTTTAGTTTTGCTTCATATTTTACTTGTTTGATTTTAGCCCGAATCTGCTTCTGCTTCTGCTTCCCAAACTAAGCCTTGTTTTTGTCGATTGCGAAAGTGTTATAATTGGTCATGTCTGGAAGTGCTATTACAAACAAAATAAATGACATAAACTGAACCTCTTGGATGAATAGTTGTGCCTCGTGTGACTAAATGGATATCCCAATTAAAGTTAGAGTAGTTGCTCATAGGTGGGCGAATTGGAGCATCGTTGGCAAATACTTCACCCTAAAACCTACTCCTGAACTTGTTAGAATGGGACCCTTCCTTACGTTTTATATGATTTGGCCTGGTAAACTTTGTGCTTGATGTGCCTGTTACTGGGCGAACTTGTTAATATGTTCAAATCTTACGATCTTTTGCAGCTCTCTATTAAAGCTGGAGGTGTTGGGTTGACCTTAACAGCCGCTACCACTGTCATATTTGCGGAATTGTCTTGGACTCCTGGCGATTTGATACAAGCTGAAGACCGTGCTCATAGGATTGGGCAGGTATGAATGACTTGTTTTATGCTCGGCTTTTAATCTCATAAATGAATAAGACTCTTTTCGGAATGACGAGTTGGAAGATGTTGCCAGCAATTTTGTCGACGGTGAAACATCCCGTGATAGAGAAGAAATATATATATTTTACTTATACTGTTTGGAGAAATTCTGGTAATTTAACAGTTGTTTAATATTATTGACTCTTATTTGCTACCAAGGTTTATTAGCTTAATGATTTTTGGATAAGAAATTAAACAGTAAAATTAGAATTGCCAAGGAGTAGGAGGAAGATAATAGAAGGAATAATGTGCATCATATAAAAAATATCTCCTTCGAAATAGAAAGGATACAAAATTATATAATCGTATCCGTTAAAATGATATGATTAGAGATATGATCACAATCAAATTTCTCTTTGATAATCTTTTATTTCATTCGCAAGACCAGATGGTAAGAAGTTGGGGTATTGTGTCTTAGACATTATGTTCTTTATTTACCGTCTTATTTTCAACTCGACTCGTTTCTGTATTGATCTAATTTTTTCTTATTGGGTGATCATAGATGTCTTCTGTCAACATATACTACCTGCTCGCAAACGATACAGTTGATGACATTATATGGTATGTCTACATTGAGTTGTGATGTTGACTACCTCGTATTCTTTGATTATGACTGTGTCGATAATGATAGAATTTTCCTTCTATTGGTTATTATATCTTTCTCAGGGATGTTGTTCAGAACAAGCTGGAAAACTTGGGACAGGTATGTCTTTTGCCTTCGTCCGTTTTTTATCCAACCCGAGTTAGAAATCGAAATGTGTCTCATTTCTTCATTTTTGTCCTAGCTTTTTATGCTTTCGATATTTGGTGCCATCTAAAATCTCTACAAAAACCAAGTTATAAGGCAGGAGATTATTAACAGTCTGGTCTAATATAGGTGTTGGATGGACATGAAAATACTATGGAAGTTTCGGTGATCCAGCCGAGAAGTAGCCCCTCGAAGCAGAAAACACTTGATTCTTTCATAAAGCGATGCAATATGGACGATATCGAGAAACAATCGAAGGTGAAACATCCGAGGCACTGAGCAATTTGTTCTACGCTCGGCCAAGTACGTATGCAAGTTTTCTGGTGTTTATATTATTGTGGGACAGTGGCATTCTCTTTGATAATTAGGGGGCTGATGTTTGTTCTGTATTCTTACTTGCAAACAAATTCATGCTTGAGACTATGGGTTGTAATTTTGTGGTCTTGATTTTTTGGTACATATAGTTCATGCTTATCATGGGTTCTTTACCCCTGTTCTTAGCTGTAAATAATTTTATACTAACTCCCTAACTCCACTACATGATCTTTTGAGTTGGGACATAAGAATTAGACCGTAAACATAACAGAACTCCTAAATTTAACGAGGTAAGACTTGGTAAAACAGATATCTTTAACTTTCATTGTCGTTTAAACTTTTCCATCTTCAGTTTAGAGTAGGTTACTCAGATTTTTACAGGAAAGTAGGATATTACCTTCTACAATTAAATTGTTACACTAATGACTTGAGGTTTACCTGATGAGTGCTGTATGCAAAACGCATGCCCTGCAGGAGAAGTGACTCTTGAATCGATTCCCTGCCTGTAGTACGGCTTCATTCCAGCTCCATTTTCACTCTTTTCATGTACATTTTTGCCAGATTCATGGATGCTTTCTTCATCTGTTAAAAAATGTTAAAATAATTTTCAAGGCTGTAATCTCAGTGTAAGGTTGTTAAGATAAAGTTAATAGGAATTCAAATTATTTCTCACTTGACTTTCTATATCATAAGATTATTGTGTTGAAATATTATTTGAAGTGAAACCAGGCAGTGTATTTGATTCAGCCGCATTCAAATAGGTTAATAAAGGAGGGATACCTGTCAACAGCTTTTAGGATACTTTCTTCTCCAATCCTGTATCGAGCCTCCAATCAATTGGAAATTTGCAATCTTGGTAAGATCGCATGATGACTGCATTTCTTCTCTTGATCAACAGTTGAACTCTTTGCTCTGACCTAATAATGGGCAAACGGAATGAAAGCATGATTTTAGTAATGAATGGTAATTTCATCTGGCAGATGACTTGTCTAAAAGGCTGGCCATCTTCTTCAAGTATCATCCTAGTAGAATCGAATTTCCCTTTCCAGAAGTTTAAGGTTACGAAATTCAACAGCAGCTTCTCTCAAGGCATCAGCTTTTCTCTCAGGCCACTTGAAATGCTTTAATACGGCCCTCTCGTCAGACTAGAAAATATGTCGTACCAGTTTATAATGACCAAACAAATCTCTATTCCAATCATTACACAGAAGCTGCCAATGTATGGGTCCCTGGTGTCTCTCATGTATCAAAAAGTTAAAATCAGTCTCCCACGTGTTTGTTCCTGATGAAAAGCTCGGTTGAAATTAATCAAATGGCAATTTGTTTGGTTGGGAAAGAGAATTATGATTTCCAGAAAATCTATTTTTCTGCTGCTATGAAAATATACAAATGTCTGCTATAAATCATCGAGACTCAACATCAACAGGCACTTCATTATGAACCATCCAACATCAAAATCAACAGACAATTCATTTCAGCAATAGTAAATTTTGCGATCTGAAAACCAAATTAAAAAGCAAAGAAAATTGCTCCTGCTTCTTTTTACCTAGATCTTGATTGTTAAAGACAAAAAAGGTCCAATAAAAAATAAAATATGACCATTCAACATGGATTTTGCTGGCATTATGACAAAAGAGAGAAGCAGGTTTCGCTAGGAGAATTTTAAGTACAGAATAAAGATATTAACACAATGTTTTTCTGATGTTATGAAAAGAACTTAAATCTTTGACATGCATCCAAGGAACCACAAAAGTAAACTTGACCGGCCATTTTTAATTCAACAGCATATATGGTAATAAAAAAGAAAAAATTGGTCATGTTCGATCAAAGATCACGCCAAAAAAAAGAGGAAAAAAGTTTACCAAAGATGATAGTTCTCCATCAAGCCAGTCCACAAATTTAAGGACTTCTTCTATATCTGTAAAAGCCGAAGCGAGCAGCTTTTCAATAAGGCCATTCACGAAATCTCCTTTCGATTCATGTCGGCTTTGATCAAGAAAACAACAAAAAGCTTTTAAGTTTTCAGGGGTTTGGGAACTAGTTAACTGAAAACAAATTAAGCAATAAATTTTGATCCTTAAAAGCTAATAGATGGGCTGATCGATTTTGAATTTCACTCACAATGTTTCTGTGTGCTGTAACAGGTGACAGATTATGAAATTTTTCTGAAGATGGAGAATCTGTCTCCCTCTCTTTGTCAATTTAGTGAAAAAGTTGAACAAGATGTGGAGATTTTTTAGGAACAATGGCTATGGAGGAGCGCCGAGGTGGGAGGGGCGGGGGAGGAGGAGGTGGAGGTGGAAGTGACATAGAGGGTGGAGTGGTTCCCACGAGATCTGTCGTTCTCTGAGTTAGAGATATTGGTGTAGTACAGTTGATTTTCTCGTTGATATCATTCGCTTTTCCCATCAAACGCTTTGTTTTGTCGACAATGACGTAAGAAATTTCTTCTACTCTCGGATTTTGGAACTCTGGAAGTGACTCCTTAGTCTAAGACCTCACAGGATTGGAGAGGAACAATAAATCAAACATCATTACAGCCTAGCCTCGTCCAAATGCATGTAACTGTTAAAATAGGCAGAGTGCAAAAAACAAAATCAGATTCTCACCTGGTTATTACAGCTAAGAGCAACAATTTGCGCTTCAGCAGCGGCAAAATCCCGCGTTAGCTTACTATTTGGCAACTGTAGCTCCACATTCGTGCATTTCAATTTATCTAGCTCAGCGACCATACTCGACACTTGAGATCGCAAATCACTGATCATATTCTCTTTCAAGTGAAGTGTCTTCTGCAAATCAATTTTCTTCTCGTCGGAATCGTTTCCTCGTAATCGTAATTATGCTATAATTCGACTGTCGGTGCTGTCTCAAGCGCGGAATTCGCTCCACAGGAGGGCGAGGTGGACGAACGACTCTAGCACCGTCCAAATTCCCAACCTGTTGACCTAATTCCGTTTCCTCTCCAGAATCAGTCCTATTCAAAACCAGAGATCTCCTGCTCTTCGGAGTTGCAGAATTGATTCTTGATTGAAGAGAAGGCGACGATTCGTCGTTGAACGAGCCTGGTTTTGGAGAAAGCTTACCACTAGAAGAAGCAGTGAGTCGAGACACAGCTGCAGGCGGAGTCGCGCCTTTCGCAGAAGCAGTGGATGTTTCTTTCTGCTTCATTGGATCAATTTCTCGGCAAAAGATGGAGAGGCTAGAAAGAGCGGGATGGAGCAAATAGTAATGAAAGAAAATGACAAAGAGAGGACTGAAGAACCGCCGAGAGCCTGCATTGCCATAGGCGCCGCTTCCAGTTCCCCGAGCCTCTGGCCAATGAACTGAGCAGACGGGATGGAGAGGCGAACGGCAATATAGATTATAGACTACAGAGCTCCGCTGCAAAATTTATATAATTATTTTTATTATATTTCATTATTTTTCCTTCACATATAAGCTTAATCCGAGTGTAAAATTATGACAATCGCGAGTCATAAATAATTAACACATCAATAATTAATCGTCTTACTGACATTTTTGTATTAATAATTTGTTTGAGTTTTCATTCCCAAATACAATTAATATTAATTTCAAATAATACTTCTTATAAATGGTTTATAAATTTTGAGCAATATTATGTTCACTTTTTTTTATTTTATCAACCCAAACTACTCAATGATATGTAAAAATATAAAACAAAATAAAACATTTTTGAAATTGCATATTAATGGCATTCAAGTTTTGGAGCTCGTTCTAAGTTTGGACTAAACCGAAAAGTTCTCGACACAACAAACTCAGCTGTAATGGATGTCGGATCAGATTTTGACGAAGTAAATAACGTGATATTTGATCGTAAAATTAGAAGAATGGGAAGAGAGAAGAGTGGTGTAAATTTCAACGTCCAAACAAGCAGGGGAAGGGATAGAGCTCCAAACTTGGGTTAAAGGTTTGGTTATTTCAAGATATGGGTTTGGATATTCCGTGGCTTAGATCTGGTTTCGTAACCTAGGAACCATTTTAGGGTAGGGTTTTGTTTGGTTTGGAGCCACATTTTATGAATATAGATCTTATATTCATCGCTACTAACTACCCAATGATCTGATCGGTAGCTTCCCAAAAAAAAAGCAAAAAGCTAATCTCTAAGACTCTAGCTTCAACTACATTTATCTGTTTCAGAAGGGGAACTAGTCATGGAATGATAAAATACAATTTTAATTGGAACTAATTTTCATGCACATTTCATGAATCATCACTCGAAAAAAAGGCTCAAAGGTTGGGAGAAATTAACAAATTTGTTTGGGGTTTCCGTGTTTGTTTAAAATGCATGTTTTATACTTCGGAAATATGAATTATGCGTCGTGGTTACCAACCTGGGTGCGTCCAATATGAGACAGCCGTGACGAAATAAGTGGCACGTCTTCGCCTATGTTTGTATCGGTTGCTGAACCAACTCCGCTGCTTCCCCCATCGTTATCGCTGCTATTACGAGGCACGAAAATGTCTGACGATTTCTTCTCCAACTTCCAATCCTATATTCCACAAATAAAAAAAGTTTCAAAATTCACAAGTATAATACAAGACCAACTACCATCAATAACTGAGATTCAAAAAGAAAATTGATAGAAAAGCGAAACAAAGCAAAAGAATTTTAAATATGCGATTTGCAGTCCCATAGTGTCCGAATAGCGCGAAATATCTACAGTTATTCATCGTGGTTAAAAGGAAAAAAACCAAAAAAATGTTGAAATACAGTCAAATTCAGAAAGAATAAAAGCAAGAATATACTACGTTTCTAGAAGAGGTTAATCTGATCGTTGACAAGATTTAACTCCATTTAAAACAGAAAGAACCAACACGTCACAAGTTAGGGCCTTGTAATGTGAAGAATCTTAGTATTATTTTCAACCGCAGCAAATCTAAATAATACAAATGATATTCACCTTCGTGATTCTTACTGGAAGGCTTTCAACAGAGAGTTGAGAAGCACGAACATCCTTCACCTTCAAGTAATTATACATTACGACGCCACATAATGCTGCATTCAAAGAGAGGAATGGAAGGTACTTTAAAAAGAAAATAAAATACACTTAGTGGATGATTTCCACTTTCTTATCGAACAAAACAAATACGAAAAATTTGCTTTTTGCTAGAGACAAAGTTACCAATTGCATAACCAATTATATTTAGCCCTGTTATAGTAGACTCTGGAAATATAACTGTTGAAAGGGCTATGAGTATCCAGTCTTTTAGAACACCAGCCACTCGGATAGTAACTGCCCCGGTTCTTCCAAGAACTAAGAAAATGGAGAAGTTCAAGGCCAGCGCACAAAGGGCATTAGAAAAAAAAATCCAGAAGTTGACGTGAATCTGTGTAAATTCCATTGCGGGCTTCTCCAGTAAATACCAAGGAACAAATAGAAACACAAAACTGCACATAACAAAGCAGAAGTGAGCAGCTCCACAAAACTAACAACAAACGAGACGTTAGTCCCCGTTAGATGAATGCTAATAAATTCAAAATTATTACACGAGGCTTAAGAACATTACATAATCACGAGGCTTTATTATCCAGTCATCGTTGTTTTTTTAACATTATTGCTGTAATGCTTTTACAATACCTGCATGGTGCAATATAATATAGGCTGGTGATGGGGTTAAGAGTCAAGCCCTTCTTCTGTAATAGAACTTGTGTTAAGACTAGCCTTAGAGCTTCTGCGAAAATTCCTGTGACCTGGTAAACTGTACCAACTACATTAAAATGAATCTCCCCGTATGATGAAACTACTACTCCAACACTGACCAGCACCATGTTCAAGAACACATCACACCTTGGCTGGTCAGTACCACACATAACAGCCATTATAAACGTTGCAACAGGCACTGTCCATGTTTAGATTCAGATATAAGAAGGCATCATTAAAGAGCATAATCATTTATGATAGCAAGAATAAATGCAATTTTTTTCCACGTACTTAGAGCTTTGAGCATTTGGATGAAAGCAACAGAAATGTGCAAGTAAGCCGTGTTACCAAACCTGTCATGAGGAGGTGAAAAGGAATAAAGAGAGATCCCTATAAAACCGTGAGCCCATAAATAAAGTAGATTAAGAGTTTGTATTGACTAATTGAAGAAAAAACAAGAAAGACCCATTAACAACTTGGAATTCATAAAAAAGTTGACTAAAAATTTTATTAACAATTTAAATATTCTAGCATGAAAAATTAAATTCGTGAAGACACATTACATGGTGATCTGTGGGCAGCACTTCTTAAAACAAAGTTTGCTTAAAAAATTTCCCATCGCTATGAAATTTTGATGATAAAATGATCTGCATCTAAGATTTCGAGCCTATAATGCAACCTATCCAGCCTCAATTATCAAACAGAATCACATATGGTTTTGGTATCTGAGACAATCAGTTTAAAGAAATCAACACGAGCAATTTGAAAATGCAACTCGCATTGCAAGCAAAACTTAACAACAGAAACGAAAACCTCCAATGTTTATCCATGACCTCTCACAGTAAGCAAAAGTACTTAACATAAAGTAAATATTAAATTTGTTTTAGCAGCTTACCAAAGACTTGATGCAAAAAATGCACTTATTGGAATCACGCATGTAGCATATCTGCCAGAAAAACGTAAGAATGCCATTTAAATAGCAAAATACTAATGTGTCAACAATGAAGGTTGACCACAATTTTTTAACCACTTACATTTCAAAAGTCATTTTGACTGGGGATACAACCTGCATTTCAGAAATTGAATATTCACAAACAAAGCAAAAGGTAAATAACAAAGGAGGAACAGCGGTCAGTCTATCAATGCATGTACTAAGGATAGGTATGATTATTGCAACTGTGTTTTTGACCTCCTAAAATTCAAGTATTGTATTGGAAGTCTATCATGATGATGCTTTAGAAGAGTGACAGGTAGAATACTCATGAGTCAAAGACGGTTTAAAAGAGAGACAAGTAGAATATTCACAAGTCAAAGTTCATCATAAAAGACAAAAATGGCAGTCAATCATGCTGAATTTCATAAAAGTCCTTTAGACTTTTGCTTCTTGCTCAACAAAATTTTGCAAATCTATTTACTAAGCTATAAGCCTGATAGTTTTCCAATTAAATTTGTGATGCAGTTGATTTCAGTATGAAGCCATACCTTGAAAACACGAATCAGAAGAAATGAAACAGCTCCAGAAAATCCCATATGAATCATTGTAAGTGTAATAGGAAGAGGAAAATTGAAGTAATTAGGAGAGAGCACCCACTGAAACATAAAAAATAAAACAAGGAAAACGATCAGAAAGCGAGCATCAGAGCTTTAATTTTCAGTTTTATAAATTGAGTACTGATAATAAAGTTAGGGAGTGAAACCTTGTTGTACAATATTACTCCAGATGACAGCAATATGTAGACCAACAGATACAAATAAGTCAGCACAAGCGGTTTGCTAATCATTTTCGCCAGCTTAGTTTTTGGTGTGAACGTGAAGCGACAATTTCAGTCCTTTAAAAGAACTCTATTCAATAGTTGGCCTCAAGACATACGTCATAATTCCAGCTGAACTTTCCTTTACTAACCAAGAGGACGTATTAATTTCTAATTGGCAGATGAGAATTGGATTAATAGTACAAGGACTATTGTGTCTCAGAAACTCAAAACCTGAAAAAGGAAGGAAAACAGAATGATACTCTTCTATCTATAGTCATTCCTGCAGGCTAACATAGACATCTTATGAACGAAAAGAGCCTTGAATCTGATACTAAAATTTCTAATTTGATAGGACCTATCGAATAAGCAGGTAAAAGCAATCCGTGCAAAATTAAAAATTATAAGCAAGGTCTGATAGGGCTTGTGCTTCTAAACAAAAAAGGTTTAGCAGTTGGAGAAAAAGGGTTCGTTAGTCAGGACTTAGTTTGTCATCTTATATTTAGAGAATAATACATCATCCTGAATTACAATACTAGTCGTTTTAAAAGCAAAATATCTCACAGGCGCCTCTCTAAAGACGTAGAATCAATAAAAAAAATAAGCCAACTCAATCTAGATAAATCGATGAGAAAAAATAGAGCTGATTAAGAAGACCGATCTGATCGGTAACACCGGGGTTATTACTCTAAACCAGCTGAACACAAATTCATGGGAGAATTAATGGAATCGGATACAGAAAATGAAAATATATCTTAAAGAAAGCAAACGATCACTCGTTCGCAAACAGGCAACAGAAAATCAAATAGTACAAGATGTAAATCAACAAACAGTAACAAATCTAAGCATGTGGGCTAGATTTCGAAGCGGAGAACTCAATAGTGCATAGAAGTGCGACTGTTAGATGCAAAAAAAGAGGTCAGGTCACCAGAGTTGACGAAAACGACGAAGAAGAAGCAGAATCTCGCAGTGGTTTAACACATTGTGTACATTCGCTTCAGTAGAACTGCAACAACAAAAAGGATGAAGTATTGATGAATCATTCCTACGAAATGAAGCACTGAACTGAAAATATCTCTTCCTCTCCAGCCACACTCAGTGCTCGTTTCTTTCCGCTTCCGTTCGGTACTAGGGGACCCCGACGGCGAAAAGGAGGGGAGCTGGCTTTCGTACTAATAATATTTTAAGTTTCGTAAGACGTAGAAAAACTTTTTTTTGAGATAAAAACTAATTACGCCATTGACTATAAAAATAATTACATTAAATATTTTATATTTTAAACATTATAAAAAAACACTTTAAATTATAATATAATCACAACAACAGACACTTGTTATCCTATTTTTTATTAATTTTAATGATATTTGACCATCAATTAACACATTTTATAAATAAATACTGAAATAATCATAAATTTATAAAAAAAATATTTTTTACACCGTTAAATTACTTAAATATAAATATAAATTTATTATTACAACTTTTTTTATTTTTGATAAGTTATTAAAACTAACCATATTGATAAAAATAGCTAATCATATTAACTAACAACTTAAATTAAAAACAAAGCATGATGAAAGAATATATGTTACAATTATGTTAAATTTTTAAAGTGTTAATTGATGATTTTTAACTTGCAGTTGGCATTATAGTTCAAGAAATAAATTAATATTTTTTTTTATATTTATTTATTTTATTTTTTTAATAAAAGTTAATGTACGAGCTTGGTTATTCTTCATCAATACGATTAATTTCGTCTGGTCAAGCCATTTTTCATTTCAAATTTGTAAAAAAATAATAACCTTTTGTTATTCAAATAATAGCATAATTAATCGCTACTGGGAATGAATGATATCGACACAAATTTTTTTTGTAATATTCTCTATTGATTTTTGGTAGAAATTTAAACATAGTAGATCAAATATATAAATCATAGGTTCTGTTTACGAATAATGTTATGTATATCTTCGATCTGATTTGAAGTTTATGACCGTAAAATCAAGCAACGAACTACTAAATATTGACAAATAGAAGAAACTCGTTACGGAAATCCGACCATTAAACATAATTTTACTTCAAAATCATAAATTTAATTCTTTTATAACGTAAATCTTGCAAACGTAGATTGTGCGAACATTATTACATAAGTTAGGATCGGATTATTTTAGATCAATACACATATAAAAGGGTATAGCTGAAAAATTAAAATAGAAATACATTATTTTTTTAAAAACAATTTAATAGTAGATTTAAGTGTTGGGTTTAAATCATTTAAAATTCTGCAACTTTAGTAATTTAATAATCAAATTTGAAAGTTTAAAATGTACAAAATGAACTTTAACTTATCTGATCCATTATGCTCGCATGAATACTTAACTGCACAAGAATTTAATTTTGATTATTTTCAATTTTAGTATTTGATTTCAAATATATGATTTGAGCTCTCTCGTTAATATTTTTATTTATTTTTTTACGAATTCAAAATTTAAATAAAAAATGGAAACTTTTTTAGGTATAATATGAGATGCCCCATATTACTGCAAAATTAATTAAAATAAATATATCTAATTAAGAAAATTATAATAACTTGTAATCAAATCGAAATATCTTAAATTACAAGGACCTTATAATTAATTAATTAATATTTTTTGATTCCTTAGCACATAAGCTATTGACTTTTTATGTCGTAGTTGTTAGTAGTGTCCTCATTAAACCACGTCGTTTTGACAGCGTCATTTTATGGCAAAACACGCAATAAATGAAATTCAGTAGGGGTGTTATGACTTTTCGTCGAAGCCAAAGGCATCGTATAAATTGAGAGGAATAATCTCACATTCCGCGATACTGATCTTGAAATTTTGCCTCAACCGAATTCTTCTCCAAGTTTCCCCCTCTCCAATGGCTAGGGTTTCTTAGGCGCGTTTACTATGTCGCAGAAACTCCTTACTGGTTTCTTTCTCTTTGTTACCAGCTGCCTAGAGCTTTCTCTATTTTCCATGGCCTGAATCAGTAAACTTCTGGTTGCTATTCTCCCTTTCTCTTCATTCGTTCGAAGAACTTTCGGATTTTCGTTCGTGTCTTTACACTACGAGTAGATTAATGATTATATCATTCTTATTTGGGTTTGTAGGAATTTTTTTCTGCGGAGCTGATTTGGACTTGGGATTTAATGTTGTGTGATAGACGTGTTATGATTTTGGTTATTCTTGAAACTCGTTGTTGTAGAAATATTTACTCTTTCACCATCCTTATCAACTTCGGCTCGATTCTTTTGGGGTTTACACTAGTCTTCTTCGTCATGGTCCAAATAGGTTACTGTTGATCGAAAATTCCTTTCAAAATACATAGTTAAGTTTTCCCGATAGAAGAAATGAGTGTCTAAAAATATTTGTATTAATTTATTGTGGCTGTAACGATCTCATAACGATTTAAGTGGATTTTTCTTTTTTTTCGTTTCAGGAAATTCTAATTGATGATCAGTCTTTATTCACTTTTCCTGAAAAAATATATTTTAGTCTCTCAAGTTTTACTTTGTTGTCCTTCACTCAACATGTGCTTATATTTCATCCATTTGGATTCTGTAGTGGTGGCAGTCGATGGAGATGTATGATGTTTCTGAAGCTGGAAACGCTGAAACTTATATGGTATGAATTTTTATTGGCACGCTATTATTGCCAACTTCGTTATTGAATGGCTACTATAAGCCCAGCCTCGCCCTTATTTTTTTTTCCTTCTGTAAGGTCTGTCATTCATAAACTGTCTCTGTGGATTTTAGATTCAAGGTGTTGAATCAAACATTCATATACCAAGCCCACATATCGAACAAAGTGAAGCAATGTACTACGAAGGAGCTCCTGAGTTTGTTGCTGATCAGGGAATGTACTATCCTATTGCCACCAACTATGGATATTACTGTACAGGTAATGTTTTCATGCAGGGGGTTATCACCAATCATTGATTATTTGTGATCAAAAGTTAAATTTTAATGCCGAACAGTTTGTGGTGTTGTGCTTGAATACACCAGGGTATGAATCACCCAGTGAATGGGAGGACCACCATCGGGTTTTTGGTATAGATGGTCCTGATGTCCAATACACGGTAATTGAAGCAGACCTCTTCAAGTTTTTACTCTTTTTTCTGAAACGTACAGTCAAACTACCAATTGAGCTTAACCTCCCTTTTTTCTCAATTCCAGGGTGCACAAAATGAATTTTTGAATTATGTATACTATACACCTAACTATGGATATGCACAGTCTGAATACAACCCATACAATCCTTATATACCAGGCGCTGTGATGGGAGTTGATGGGCCATTCCTTGGAGCCCACCCATATTACCCCATCTCTTATCAAAATTCTGTCTCTTCATCTGCTTATATACCTATTGCCGTTCAGCCAGATCTTGTTCCAGTTACTTCACCTGACACCTTTATGAATCCACCTGTTCTTAAATCTAACGAGAGAGGGTTCAAATCTGCAAGTTCTGGCATGTTTCCCAGCTACACTTCAAAACAGAACTTAAACCAAAAAAGCTCCTTACCCAGGGTACCGGAAGGGCTAAGACAAAATGTTGGATCAAACAAGCAATCCATGAAACATGGAAGCATATCTGCTGGCAATTTCCAAGGTCCAGTTTCATCACAAGTTTTTCAGGTACCTCCGCTTTATTTTTTATTTAAAATTTCCTTGTCTCTTTCTCTTTCTATCTTGCCTTTTCGTCTTTTATGAGTTAGTGTTTCTGTAATTCTAGCAGTGATGGTTTCTGTTTCTATTCTGTCAAACAGGGTAAAGGTTATTATGGTTCACCTCAACTTGTTGACAGCATATCAAGGGGAAAATTTTCTGCTCCTCGGAGTCAAATAAAAGCATGTATTCCTCTAAATAATGCTATATCAGAGTGTGGACTAAATGCTAATGGACAAGGAGTTAGTAAATTTCGACCCAAGATTGGTCGGGTTATTAATGATATGAATGGCTGCGGTACATTGGGTGAGCAGAATCGAGGGCCTAGAGTAAACAAATCAAGAAATGAGCTGGCTCTTAGAGCCTACTCAACCAAGGCTTCCGATGGTAATGAGGATGGAAATATAATCATGTACTCCGATCAGTATAATAAAAATGACTTCCGGGTTGATTATGTGGATGCAAAGTTTTTTGTTATAAAATCATATAGCGAGGATGATGTCCACAAGAGCATTAAATATAATATTTGGTCCTCCACACCACATGGGAACAAGAAACTGAACAGCGCTTATGAAGATGCGCTTGGAATTTCCTGCAGAAATGCTAATGGCTGTCCTATTTTCTTATTTTACTCTGTAAGTTTATTTACTTGTTAACGCTTGAGTCACAGAAGTTTTATGAATTGTATCTTTACCCTCTTAGAACAGGGAACCTCTTGTTTTTCTTTGTCTTGCTGACTTGGAAATTCTTTTTATTCAGGTCAATGCAAGTGGTCAATTCTGTGGTGTTGCCGAGATTACTGGTCCAGTTGATTTCAATAAGGATATGGACTTTTGGCAGCAGGATAAGTGGAGTGGAAGCTTCCCGGTCAAGTGGCACATTATCAAAGATGTTTCAAACTCAAACTTTAGGCACATCATACTAGAGAATAATGAAAATAAACCAGTGACTAATAGCAGAGATACACAAGAGGTATGCTTCCATATTTTTATCAGAATAAATACATGCAGATCTTCGAGTATTTTTGAGATCTGATTGCTTCCATATTTTTTTTTTGGTGGGAGATAATTAGTTAGCTTGATTTTTTGTAGATTGAATTTGCCCTCATTGGTATGAAACATTTTTTGATGGAAAATTTCGGTGATGCTTTTGTTCATTGGTCCATTGGCAGATACCTTACAAGAAAGGCTTGGAGATGATGAAAATATTCAAAAATCACACATTGAAGACTTCATTACTTGATGACTTCATGTACTATGAAAATCGTCAGAAAATGATGCAGGAAGAAAAAGCTAAATTATGCATCCGAAGCCTAGAGGGACCTTTTTTCCCATCTTCTACGGCCCCACCTCGCAAACTTAATTCAGATGCTGAGTTGGAACAGACTGAATTTAAGAAACTTAACCGGCTTACTGATGATCTCAGTCAAATGAGAATAGGTTTGGTCCCAACTCCTGAACAGCTCCCTTCTACAAAAGAAAATGCAGAAGAACTAGTAAAAGAGACCCAAAGGGACTCAGCTCATGGCTCACTAAGTAGCAGGCAGAAACAGCTTGAGTCCAACAAACCACCTGTTGCCTCCCCCACTCTTCCAATTATAGATGTGGTTACAGTTGGTTCGATGCCCGTAAAAGTAAATGGTTTTTCGAAAGCATCTGTAGTTTTGACCGTTGGAACTGTTCCGCCCGACCCCAAAGCATTGCAGCTGCACAAAAAGGATGCTTATTTGAAAATTTGAGTCCCGGTGCAAAGGTATTTTTATTTTCTTAGAAAAATCATTATTCGGGCTGTGTTAAAGCAAGCAGCAAATAGTTATGGGGTCCATTGTTTCACATTCCAATATAGGTTGAGCCTGGCTTCATGTCCACTTCAAATCTTTGGTTGATTATGTTTGGGGTTAGCTGGGGGCAGTGCGTGTAATCGATCATCTATCTATTTTGGGCCTTATTTGCTTGCTGAAATTGAAAGCAAATTTCGTTTTTTGATTCATGTGGAATTCTAGCATGTTCATCATGGCGGTAATTTGTTTGTTTGTTTTGGAGGGAGATCATTGTCTTTGGCTTTTCTCTAGAAAGTGTCCAGAGCTGCTGGAATTGAATTGTTCATTTCTTGATCTTTTGCAATTGTGATTCTTGGTTTTTGGCAGATCTCAATCTTCTGACTTATTTTTTGTTTTTAACGAGGAATAATTCTAAATTCAATTTTTTAATATATTCTTTGAATTATAGTATTGATATGTTTATTTAAAATATTTTTAATGTATTATTATTAAAATAATTATTTATAATATTTATTTTATTAATTAAAATTTGACACGAAAATTAATTTCAATGAGCTTCAAATTCAAATATTAGATTTAATTTTCTATCTTTTTCCATTCTATTGATGACGATTTGACTAAATGTAATTATAATTTTTTAAGTTTTTAAAAATGATGATTTACGTTGAAAAGGAGAAAGTGCCGCGAGATGAGATGACAACTCCAACAATATATTATATCAAGCAAGTGATGATCCAGTAGAAAACACCAGTAATATTGAAGAGGACGATCTAACCATGGAAGCCAAAGAGTCTTGCCCTTCAAACGGATGAACCAGCAGCCGCGGTGGCTGTGGGTATGTAGTCGATGACGATGAATTTCTCCACGGCCGGAATAAACTGTTTCGAGTATTCACGATGAGCAGGGTGAGATGCGTACTGTGCGACTCCCTCTAAGCTCTCGAATGTGGATTCGAACACATGAGTGTAGCCTTGGTGCAGATTCTCCATGCTCACGTTCTTTCCCCTGCTCATTCCTTTCCCTTTAGAACCCTAATTTGGATCTACCTATTTTCTTTTACTTCCATCCTGCTAATCGAAATTCGAAACCAAATCTACACAGAAATGTGCGGAATCCACACTCGATTGATTTACCGAGAGTTAAAGTTACGAATTCCGAGTAATCTAGCTTTACGGAAGATGTCGAGCTGAGAGAGAGGGAGAGGGAGTACCAGTAGAAGGATTTCACAGAAGGGAAGAGAGCGAGGAGGTTAGCTAAGCCATTGATGACGTCCTCGATCTGGTCCGCTGGAAGTCCGTCTTTGAACTTGGCCAATACGACGTGCTTCACCTCTCCCTTCGCTTCCGCCATTGATGATGACTGCTGCGCCTCTCCATCTTGGTAAGGATGAAGCTCCGTTTTATAAACCCTATCCGCAACGAGAAGCCAGCTTTTGGACAAAATTTAAGCAATAGTTTTTAATGGATAGTTAATTGCTCCGGTTTTTAATCATGAATAAATTCATAAAAAAAATAAAAAAAGAATAATGAATAATTAAATAAAGAAGATAAATCAATAATATTATCATAACGAACCGAATAATTCCAAAATTCCACGAAAAGCAAAAATTTTAAGCAATAATTTCAACTGAAACAATCAAGCAATCAGAAACCTAGACAAAAAAGAGAGCAATCAGCAAACTAGAAAAAGATAGAAGCCCAGTTCCAGTAGCCGGAGACGAAGAAGCTTTAGGGCTAGGCGAAGGAGCCGATGGCGGAGTGACGGAGGCAGCCGGAGGCGTAGCTTCAGGAGTGAGCACTGGCGACACTGGCGGAGAGTCTGGAACGGCCGGAGGAGGAGAAGCTTTAGCAGAAGAGGCCGGCGAGTCTGGGACGGCCGGAGAAGGAGACGGAGTGGGCGCAGAATGGTCCGCCGGAGAGAGGACTTTAATGTCGACTTTTTGTCCGGCCATGCAGTCGCCGTAAACTGCACTAATGAAGTACATATGGGTCGGCCTCTTCGTCAGGAATGAATCGTCGCCGGAGGTGTAGGTGGCCACCGGAAACCTCGTCTCGCATGCCTTGAAATTTGTGTGGTTCACTCTCAGCAGCTTTTCGCCACTCCCGTATTTGAAAACTGCGACCGCCATTAAAGACAAGCTTTGATTCTCAGTTCAAAATCTCAGTATCAAAGAAAATTTCCATTATTTGAAAACAAAACTAACCTATGGTATCCCCGACGAAGAACTTCTTTGAAGCGGCCCACTTTTTGTAATCAACGGTGCCGTTTTTGGCCCACCCTGCGGCGTCGCCGACTTCGTAGACGGCTGCCAAACAGACGCCATTGAAGGCCATCCACAGAAGAGCAAAAACTGAAACTTTCGAAAAACTCATGATTACCCACTCAAAGAAACTGGAAGAAGATCAAAATCTTATGAATCGTCTGAAAGAAAAACGATGAACATCGATCGATAATATAGTAGAGGAAGAGGAGTGATCCAGTTTGGTAAAGAAATTAACTGGGAAAATTCTACGTATTTCAGGGAAAATATCGTCGATTTTCTTTCCAAACTGAGCTGCATTGTCTGGTTTACGCGTAAATAAATTTACGAAAATTGATTGCAAATCTAGAAAGACGAACCGGCGAAGAAGATAATCGAGCAATCTTCGGAAACTTTGAACAATTACTTGCAGTATATAAAAGATGGGCCTATGGGCTTTGGCTTGAATTTTATTTTAGATCGATCTTGAAATGCTTAACTTACTATATTATCGAATAAATAAAATATTTTTAAATTTTTTGGGTCGGAGTAGAATAATTGCGATGATAAGTCTTCACCCCATAATTTAAATTTCATTTTTTTGGATTTTCTTTTCTGAAGGATATTTGAAGTATCGATACATAATTGTGTTTGTTATGTTAAGGTTTATGATCAGAGAATAAATAGATGTTCTTCGTAAATGCATACACTAATGCTTAGTTCAATTTATGCGCAATATCGTTATAATATAATTCTACACTTAAATGACATGAAATTAGTTAGTATTTTGATAGTATTATTTATCTCAGCTATTGTTACATCGTAAGATGGTAGTATAGTGCAATAATTTTAATTTTATCTTTATATTCTTATCGTTAATAAATTAATAATCGGATTTATGATTTGCAGTTAAACGAAACATTGTAACCGAACTACGTGTCTAACAATTTTTAATATATTTGCGACATTAAATAGTAATTTAAATTGGATAATGGAACGTAATTTCACTCTTTGCAACAATTATTGTGTCCAATAATGTGAAATGTGGAATAAAATAGTCCTAAAAAGATGCTTTTTTAGAAAGTGGGATGGTATTAAGAAATATGACTTCCTTTGTTGACTATCAAAGAAATATCGTGTTGGAACACAAAGATGATGGCTTTGTTGAGTTGCACATTAATTATTTTATTTATTTATTTTAATTTAATTAGTAATTGTTTAATATTAACTCCAAACAACTTAATTTTAATCATAAGATATGTTTATTCGTAAGTATTCATTTTCGACCAATAATTATGTCTACATTAATGTTTTAGACATTCATAGTTGCTTGAGACATGTTACACATGTAGTTAAGTAAATTAATATTCGAGTGTTTTAAGATATGCTGTTGTAACCACTAATTTTATTAATAATTTCAGACATTAAATAATTATTTTGCACATTCGAGGTTTTTTTTTTAATTTTGAAAATTACAATAAAAATTTCAAAACACATGAAGCAAAAATCCAAATAAACCCTAAGTGAAGCTAGACAATGCTAAGGCAAAAAACGATCGGTTTCGAGATTCCATTTTGATTAAGTTCGGTATGTTGGTTAAAGTCCAAAATTCTAAAACCGAGTTAACTCCAACCAAGAACGAAGTAAACCGAACCGAAATTTGTGTCTATCAATGTTGTTAGTCAAATAGAAACGTGGGTAAAGTTTGTTTGTGAAGGTTAAGGTTTTAAAATACAGATTTAATGCCCAAAAAGAGAGACAACTTCGTACAATCCTTTCTTTTCGCAATCATCTCTTCTTATCCATCTTAGTCTTTCCTCGAGATGCTAGTGCTTATTTCTTTTTATTTTTTTAATTAAATAAATTAAATTAATAATAATGCGTGTCCCCTTACTCCCTATTCGTTTCTCGGATTATTTTTTTATTCAAGAGGATCGAACCATTTTTTACTCTCGAGAAGTGCTCGAAGAAATTCTCGACAAACCCGACATTATGATCTCCTTAGTTGATAAAACGACGATAATTATCTTGTCCTTTACCTTGTTACTTTACGAAACATTTCACGGAGATTCGGCCCGTACCATTTTTAGGGTTTCATAGTACTAATGTTCTTTATTGTAACCGTAATTGAAATATTGAACTTTATCATATGTGCTTTATGTGATGATCCCGGGGTTGAAACAAAATTAACGACACAATCTCACAATACCCGTATATGATATTGAGATTACATGCATAAGATCTTACCCATAGTTGGCGTAATCTTGTTCAAGTAACGGGACTAGGTTTATATTATGTAAAACCGATAGGTATGAACAGAATATTTAATTTGTGATTAAATGGTAGATTCATGGTTTCAAGAAATTCAAATTTTGTTAAATTCCCATAAAATGTGATCAAATCCAATGTATTTAGGGTTGCCAATCTTGGTTCCTGACAGGCAGGCTGATTGATAAAAGGTAATTTAAGTAATTATTGTGATGCAATGAATTTAACATCCATTTACACCATGTGTTCATTTTATTCATTAAAATTCATTTTTCTAATTAACATTATCTGAATCAAAATATAATATATTCAAACTAATTAAACAGAAACGGGCTAATCACGGAAGGACGAAGAACATGTAATGTTCCATAATATTACGTTCATTACTATATAAAAATAACACAAGAAGATGAGAGCAATTCGTTGATGGAAATCGTGCATGATTCGATTTCGATCTCGGAAGTTTGATTATGTTTAATCTAGTTTTGACTTCTAAAATGGGCAAAAATTCCATGGTTAAATTTCATATTCTTGTTCGGTTTTAATAAAAAAAACCTGAAAATTAACAAATTAAAAGATTTGGCGTTCATGTATATTATATGATGGAGTAACTACGCTTTTGTACCTAACAAAGAAAAGAAGGGTATGGATCAAATTTCAAACACAAATATTGATAATTTAGAGGTAATTTAGGTCAAATACGCTTCGTATGGAGAAGACGAAGAGAGAGAAAGAAGAGAGAGAAAGAGAGATGACGTGGAAATCACTAAGTGGATTGTTATTAACTTCCAGAAAACACGGCTAAGCTTTTGACAAATGAAATCAAAGCAAGGATTAGTGTCACTCTCGTTGCAATTCTTTGACCTCTAATTTACCCCTTATAAAACTACTCTAATCCGACACATTTATTCTTTTTTATTTTCCATTAATTTTTCCGGACCCAAAAGCTTATGCTACGATAAATTGAAGAACTAAATTATATATATTTTTGCCAAAATCTGCGCTCGAAGCAAAAGAATCGATGTTTTCTTCGATAAACCTTCCATCCGTTCGTAATTTACTATATTTTTTATTTTATCGATTTCGATGTACGAAAAACACGTGGAAATTATTCTCGTTGGTTTGAGAAATGGTGTTTAGGTCCAAGAAGAAAAGAATCTAGAAATAAAAAAGATAAAAAATTGAGACGTGTCAAAGGAGGAATCCTTTCTTTTTGTTCCTTTTGGGGGTGCAAAGCTCATTCTCCCTCGTATGATAATGTAAATTTAATTCGGATAATTTTATGTTTACTCTTTTATTCCACCATCTTAAAATACATGTAAATATCACTCAATTAGCAGTGTAATGAAAGTAATAGATGACTGCTTATAATTGACTAAATTAGTTACACTTAATTCAACTGATAATTGATTGACACAACATCAAATATTTTATAATGTTACAATAAGATAGTAAATCTAATGTTACCCATCAAACTATTACGATTTTACTATAAATAAACGATATTACATCAAGAATAATGATATATTTACACTAGAAAAAAAATAAGCGGAATAAAAATATATAAATAGAGAATAAATATAGCATTCTTATTAGTTATTAGATTACGTAAAAAAAAAGTTATTCGAAAAATGCCGGTCCCAACATCTATTGCTAAGTTAAAACATTTTGTACTATCAAACTCGGCAAACTCAAAATAAATCAAAGCTTTTCTTTAATTATTGCAAAGTATATGCAAAAATATCGATAATTTAATCTTAACGGACACTAAGGATCTTGTACTTTTCAAATATAATCGAACAAGACGTCAAACAATCTTGATCTGTGTGAATCTAAGTCTTAAAAAAGCATAAAAATTGAACTTTTTTTGTATCTAGAACATATGATTGCAAAGGCATCAATTTTGAGTGGAACTGAGCACAAGATTACTTGTAGTTTGTTCTTCTGATTATTAAATTAATCTATCTTATTTTGCAACCCAAAAAGTAGTTTTTTCAATAATGCATTATTAAGTACATCTCAACTAGACAACTCTTTATCCATCGTGGGCTACACGAACTCCGTCCATGCCCACCTTAAGAAAACACATAGCCTCTTTATTTTGAAACATTATCATTACAGGGTGTAACGCTTTCTCCGAACATGTTCTAGTAGGAAAAAACATGCGTTAAATTGTCAAATTTATCTGCTAACATTGTCTTGTTTCAAGAACTCGTTCAATCCGAGCATCGAAAACATAGAAACTCTACCTCTCGATCTTGAATTTTTCAAATAAAATGAAAAGCACCAAAGCTGAAAGAAAGTTTTGAAAAGATGAACAGAATAATTACAAGAAAAAAGGCGATACAGATCTATTACGCTTAATATCTGTAATTCATTACAAAAAAACATATAATTACGAAAGAGAAACCAAATAACACAAGAAATGTAAATAAAAGGCTTATAATTTGTCTCACCCCGTCCCATGAAGATGAAATCACCTAATCACATTTCATTCTAGAAGAATCACACAAGCCGTAACGTTTGGTTATTCTAAACAACATAAATACATTAACAAAGTCGTGATGAATACATGGATGCGTTTCTAAAACATACAATATTATACTAGTGTACGGTTTCTCCTACATAGCTCTGATTGAACGAAAACTTAGAAAAACCCAAAGAGAACTTTTGTCATAAATCAAACAATAATATAAGAATATGTACATTATTATATTCATAATCGACTACATAAAATAGTTTACGGTAACCCTAGTTTAGGCCACGTATAAAATATACGAAGTTGCAAGAAATAAATAGTATTAATACATATTTGATGTAGGTAGGAATAGTAGTAGTAAATAAAATAGTAAAAAGTGTAGCATCTAGATTGCAGACCAATCTACAAGTGGATCAAAATTTTAAAGCATTATCTCAATACATGGTCCTATGGTTAATTAAGTGGTAATGACATAATTATCGATATTAACTACTGTTTCTAAGTCATTAATAAACCATTTTTTCAACTCCAACTTAATTTGTCTCAAGCATTACAATCTCAAGTAAGGAAATAAACGAATATAACCTTTTCAACTCACGAATTCGTTGATTGAAATTCTATAATTTCGTGTTACACGGACACGTATTCATAATTCTAGATCTAATCTTGCCCGAGATTCGATTTGAAAAATAACCCGAAAATGTGAATCTATAAAGTTGAACTAGGAGAGAACCAAACTGAAAGAGGACGTAGAAAAGTGGACTATACAAAAGAAAGAGGGTAGGGAGAGCCGTCAAATGCAGTAATCAAGGCTAGTGAGGGGATATACTCTAATTGTATAGAATTTATTAACAATTTTAAGCTTAATATGATATTAACTATTTATTTAAATCATAATAATTATGATTAATATTGTATTATAATTATATTTTCTATATTTTATAATATAATGCCTAGTTAAAATATATAATTTTCGAGATTTATTTTTTATTTTGTAAAAATAAAAGAAGAGTGGGTTTTTGTGACTTGTTTTCTTTAGTAAGGCAAAAAGTCAAAGAGTCAAACTTTAAACCCATCTTCTTAACTAAACTTAAGTGAATGCTTAATTAAAAAAACGTCTCCCAGCCCTTCTTCCATTCTCTCTCCTCCAGTTTTTCTTTCTCCTTCCTATCTATAAATCACCCATTTCTCTCTGTCATCCTGTCGTAAACCCTCTCTCTCTCTCTCTCTCTCTCTCCTGTAGATCTCATAAGGAAATGGACGCTGAGGGGAGGGGAGGTGACTCCATGATTGAAAGCTCCGAGGAGGACATGGATTTGAGAAGAGGACCTTGGACTGTAGAAGAAGATATCACCCTCATCAACTACATCGCCGATCACGGCGACAGCCGGTGGAACTCCCTCGCCCGTTGCGCCGGTAATTCTATTTTTTGCATCTTTCCGATGAGGAATACTATACTCAGATGCTTTCATCGCCGGACATGGCTAACCTTTCACTGCACCCAAAAAAACACATATAAATAGAGTAAATATCTTTTAGAATTTAGTGCATCCATTAAACAAAGCGATTTAGTGGGGTTTTTTTATGATCATGCAAAAATAATTGCCGGAAAAGTCGTTGGCTGGATGATGAGTAGAACTGAGAAAATTATGCATTACTAAGTGTACTTTTTTGGGTTGAGAAAATCAGCTTGAAAAGCATTGAACTTTACCAAATTGGCTGTTCTGATCTAATTCTAGATTCTCTTTTTCTGGATCGCTTTGTTTGATATCAAACAGGTCTGAAACGAACCGGAAAAAGCTGTAGATTAAGGTGGTTAAACTATCTCCGGCCGGATGTCCGACGAGGTAACATCACGCTCGAAGAACAGCTCTTGATTCTCGAGCTTCATTCTTGTTGGGGAAACAGGTAGTAATATTATGAGCATAATTAATTAATATTATGAATGTGTTTTAGTTTTTTTTTAATCTTTTGGTCTTTGTTTATGAATAGATGGTCTAAAATTGCTCAGCAATTACCGGGAAGAACTGACAACGAGATCAAAAACTACTGGAGAACTCGAGTCCAAAAACATGCTAAGCAACTCAAATGCGACGTCAATAGCAAGCAATTCAAGGACACAATGCGTTGTCTATGGATGCCGAGGCTGGTCGAACGCATCCAATCTGCCGCCGCCGCGTCCTCTTCTCCGGCCACCACCATCGGCGGCTCCAGCGACGTCGCAGCCGTCCCTTTGACACCCAACTACAACCTTAACTTTCACGAGGGACAAAACATGCTTCTGCCTCCGATGGTCCACCGGAGCTACACGCCGGAGAATTCTAGCACCGGAGCCTCGTCGGACTCTTTTGGCACTCATGTTTCGGCGGACTCCGACATGGGTGATTACTATTACGTCCCAGATGACATCGGAGCCTGCCAGTTGACCGGAACTTACCCGGAATCGTCCTTCACAAGCCCTCCGATGACCGGATTCAGTCACGACCAGGGAGGAATGAACTTCCAAGCCGTGGATCATCAACACGGGCTGGGGCAGTGGATGATGGACGGCAATGATTCCATGGCTGACGGCTTCTGGAACGTTGATGATGTTTGGTTTTTACAGCAGCATCAGCAGAAATTATAGCTCACCAACATTATCTTATAAATTAATCCAAAAAATCATGAAAACCAATAACAAGATAGTGGGTAATGACAGTATCATAGTGTTTGTGGTGCAAGTTCCTATATAAAAAAACATATAGAATAATTTTAGGGAGACAGAGACTTAGATAACCACAACAGTCGGACTATGGACGATGATCGTGTCCTGTTTTTCTTCTAGGGTTTCATGGGAATGTATGTTTTCAGAGGTTTCATCCAACTTCATTCTTTCAATTATTGCCTTTCTACCTTTTACGTTTCTCCTTCTAAACTCTACCATTTTTTTTTCATATTTCATGTTCAAAATATAAGGATTACCATAAAAACAAGATTACCGTGAAACACTATATTTACGTAAAAAAATACGAGCATAAAAATAAATTACGATGAAGTACAACAAAAACATAAATGGGCATCATAGTAAATAAGTCGTCTTAAGCAACACGATTCTCAATTTTTGTTCGATTCTCGGTAGAATGAAAAGCGAGTTATCAAAAGAAAAATGTAATCCAAAAACACGCACCTGGTATTTACATAAAAACTTATTTTGAGCAAAATTATATTATAATTGAATACTCAAACAACAATATACAGAAAAAATATAATACATGAATTTGGTCTAGCTTAGTCGAAATCCAGATCACAATAGGATTCAAAGATTTCCAATTGCATCGTTCTAAATGTTGTGCGATTTGAAGGGTGTCGATGCTCGATTGGCCAAATCTCAAGTCTCTTTCAAACTAAAAAGATGAGTGGTTTTCTAAAGTTGGGATTCATCTTATCATGTGTGACCAAAGTACAATGTTTGCCTCCTTCATCTCGTACCATACACATGTTCTCGCCCACCCATCACGTTAGACCCGCTAATAGTGATTATCACAAGTGGTGGGCAATCATGCTCTGTCATCAAACTTGTAAGGGTAAATCTGTCATTTTGGGAAGTTTATGTAACGCAGTCGAAATGGGAAGGGTGAAAAGACGTGTTTGATTTTCTAGAAGCGCATTTATGATGAGAAGAGAATTTAAAAATAAAAACCATTTCCCACGAAATTACTGTTTTAGCCTTGTAAAATTAGGAAAAAATAAATTAAAAAATAATAAGAATATGGATATTCAATGAAATGTCACGGGTGTGAACAATGTGAAATTGAAAGCGTGATGGAGTGGTTAAAGTGGAGGGGAACCGGAGATGGGAATGGCGGCGGCCAATGAAGAAACCCACGTGCTTTAAATATACTAACCTGTTTAAATTGCGCCACGTGTCCGTTTCACAAAACTATTGATAAATTAGTCAAATGGGTAACCATTAGTCAAACTAAAATGTACAACTGGACTCCATATCAAGACTCATCTTTTAGTTCAAACTTCTAAGCATATTCTCGTTGGGTCCTCTTAATGAAATGGAATTCTTGGTCAGTTTTTTATGCCACGTGTTATCCGACGTGGACTCACTTAATTGGGCACTTCAATGGAATCTTGGGCGAGAGTGAAGTGATTAAAAGTCTAAATCAATTGAACACTTAGCGTTATTTTGGGTGAATGAAAAATCGAACGTAACGAAGACAAAACCAAGAGTCTAGTATAATCTATGTTCTTTGAAGAGTAAACCCGTAAATAAATCTGTGCAAATTTTGATCTAAAACACACAATCCCCGTATTAGTTGAATGGAAACTAGGAAGATCCGAGGTTTAATTGAATGAAGATCTTCCGTTACGGATAAAGCCGAGCGGCATTTTAGGTGAGAAAATAGAAGAACGAGAAGAAGGGTTTTATCGAGGACCACAAAACTCGAAATCGAAAAACGGCAAAACTAGGAAGATGAGAAGCAACAAACCACTCAAGAATTCCTCTTTCAAATCAGATAGAGTAAACGGTAGGCGACTGTCATTCAGTTTCCATATTCACTCAGCAATTGCGTGCAGGTTTGTGATGAAAACGAAGGTCACCAAAGGTTTGATTAGGGTTTTTTCGAAACCCCTCTCAGCCACGAGACCCCAAATTAGGGTTTGGGACAGTTGCCCTAAAGAATAAAGGCTGTTACTTTTCATATTTTTTAGGTCTTTTTTCCTGCCCTTTTAAGGTATGTTATTCTACGTTATATCTTCCCCACCCGTAACTATTAGGGCCAATTTCTCCTACTTTTTGTCCCTTCCCTTTATTAGCAAGAACATTGCTAGTTTATATGCATTTCTCATCCTTATTCACATCTATTTGTGGGAATGTTTGAAATCCAGCCTTTAGTTCTTGCTTTGTGTCGAAATATGTTTCTTGTTACGTGAAGCCGAGCTTAGGTATAAGGACTTGACGTGAATTTTGTTACGTTTTTGTTCCGTGAATGCCTTTACTAAGATATATTTATCATATATCGAATGCATCTTGACAACCGTATTAGATCGAGTGGAAAGCGACTTGAATTCTGTTTTGTTTCGGGTCAATTAGGTCGTTTGGATGGAAATAACGAGTCGCATGGGTTTACACATCACGGGCTAGAGCTACTGGGACATCAATGACACCTCTTGTAGATAGACTTCAATTTTTCAATCTAGGGTTTGAGAGATATCATATGTCTTCTATTATATGTAAAATTTAATGTTCTTTTTTTTTTGTTTTTCCCTTGGTTATTCGTATTTGAATATGAATTATCCATGGCTGCAGTCTTGTTCATCAAATAAGTGGTACATTATTAAACTCGTCAAAATTATTATAGTCCACGAACGGGATATAAAATTCTTTTGAAGACTTTTTGGATATTTTTGTCCTTGATTGAGCCCTTTTCATATTTGGGCCGTAAAGCCCACAAATCCAAACAACAAAGGCCCATTTATCCGAATTCAGAGCCTCCTAAACCAATATAAGAAACCCCATCGATTTTGTTGCTTTTAATCGTTGGCTTGGGACAATTAATTTTCCGTACTTTTTATATTTAATTTAATCGAATTGGACACATTAGAACGCCACATTTTCCATTTATTCATTTCATTCACAGATAACTTTAGAGTGTATTTCGAAAATGGCTTCTCGGAAGCTCATCGTCTTCACCCATATTGCCCTAATGTCCATTTTCGTGCCACTTATTCACTCTTCAAACGAAGCTCTCATCGACCAGTCACCAGACATGCAAACAAACGGAGAATCTAGCGACTAAACCCTTCAACAGATTTAATTACAAGGAACCATTGACTCAAAAGGAGAAAGCTTTAAGGTCTTGTTCTAGTAAATATAATGTTATTTTATCTGTAGATATTCCGGTCGCCATTGAAGCTCTGACCGAAGTAAAGTTCCAAGTTTACAGAAAACAACGAAAGAGATGCTGCCGACGAAGCTACTGCCTGTGTAAACGGGTTTTCCGGCAACTCTTGCTAAGGCCGTTCAGGACGTTGCCACCGTCGGCGCCGCCATTGTCCGGTTGTTGCTTTGAAGATGATTTCTTTATTATAGGAGCCGATAATGAGTGTGTTCAATTAAAAGCGCTACAGATTCTCCACCCGTCAATGGTTTTTTAATGTCATAACTCAGTGAGTCACTGAATCGTGGCTCTCCCTCGCAGAGGATAAAAAGGTTTAAACAGGAAGAAGAGAATACTCCTACACTTGGCTTACGCTTTCCACAGGTTATCATTCTATTTACGGAATAATTTAATTTATATATTTTAAACTGAATTATTCGAAATGGGGAAATTTGATGTGTTAGAATACTCAAAAACCCTTAATAAATTGTTATTTATCCTGAAAAATCCACTGAAACTTAGAACAAAGGCATGCTATGCATAGTTGGCCATTGCTTTAAATAAAAACAACGTTTTGTAAACATCGATCCATGTCAAGGTCTTGTAACACCAATGCAATAAATCAGATTATCTGTGAACTAAAATTAAATATTTGAAATTTTAAGATACATCTAGAGAGAGAGGGTTTTATAATTTTCAGATAATTATTTATTCAGATGCATAAACCCTAATATGAAAAACATTAAATAAAATATTAGTTATAATAAATGGAAAAGAAATAAATAAAATAAATAGCATTATTGATACGATAAATATCCTTTAGAAAAATTAAATCTGACACCAAAAAAGAGAAATTTACCATCTCGACCCCTAAATATTTTCGATTATATTGTAAATAAAGATTTTAAAGAACGACCAAAATTGGAATTCTGGTCAAAGCTCATCATAATGTGGCCCTCATTTTGATAGGCACATTTTTTATATCATGCAAACCTAGGTAATTTTTCAAAGCTTCCAATTTCACGTTATCTTCGTCACGGGTTTGTCTTTCTGGATTTACGATCAATTTTCATAAATTCATTTACGCAAACCAGATAATGCAGCCCAGTTTGGAAGGCAAATCGACGCGATTTTCCCAGATAATTTTCCATGTTAGTTTCTTTCCCAAACTGGATCACTCATCTGGCTTCGCTATATATTCAATTGTTGTTCGTCGTTTATTCATCAGATTTTGAATCTTCTTCGACTGGGTTATCATGGGTTTTTCGAAAGCTTTCGTTGCTCTTCTGTTGATGGCCTTCAATGGCGGCTGTTTGGCTGTCGTCCACGACGCCGGTGAAGCTGCAGGGAGGGCAAAAAATGGCGCGGCCGATTCCGTAGGTTAGTTTAATTTTTAAATCATGAAATCTTCTTGGTTGTTGAGATTTTGAACTGAGATTTTTGCGCCAGTTTTTCACTCTTTGAACGAAGCTCTAATCGAGCAGACATGCAAACAAACTCCATCTTACGATTTGTGCGTCTCTTCGTTGAAATCCGACGGTCGGAGCACGACCGCCGACGTGACCGGTTTGGCCATTATCATCGTCGACAAGACGAAGGATCTGGCAACTAAAACTCTCAACAAGATTCAACAGCTGCTCAGCCAAAAACCATCGGGCCAGAAGGAGAAAGCTTTGAGGTCTTGCTCGGGCCAATATAATGCTATTTTATCCGCAGATATTCCAGTCGCCATTGAAGCTCTGACCAAAGGAAACCCCAAGTTCGCCGAAAACAGCGAAACGGATGCTGCCAACGAAGCCACCGCCTGCGAAAACGGGTTCGCCGGCGACTCGCCGCTCGGAAATGAAAATAAAGCCGTGCATGACATCGCCACCGTCGGCGCCGCCATCGTCCACTTGTTGCTTTGAAGATCATTTCTGGCCTTCAATGGTCTTGTAAACCCATCAGAATAAAACCTATATGGTTGATTAAAGGCTCCAAAGAATAAAGATCATCAATTTTGCGACCACAATAGAGAAACTGCCATAACTTGTTGAGTCATGAATCGTGGCCGAGGATAAAAAGGCTTGAACAAAAAAAAGAGAGCTTTTATACGCGTGGCTTACGCTTTCTGCCGGTTATTTACTTTCGTGGCAATTAATTAGGCTTTATCACAAATAAAAAAACTAAAAATAATAGCTCCACCTATATATTTCAGTTTTATATTCACTAGATTCAATGCCAATTGATTTTTTTGACTATTCTGAGTTGATATGATTATTATATGATTCATTCTCATTGAATATAATACAATTCGTCCAAATAATTCATTTATTTTAAAATTAAGATTTAAATGCTCATTTCTAAATTGAAAGATTTGATTTGTAAATTACTAAAAAACCACCATAGTAAATTGCTATTGAATCTAAAGAAACCAACTAAAGAGATGGAGCCAATGAAATCAATGCTCTAAAATTATAACAAAGCCATGCAAGACGTCCATCGCTTGGTCGTTGCTTTAAAAAATATGTTTTTGAAGCATCAATATTTACAAAATATTGCAAATTTGAGAGAGAGAGAGTGAGGTTTTATTAATTTTCAGATAATTATTTATTCTGATGAATAAATTATACCTGTGATTTGAAGAGAGATGGAGAGAATATATTGGGTCTAAAACTTGAATATAGCAGCTCCACTTGAAGGCTTGGAAGCAAAGATGCAGAGGCCAAGATCGTCGCTGTTGATGATCCCCTTTTCAATCCTTGATTTGTAGAAGCTTTCCTGAGAAAATTTATGAGAATTCGACCGCTGAATTTGATTTAAACGAATAAAAAAATATCATATTTTAAAAAAAAGAACGAAACCGGAACCTTCAAACTAAGGATAAACTTAGGGACTGTGCTCTCTTTAACCAAAGCAACTGCGCAACCACCCCATCCGGCTCCGGTCAGCCTTGCCCCGAAAGCACCTTTTTCTCGGCATAGGCTAACCAGTTCTTCCAACTCCGGGCAGCTAGACAAGCAAACAAAGCCAATCCAATCGTTAGAATTTAATTACTTAATCATCAATTTATGTAATTAGTAAAATGTTAGGAATCAAGATAACTTCTAATAAATTAAATAAACATAAAGATTAACACACATCTATACATTAATAAACACATAAAATACAATAATTTAGCAGAGATTCGATGTTATGCTATTTCTCCTTGGCAGAGATTCGACGATCTGCCATATTTTCTTTCGTGACCGCTTAACCAGAAACTACTCTCTTTTTTTTTAATAGACACTAATCCCGGTATAAAATAAAAAAACCTATAAATATCTTCTAAAATACCCTTATAATATTATATTATTTTCATTCCTTATATTAAAACTCATTGTAATTTGATTTTTCGATTACAAACTCTTGGCTTCTGTCAATGATTTTTCCTGTCAGGTTTTTGAAGTGTCTAATTTTCTTGTTTTCTTTTGCATGTTATTCTTGATCTGAAGAAAGAAGCATATTATTTCACAGTAGCTTAATCCCCAATTTTCCAGTAAAAGAAATTGCTTCGATACCTGCACTCATAGTGGACACTGCAGCTGTAATGGCTCTCATTCATAAGATCCCCAAGCTTTTTCAACAAATCTTCATCCCTGAAGTACAGCACAAACCATTAGCCGAGATGAGTTTACTCAACCGAAATAAAATTTCTACAATACGAGTATGACGGAGATTTCGATTAATAAGTATTACTTACTTCAAATTAGACGATACAGTGTCCTTAAAAGCATACACTCTTCTGGCTTCGGAGTAGACATGAGAGGCTCTCTGTGCGGTAAATTTTTATAAAAATAAAGAATAAATTTAAAGAACAAATTTTATAATGCAAGTACCTGGTGTAACTTGAAGTGGTTTGCAGCGTTCAACACGTCCAATGATGTTGGAGAATCATTGAAAACCGAATGCAGATTTTCCCCGATGATTTCCTCTATATCTTCTGCAGTATATGGTTCTTCCTTCAATAGGGCCTTTTTAAAAATATTCAGATATATTAGTTCATACCAATGGCTAGAAACGACCATAAATCTTCGATTTGAGAGAAAATAATGTCCTAAATTACAAATAAAAAAATGGAAAAGACAAGAAAAACCTTGACGGCAAGTACAGGATCTGATGAGCCATGATCAGAAGCAAATGATAAACACAACCCTTCAACATCAGACAGTGTTTTCACTTTCGATATTGCTTCATTTGGTTTCATTCCGAGCTTTATCCCAAGTACGATCTGAAAAAGATGTCCGAATCATTGGAAAATCAGTCAATAAACATATAATCTTTGAATGGAACAATAAAGAATGAAAAACATACTGCAGAAAGTCGACATTCGACTACTCGGTTATTGTAATTCGTAGCAGCCGTGACTGCTTTCTGCGATTCAGCCAAGGAATGAGCAATAATAAAAGTTCCACCGGCCGGAAGTTTCACATCAGTAGATCGAATTGGATTAAAATCGATCAGTTCTGCAAACCCAGATCTGGCCATAACTGAAATTGCCTGAAAAAGTAAAAAACATTAATGGATCAATGATAAAGGAAAATAGCCAGTAATGGATACTCTCTGGATGAATTTCATACCTGATCCATTCCGCCGGATTGTGTACCAATGTGTCTCTCACATTCACAAGTAAGCTGGGCAACTTCTTTCTGTTTTAAACGACAAAAATATCTTGACATTACATCTCCTTAAGATTATGATGGAAATTGAGTTTAATAATGCACATTTTCACAATTCATAGTTCTTAACAAGGTTTAACGGGTACCTTAGGGAAATTCACATCAAAGGCAGCCATTATGGCAATAGTGGAAGAACAAACAAATGCTGCAGAGCTTGATAGACCAGAGCCTGCATGAACAAATGAAACAAGTGAAGCATCAATTCACATAAATTAAAGGGTTAAATACTATGCAGCCTCTATAGCTTGTTGTGGGACAAATGAAACAATTTATTTTTTTAGCAAAACTTCTACTTTAATCTTAGGTCATCAGCAAAAAAGCCCATCGTGAAAAAAATTGTCAACTAATTTTTTTCACTTATATTGGTCATTTTAACCAACTGCGTTTATAGGCGATCTTGAGTTGTTCGATTTACGCATACATTCCCGATAACACTAAAATTCAAAAACGAGAAATACAGTCCAACTGAGATGTGTTTGAAATCTAGTGTAAAATTGAGTGTCTATTGTGAGTTACATGCATCATCACGTTTAAAAAATGTAAATTTAACGAAATTTAAGACAATATGGATGTAGTGTTAATAACTCAAAGAAAGGTAATCGTTTTACTAAATAAAACAATTCTCACTTCAATAATTACAGGGATTTTACTGCACTCTATCAAAAAAACACAAAACAAAGTTTGATCTTTAATGACTCAGGAATCGATATTTGAACAGGAAATTCGAATAACTTATAGCCATGGGTGTAAGACACAGAAAATGCACCTGTGGGAACTGTTCCATCAACAAGAATATCGAGTCCGGCTGGTGAGATAGCATCAATCCCTTTCGATCTAGCATATTCATAAAAGCCTTTGTACCTAAGACAAAGAGATCAAAGAAATCCCCGACAGTTTTTAGGAATGTTATCAAGATAATGCACCGAAAACGAATAACTCCGAGGCTAAACATTTATTTTCAGAATAAATCAATCAAATATATCTCACCCGCAAATAAAATAATGCCCCCATTTGTGGTTCTTCAAATCAATTTCCTGCAAAATGGAACGATCAAAGATTTGAATAGAGTTTTGAACATTGACAGGGGAAATTCTAAATTTCTTAAAAAACCACAAGCATTGAGAATATTGTTCATGTCTGGGCATACAGTGATACAGTTCAAAGAGTAAATCAAAGAATTAGAATCAAGAAGACCTGATTAGGATCAGCAGGGTAAGAGCACATGGAATATTTATCATTCACATTTGCAATTCTGAGAAGCTTTTCGCCATCATTCTTCCTTATTCCGATGATAGTATCTTGGCGAATCGCCATGGGCAACACCGAGTAACCCTCATAATCAATGTGCTCGCCGATCAAGTTTACTCTACCTACAGCGAAATAAAAAACATCAATTAAAAAACCACATGACGAATCGATTTCTGGGAAAAACTGTTTGAACATCACTAAAATGAATTTCAGAGGTTAGGGTACCTGGAGAGCGAGCGAAAACCTCAGGCGGATGGCCAAAGACCTGAAGAAATTTGGACTTAAAATTATCGAATCTAAGCTGAGCCTCTTCGAGCTGAGAACCGTCACCATAAACAGGCTCCAAGGTAGAGAAAACGGGGATAGGTAAATCTTCATGTTTCGCCATTTCCCCCCTTTTTTCCTTCTGTGATTTCGGTTCCTCTGATATTCAAGACGCCTCCTTCAACTGTGAAAATTGCCTTCGACTAAAATAAGGATGAAAGATAACAACCATCGAAGAATCAGTTGAAATTCAAGCGGGCAATCCCAGTTTTTCGGGATTGAAGAACAACTTCTTGATTCTGTAATGTTGATCGGGATAGAGATTAATCATTTACGTAATCTACTCATCTTCATTTAAGATAGAGATGACAAACGAATTAAAAACCAAACCGAAACTTACATCGCCAAAGGCCCAAAGCTCATAATCCATGGAGGAAATGATCTTACATGAAAATCAAAGAATCTGCAATTCGATCACAGAATTAAAACATAGTTAATCCCGATCTTAGTCAAGAGTTAAACCAACCCGAATTTTGACTAATATTAGGTTAAATGCAAAATAAACTTTCACGTTTGAGGAATTATACAACTTAAACCCTAACTATAAAGAATTAGTCTAAATTTATATTTGAATTAATCCAATCATATGATTATCTATCAAAAGGTATTACTAAAAAGTAATTGTATAATTACTCAACTATGAAATAAACAATTTCAATTACGATGTCAATCTGCGTTAAGTTGCAACAACCCGCGCCTCTCCTTGTTATCCCATGATCGGAAAATTTGCCGCAACTTGCAATATATGAGTGGTTAGGGGTAGACATGCCTTGTCAAATTTAAGGTGAATCAGAACTAGAATAATAAAATATAAGTCGGTTCTGATTTATCTCGGTCCAGTTCTATATTTTAATTTTTTTAATATTTAGATCGAATTTTGAGTGATTTAATCAGGTTTGAAAATCAGTTTTTGAGGGTATATCAAATTTTATTTGATTTTAGGTCAGATTTTATTTGATTTTGGGTACATGCCGGTTTCAAGTTTTATAATTTTTTTGAATTGAGACAGTTGATTCAAAACTGACAATTATGATTCAAACCACGTGTCCACCCCTATGAATGGCTGTGTCTGGAGCTGGTTGTTGCCGGGTCTAAATTATTCACGTTAAACAATAATTTAAGTTGTACAATTATCCACACAATTAAATTTATTTTAATTATATTCTTTATTTTTCAACTAAGACTATTCAAATCAACCCCTTAAATTACTCGGAATTGTGGGTGTGTACTCGTATGACCACCTATTATACAAGGATTAATGGTTTAAGCTTAGTGCCTTTAGTGACAAAACGTTTGATTGGTTATTTCTTAATTTCCGATTTACTTTTAATTATAGTGAAGATTATCGCTCCAAAATCGATGTTAATTTTTGCACAAGATATGCTTTGGCTATCCATTTTTCATGTTGAACGTGGTTTGAACTACAAGAATGACGACTTCAAAAAGGACGAGGTCGAATTGGATACGGTAATTATATATTCGGCATTAGAATAAGTCGATTATTCTATAATATAGGAAAGTAAATTAAAATTTTACGGTCCATGACAATTACGTTAATATCGAATAAAATTTGAGTGGACGAAAAATGACTACATTGTCGAAATAAAAAAAACAAACATCAAACTCCAACGATAGGGAACATCAAATGATTGAATTGTCCACTAAAATCTCTTCAAAGTTGACATAATAGTGGATGTTTTCAATACTAACAAACCCTAATCCAACAAAACCCTTCAACATTTTGATGCACCGAAGCAAATTCGAACAACTAAGCATCGGATGCTCGGTTTTTTTGTCATTCGCCGAGCATGAAAGTTATTTTTCATGCGATAATGAATCGAGTGGAGCGTTAACATGCAATACATTACAACTTAATGTACAAAGTTTCATCTTTCTATTTCCCAAAAATAAAGGCAGTATGAAACCCTAAGGCTAATAAGACGTCGTTGTAAAGAAAGACTTCAAGAGATCATATGTAGATATAACTAGAAAATACACAAAAGAAGAAGCCCTAGAAGATATGGGCGAAAAATAGGGTAAAAGTGGAAAGTAGCTCTCATGAACCCTAGAAGTTCAGATGAAAATAGTGGAAGAGTAGACGAATTGTTGTGTAAATTGGATGAACACCATTAAGGATCAGGGGAAAAAAGTCAGCATACCAGCTACAGCGGATGATCATAATCAAACTGGACCAGTAGCTTTATGATTCTTTTTTCCGGTGAAATGGCAGAATATCTTGAAGAAGCCCGTGGTCGGAAAGTGAAGAAGATGGCGAAGAACCAGAGAATTTGTTCTGAGAGAAAGTGGATGAGAAAGAAGGGTTAAAAATGGCGGATCCAAGAGAAGGTAGAGAGTTGAACATGTCGGGTTGGTGATTTTGGTTGCTGATTTGAAGCGTCGGAAAAGATAACGGAGATTTGAATCCGCCGCCGATCTGCGGCGAGATTCCGACGCCTCCACGCGGCGTTAGTGGTAACTGATGAGTGTGTTGGCCTTCGTAGGTTGTGATGACGGTGGAAGAGTCGTCGGAACACCGTTCTACTCGTTTTTTCACGCCGCAGCCATCGGTGGTGCAACGATAATAGCTCCTGCAGAGAAGGGTTGCAGTTTTATTCGTTGAATTTCTTCGAATTTATGCATGGATCATTTAGAAATTCTACCTCGGATAGGGGCTGTTTTTTACGGCCTTTTGGCCGTATTTCCGCCATCGATAGCCGTCGTCTAATTGGTCGACCTCGCTCTTCGTGATAAACGCAAATCTCGGCTCTCTTTCCCGTTTGTGCTTCTTCTTCTTCTTCGTTTTCAAACTGAAAAAACCGTCATAAATACAAACATATTCTTCTGTTTCTTATTGTTTTCAGAAATAATTCAAAAACCAATACGTGAAGAAGAAAAAAGATCACTGTTTATTATTCTTTTCGTGATCTTGCTCATCTTCGTCTCCAGCTTTCGTCTGTTCATCATTCGCCGCTTCGTTCGAGGATGAAGAAATCGACGGCGAGTTAGGCGTCGCCGGCGTATTCATCACCTCCGATGACTCATGGACGGTAGAAGGCGGCTCCGGCGCCGAGAACGGCGTTGAAAAGACGTCGAATAAGGATCCACTGTAATCTTCGAAACCCAACTGATCGATTAAGCAGAGGGATTGATTGTTGGTCTCACATGGAATGTCGAAGATGCCAGATAAAGCAAAGATCGGCGGAATCTCGTCGGAGAACATGAAGGAAGAATTTTCCATGGAATACTCAGTTTTACCCTCCTCTTTCTTCTCCATAAAAAGAATCTGTAATCAACTGGACATATTCTTCATTTGCAGCTTCTTCTTTGTACTAGTTTTATCACGAATTTTAGAGAGAGAAAGCTTTGATCTCTGAGTAATGTGAATGTGATTTCTGGGGTTTAGATTTTGGAAAACTGCTCGACTCAGAGATGCTTTCCCACCACAAAACAGACCGGCAGTTCCCGGTTAACCATCGTACGGCGGCGACGCCGACGGAGGACGGTGGGTGAATTAAATGCCAAGAACCACGGCAACTGCGACTGTTCTCCACGCGGTATCAGGACCGGCAACCGGTTTGACTTTTTCAAATTTTCTGACACGGAACACGTGGTCTTCGAAAGTTATTGCGTCGTCTTCACGTGACCTCTCTCTCTGTGTGCTCTTTTCCAATTTTCCCATCTTCCGTAGCTAATCCACTAATCTTTATTGCTAATTACATTAATGTAATTAACTATATCTTGAATCTTAATCTAGACCTTGTAACCACGATTACAAAGAATAGTCGTACACAATTATATCAAATATTTGTGCATGATTATATAGAACGTGTAAGCATACTATATTAATTTATTTGCAGAGTTTTTAATTTTTTTAATATAATATTATCTATTTTAGTTGCAATATTATTTAAAAATTAATTTTAAAAAATTCATTATCGACTTTAGAAAATGAACTTTGACCATGGTTTTTCCAAGCTGATCTTTCAATATTATTTTTTCAAACCTTTTTAATTATAATAAATAATAAATACGGGTAGATTGTGTGAGAATAATACCCCATCTCTCCGTTGAACCTACTCCATATTAAGTAAATGGTTTTATTAATATAAGGTTGATCAAAAATTAGATTGCCCGAGACGTGGGTCGATTGCAAATTGATTCTATATTGTGACCAATTGTTATTATAATTTATTATCAAATTATTCCACCCCAGATTTGTAGCGTAAACTCGAAGTAGTATTTTGTTCAATTAGACTAGAGAAACATGCTCCTTTCCGCGTGTGGGATTAGGTACCAATTCGATAGTAATTAAACCTTTCTCTTAGACTTTCTATATTATTTAATTCTGTTTGAATTTAAAGTTACTTCGTGGGTTTTTTAGTACCATATTTGTCGTTTTTAATTTTAGGTTAGGCCAAAAAAACAATATTGTACGGTGCAAAAACGAGAACTAATATGGAATTAGGGTTTCGATATTCTTTTTGCCGGTTTTCAAGTACATAATAACTGAGAAGAGAGATTTCGTGAATATAAACGACGATTCATAACCCGAGCCACCTAATGATCTAAAGAGTCTATGCAGAAATAATTCTATTCGCACGTTGTATTTTTGTATCGATAATTAAACTCTCTTTATGAACCTAAAACTCGGATAATCTAAATGTTTTCTCATTCGAAAGTTAGACGCAGCCCGTTGACTCTTTTTCGTGTGATGAAATACGAAAGAAGCAGCGATGATTGCGGCATTTTAAAGCTACCCTGATGAAATTTCTGTGAAATTAATAATTATTTGGAGTCATAAACTCGTCTAATTAAATTCGGACGTAAGATTATTATAATATGGACTGAGTTTGAATGTGCACATGATGATGAGATACATACATAGTCAGTCAGCATCTTTCTCTGCAGCAATCTTTAAAAAATCATGTGTTTTTGAAACGCGTTTTATTAAAACAACACATCCTGGACGGTGAGTAGGACAGATGGCCCTGCATTTAAGGGTATTTTAAAGAGTGACAACAAAAAAAAATCCCAAATTTTGATTAAATAGGCTGATTTGAACTTCAATTTTTGAAAAAACAAAATTTAAAGCTCATCGAACGTTCGATACGGATGATTCGACTCTCTATCAGACGCATCTAGCGTTTGTATTGGACGTCATGTGCGTCATATACGGACAGTCACTGTGTCCGATCTTTCGAATTGTTTTTAATTTTTTTTTTGTTTTTAAAATTGGTTAAATAAATCTTATCGGAATAACTTAAAATTTTTACCACACATTTACAACAATAAAAGACATTAATCTGAAAAATTTTAAAACTTCAAATTCACTAGTTATTAACTAAAACTAAATAAAATTTAATTATTTTTTCACAAAATTTAAATTTTATCGGTTAACCGACTAGATAAGACAAATCATGTCCTGTAAAATTGGAAATCGAATTTAATCTGATCGTATATTCGATCTGATCCGAATTGACTCAAAATTTTGGATTGGTTTCAGATTGAGTTCACATCGATTTATTTAAAATTAAAAATCAATCTGGTCTGATCCAAATAGTCGGTTTGGGCCGGATTGGCAAGTCAATCTGATCTGATTGTCACCCCTATTATAACTCATTATGTTTACAAACGTGCCATTGAGGATGAGATGGCCCTACGATCATGCTCTAAGGCTATTGGACGACTATACTTTCTAAGGGAGGCAATCAGATACAATCGACTCATAAATCTGACCCAAACCGACTAATTAGATCAGATCATATCAGTTTTTAAATTAAAAAAATTAGATGTAAAACAAAACAAGCTCTAAATTTTGGATCGGATTCGGATCGGATAGAATATACGATTGAATTGAGTTTGGATTCAATTTTATAAGAAATGACCCATCGGACATGGTCGATTAACGTATAAAATACAATAGTTATGAAGAAATAATTTACTTTTAATTGGTTTAGGTCGATAATCTATGAGTTTGAATTTTACGAACTCAAACCAAAACTAATTCAAAATCTTAGGTCGTAAATCAGATCAAATATATTGGTTCAAGTTCAAATCTAATTTTATAAAATCCTAATAATTATATATAATCTATTTTTAATTAAAACTCAATCCAATATCACAGGTCTTTCCCTAATACTTTCTATCTGCACAAGACAAACAAAATGAACCTAGAGAGCATCATGATCATATAAGATTCCAGAAAAGATTTGGAATTCGGATCTCGTTGAACATTTGTTTCCCCAATGCAACAACAGAAATCCGAACCGGAAAACACAAGTGGAAACATAGCACCTGAAATTCAATTTTCAACAACATAGCAATAATGTTCACTCGTAGCAATAAAGTAAGAGAGACTGAACATGACCATACTGTCGTCCACAATCTGTTCTGCTCTTTCTGAATCTTGGTCACCATGAAAATATTGGATTATATCAGCAAATCAGTCACAGCCTGCATCGAAGTTTTGGAAATTGAAATTCAAACCCGACATGCGATTTGAAAACAGGTATCTTCATTCGTGATTGGGAATTGTGAATATATATGCCTTCTGAAAAACTTCAAAATCAGCAACAAGAGCTTGAATCAATCGTTAGCCAGATATGCAAGTATATAGAACAGCAGATCGGAAATCGCCAGGCTATAATTCGCTGAAAAAGCATGAAAAATTATCTTTATATGATGCTAAATTTGAAACTTTGCGCCTTGATTTCTTCGTGATTCACAGAACTAACAATTAACCCAATAACATTAATTTTTCAGACAAACACATCAATGTCGAAAATATTGATTTCCAAAGCATGCCAATTTCTTACGCAACTGAGCTGGAAGAATCTGACGACGAATTCATCCTCTTAGAAACCGAAACTCTATAAACTCAAAAACAATAAACGAAACGACGATTAGCCATACGCTGTCGCTAGTTACTAGCGCCGGAGAATAAGACAATGAACCGCTTCCCGCCGTTTCCCGTTTTACATATCGGCGACCGCAATATGATATTTTGATCGAAGGACCCGTCGACTCGCCGAGGAGACATGCCCAGCACCTGCATCGAACGACGTCGTTAATGGTTGGACCCGAGAATAAAATCCAAATCCGCTCTAAAAGCCCATTTAGGTTAGATGGGACGAGCCCATCAAATCCGTCAAAAATATCCCAATTCATTAAAACAATCCTTCGTGTTAAGTTTTCAATTAATTCTTTTTTAAGTAATTTTATTTCATTATATCCATTTAAGCCATTCGTTTAATTGGAAATTGTCGTAAAAAATTTTGAATTTTCACTTGTAAAACAAAGACAATCTCGCCAATTCTAGTAGGGTGCAGAATCATAGCTAGTAAATCAAGTTTTAGGTAACTCCAGTTGGACCTCATGCGCAACAAAGCTTACAAAAACTAATTGATGATAGTAAATGTATATACCATAGTTTTATAGCGTATCCAGCCCTTTAAACTCTCACGACACTCGATTATGACTGAGCCCTCATCCTTCACGAGATAGTTATTGTCACTTGGCCAACAATCTCTCTCAAGCAATTGCCTTGCATTTGAATCGAACCCGTAACTTTGGCTCTGATGTCACTTGTAGGACCTAAGACGCAACTAATCATATCAAATCTAATTAGTGATAGTAAAAGTGTATACTACAGTGTTATAGTTCATCTAGCACTTCATGCGCCCACGACATTCGATTGTAACTCGACCCCTCCAAATTTTTGCCACAAGATATTTTTGCCACATGACCAACAACTCTCTAATAATTTTTTCCTTGCGTTAATCTAAAATGAGTAGACGATTAGTCGTGTAAAGATAAAATGAGAGTAAAATCTATACTTTATATAAGTAGAGTTATATTTGTTACTTCGAATCCGTTTGGAGCTAACACTAATTCTGTCTTAAAGCGAATAATATTATACTAAGAGTATCAATGAATACTACAATATTGTACTTAGATTGCCGGGACTCCACAAAAGACACTAAAACTAACCTTAGGGAGATTAGTCTTGAAACTAATAGAATAAAACATGTTTTTTTTTAAGTTTATTTGGCATGTTTTTATTTAATTGAGGGAGGCTAGAATGGAAAAAACAAGCCATGACCCCTCCATGTGGTCTTGGTAAGACTTTAGGTTAAAATAAGCAAATCTTAATTGCTGTCCTTTTCTTTGCATTGGCTTCTGTTATGTATTCACATGGTGCGTAGGCCATGCATGGAAAAGCATGCAACAACAAAACTAGAGAGAGAAACGGAAGCTTAGAGAGAGAAAGGATGACAATGTTGGGGTGTGTGCCATGACATCCACCTTGCAACGGATCATCTTTCTCGTCTTCTTCGTTTCACCATAATTTCAGATACCCTTTCTATTTTTCGTAACGTTTGCTTTTATAATTTTATAGCAAGACCGATCTTATGTTTAGGCTTTCGTTTATTTGGTTTGGGCGATATTCGATTTGTGACGATTATAGCTAACCACCGATAACACCTAATTCCAGGAGAATCGTGTGTTGTTTTCCTCTATTCTGTGTGTTATATTAGAATTCTAAATAAAATCGATTCATCTATCATGTCGATATTAAGATTTTAAATTTATATACTAATAATTAATTTATAAAACTCATTTAATGAATTTCTTTTATGTTTAGTTTTTTTGTCTCTTAGTGTCACAGTTTTTCTGTTTTTGTTTTATTTTATTTTAATTACTTTTGTTTTATTCTCAATGACAAAGGATAAACGAGATCTATGGGAAGTTGTTCTTGGTTCTTTACCTTAAAACGAAGCCATTTGTGTCGAGCTCGGCATTAACTCGCGGACACGACCAGGTGGACTGATAGTGATGAAACTGAGCCACTCGTGCGCGCCAATCTGGGTTGTTGTCCGAGTCGGAGATATGGGTTAGTGAGAGTGACTCGTGCAACTCGCTCATGCTCGAGTCTAATGGGATGTTTAATGCACATTGAACACAGACAACTATGCTACAACATTTATCATATTCCGACGTCGGAGATCAAACAATTTCATCCATCGGCAACTTTACATGCTCTTAAACACGAAAGCCACAAAATTTCACGAGTTTTATCGAAGATTTGATGAATTATGACGATAAAACGATACGAAACAGAGTAAAAGTGCTTACATTTGACATGAAATTCGATCTGGATGAAAGAGCTGAGATTGAAATCCACGATGCGGTGGAGAGGTTGAACCGCTGCCGGAAGTGTCGCCGGAGAGCACGCCAGCTAAAGCGCTCATAGCGCGAACCTGCATCTCAAGGGCGGCAATAAAGTCGGAAACTTCTTCTAGAATCACCGGCAGAGGTTCATTCCGGCAACCGGGGATTAGCCGGCGAAGAACCCTGACCTTCCGCTGCACAGCCGGCGAGCACTTTCTTTTCAATCGCCGGACACCAACTCTCGGCTTATTTAAGCGGTTGTCGGCGGAGGAAGGAGCCCTCCGCCGCTTGTGGTTTCGAAACTTCAGTTTCATACAATTCGCCAGAATCGCTCGGCTCCACTTAGTTTTTCCACGCGCCGCTGTAGCTAGGATTCTGTCGGCGGCGTCTCGCACCGCTCGGCTGGATGCGATTTTAATTTGATCTATGGCCTGTACCAGCTTCGACGAATAAACTTTCTGTTGAGATTCCGATTTCCATTGCCGGTTATTCTCCGACAGACAACTGTTTTTACTCCGGCGATTCCTCTTCTTCTTCTTTCCGGCGGAATCGCCAGAGCCACCAGAGAGCGAAACGGGATTCGAAACAAGAGCTGCCGCCATTACAATGCGAAGAAGAACCTACACAACTCAGCCATTTCAGAACTACTACTCAGATTCAATTGTCCTGAAAATGAAAAAAACAGAGTCTTAAATCGATTACCCAGAACGAAAAACAGGATATGCTTGAAACGAAGGAGAAGAAAATCAAAAAATGACCCACGCAACGACCAAGATCGCGATCCAGAGCACTCCAAAATATACGAACAGGGAGAGAAATAAAGTTGCAGAAGATAGCAGAGGCACTAAGCGACAGAAAGAGTAATCTGATAAGATCACTGTATTATTTAAACCCACAAAATTATTAATGGCTAAGCACAGAGAGGATCAGAAAACTTCCCCCGACAGCGCCAGCCTGTTTTCAACCAGTAATCGCCATTTTGCCACGGATTATGCAGTAAATTCAAGAACAGACGACGAAAAAACAAAGACTTGTGAAAAACCCAGAAGAAATATCGTTGATTTCGATATCTTTTGCCAGAAGAAATTGCAAAACAGCAATTTCGGGAATGCATTTGCGTTTTGAGTTCTTCTTTTGCCATTTTTGTTTTCGATATCAGTCTTTTGTTCTGCGTTTATTGCTCGTCTCCAGTTCTCTCTCTCTCTCTCTCCGTTTGGAGTTTTATGATTTCCATCTCTGTTTTCACCATCTCTGCGCTCTGCCCACGCAGCTACACCACCGACTGATGAAACTCTCGCCGTCATCGGCTGCTGGGCCCACTATGACGATGCCTCTATTGACCCGACCCGAATATACTTGGCCCGTTCTCAGCTCGGAAACTCCTGCTTTGTAGTTTATAGCTGGATTGAAACTAAAAATTGTGTATTGACAATTATTAATTCGTAAATCTAGATAATTGTTGAAGGATGAGCTTCATTAAGTATCTAAGTTAGAGCAAAACTAGCTATCAACACAAGATCGCTAGGTTAAGGAAAGACTGTGAAGACTCCCAGCCATCTCTTCTTCCCAACCAACACCCTTTCGAACTCGTCTTAGCCGACGAATCCATCCTTGTTCGAATCAGCAACCGTAACTTATTTACAATATATATAAAAAAACTTGTCTTAAAGATCACATGTAATCTAAGGTTAACTTAAAGATTTTCACAATGTTTTCCAAATTTGTTTTTTGGAGATTTCAGAAAATTGAAACCTAAAAATCAATCATATGATTTTCAATAATTATAATATTTTATTTTTTTAATGAATAAAAATCAAATATAATGACTCGCAATTATCTTTTTACCATCATCAAATATAAGGAAGCCCAGGGCTACCTAGAAGAGAAGCCCCAAAACACCCAACTTAAATCAACATCAGTTTTTATCATCTATGTACGCGTTGATTAGATCCCCATCAAATGACTAATACAATACTCTATTTGTGCAGTGTCTACTCACTATGCCTTAAAAAGGTCCCTCAATACTGGGCCAAAATCTAATCTGGGCACATGTGCAAGTAATTGAGGGTATAATCACAGTCAACGAGCAGGCGATGAAAAGAAAATGACCAGAAAATATACCAAAAATCCGGCAAGAAGAATCCCTCCATAGATGTATGGTTGAGAGGAATGAGCTGGATAATTGTACTCCACATTGCAACATCGCATTCTTTCCCTCTCGTCGTTCAAAACGACGCTTACATACCTGCAACACGTAATTCTCGTGATGATGAAAGGAATAACAAAAGTGGAGTTTGTGGAAATTTAGGATTTCTAACTCTATCTCATTTCAAGATAATAAAATCGGTTACTCGTTCATATGTTGAAACGAAGGCAGGAGAATAAGAACTTACTGGTGAGTAAACATGGAGCTCTGCAGAATTTCCGAACTATTCAGATGGGCGTCTTGAAGGCGATGATCGTATAACAAAGCCGATAAATCGACAAGCTGCTCTTCGAGGTTCTGTTGCATGTCATGGAGCATATTTATTTATAGAACTAGTTTGGATAAAATCGGGCAGTGTCGAGAAGCGAATAAGCACTTACGTCGAGATATTTTTCTAGTCGTTCCACCAATTCATGGGGAAAAGGTTCGGGCAGGTTAGTGGTTTTCTTGTAGAACTTCTCCAACCAAAGTTCGGTTGTTGACTTGTTCTTCTTGTCCTTCACTGGCTCCCCTAGAGGGGTTTTCAAATACTCTGCAGCAAAATTTTGGACCATCTACAGAGAATAGACGTAGTTTATATAAATAAGAACAAACAATAATTTTATCACATAATCAAGGCTCGTTTGAGTTCAAATCACCTCCGATGTTTCACGAACTCTATGGAGTGCTGAATCTACTCGTGCATATATTGTGTTTCTCTGCAAATGAAAACATAATTTTGAATAAAAATTTACATGAAGAATTACTATAAAAAGCACGAATGATAAAATACCAACTATTACAAAAATTTAAGCTTGCAGGTGACTCGCAATTTATAATCATTTATATTTATTTTCTTAACATTATCTCTCCAATGTAAGTTTTTTTGTCTTTACATGTGAATTTCTTTTTCAATGAGATGTCTTTGCTGAGAATTGAATTTAAGATTTTTGGTTTTGATATTATGACAAATTACTAATTATTCTAAAATCTTAAAAGTAAAAAATAATTTAATCATTTATATTCATTCTATAAATACATGAAATAATTGACCTTACCAAGGCCACATCTTTAAGCATCTGACTCATTTGTGAAACATTGGAAAATGGCCCAAATGGATGGCAACCAGTGGCCCAAAGCCAATTTGTGACTGGCCTTTCATGAGCATGAGAAGCTCTTTCATAAGGGGCAGTCAGCCCCCCAACTGCTGAAGCAAGACCTGCCAATATATGGCGTTGTGCCTGCGATGGATCTGCGTATCTTCTCTTTGTTTCTGAGACATAACTGCAAAATACGTCGGTTTCAATAAATACATAAAGAAAGGTCCAACTACAGCAAAATATATGACAAAAGGGATAATCTATGTTTGCAACAACAAATGCAACATAAATCCGCGCTAAACAAGAACATGTATTAATTCCCAACCTCAGAGGTATCTTTTCATTTTGATGCTCGAGTACAATCACAACATCATTGCTTGCATATACGAGGGTTTCATCCTCCATTAAAAGATGTTTATCCACATCAGCCAACGATAGCACAAAACTGTAACGAAGGAAAGAATGAGTGTGAATATATGAAGATAGCCTCAAATAGGTAGGCACCAGCCACCGATGAGATCATCACAATAAATTGTATTAATCTTTTTCTTATAAACTACAAGTACCTTGAAGCTGTATCACCAGAAATAGACTAGTATGAAGCATTAACAGTTCCATTCAACAGTTTTAAAAAAAGGCAGTTGGAACTTAATAATATTTTAAAATTCTATAAAGAAGAATAATTTTCCCTTCTAGTTTGCCAAAAAAAAACATCGATGTATTACGAAAACCAAACCACTTTCAGAATTGAGAGAACAAAATGAATACAATCAGTTTGTAAATAATATAAAAATATTATTTACAGTTGGGAAGATTCTCAATGCAGTATCATAGCCAATTTGGATAACAAAAATATCATATACAACTGTGAAAAGAGAGGATGAATACTCACACTGGAAGCACTCTGGTCCCGTAGGTCCGATGCAAATCTCCGTGTTTTTCTGCTTTCTTCTTCTTCTTTCCAATTCTTGATTCATATGTAGCCCAAAGAGGTTTGTGTTTCAGAATAGAATCAGTTGAACCATCAGGCTCGTCCATCCAGTTCTAAAGATTGACAGGATGAATTTTAGATCAGGAAACAAGGATATTCACTTCTTTCCACACTCTTCATACCAAAGAATAAAACAAAATTCTTAACGATAAAATATATCTCATGCTATGAATCATCATAATCTACACTACGACAAAGAAGCCCATTTTTGGCATGCCACTACTATATGCAGAACCATCAAAGCATTTTAAAACTTACCTGGCGAAGGAAATATTTACTTGAAAGAGATGGGTCAGCCACTTCAAGCAAACCTGCAGCTAGCACGTCAGCAGACCTTTCCATCTCCTGTGTTGATGAATTATATTGCAGTCAACATTTAGAGAAAAATAGGTACAATACTTAATAATTAATTCAAATGCCTAACTCAAAAGAACGTACTGGTGCAAGAATTTGAAATAAATAATGTTTTTGAGAGCCACTTGAAACATAAAAAATAAGAATGCTAGGGTTAGATCAAATTCCCAACCAAAATAGTTACAAGGTAAACCCCCAAAAAAACAAGAAAATAAAATAAATGAGAGACACAACGCACTTCTTTAAGTATAGCCCCATCCAAGTATGTCTTGGTATGAACATGGAAACGGCCATCATTCTTTGTCTCTTGCAGGGAATGACCCCTTATTGCTTTAGAAACAGCCATGGATAACTTTTCATGCTGATGCAATGAGTGTGAACCACCAACTATTACTACTTCTTGCCCATCATGAACCATTTTTTTAACCTGAATGCAACAGAATCACAAACAAATTTTTTTAATTACTCTCTGCTTCTAATCAAAACAGACTTTAACCCTACCAACCAATGTTTCTACCTCACTGTTACTAAGCCTAATAATTGTCAATTTTCTTCAATGCATACAAAAGACCAATTATTGAAAAGCTCGGATCAATCTTTCATAAATACTAGGCCAGAGACAGAAAATAGGGTGCAGAGGTAATCTAACCTCTTTCTCGATTTCTTCTACATTTATGGTGTAATTATGGCCTTTCTCCATAACATTATATCTGTTATGATTTTGCAAGACGATGATCGGTATAAGCAATCTTGTTGTCAGATCGACAGTTTCAAACCTAATAAAGAGGGAACAGGTTCATCAAATGGTGAATAACTGCTTATTGGAAGTCCAAGGCAGATTAGATTTGACAAAGTTCAGAATATTCAAAATATTTCATGGTACCTGACATCTGGGGCAATGACATGCTCAACAGTAGTTGATATAAGAGATGCAAGTTCACCAACATAACTTTTATGAGTAGAATGGTCACTACCAGTGACAAAACCTCTTGGAAAGAGCACATTTTTCAATCGCGGCAAAGTTCTATAACTGACACTTCCTTCTTCAGTCTCTATTTTTCCATAGGTGCATGGGCCAGCTGAGAGATCAATCACAGCAAATCTGAATTGTGCATGCATAAGAACGTCAGAAAAATCTAAATTAGAACTGTACCAAAAATTAGCATTCTCACGAGTAGACAAAAAAATCACAAAAAGAGTATTACAGTAACAATATTACTAATTCATTCTGATACAAGCTCTTGAAACAAGTATGATTATTTGTCAAACAATTAAACTCAATAATCCTTGCAGAGAGCTCAATTTCACTTGCAATGGAAGCAACACATACTGTATAGCACATAGAGGAGATATAAACCATTAGAAACCAACTCATTAGAAAACAAAAGGCACTATATTAAGCTCCTGCATGAGGAATATCTTAAGGGCAAAGTAAAGATCAGAACTTTCTGAATGTATACCTGCCAGCGCCAAGCCACACTTGAGATGCACCCCCTCCATTATATCGATAACGATAAACGTAATCTCCTTCTTGTTTTTTCATGTCTTCATCAGTTAGCTGCGGGATTGTTCCATGCATTAGACTGTCAAGATCTATCTCCTTATTCCTAGGATCCAATCTCGTCTGTCAAAAGAAAGAAAGCAAGACATAAAGAGTAATTACAAAATAAAAGACGCCACAAATAATTCGCATACATAAACCAACTGTAAGAAGAATGAAAATGTAAAACTTACCTAATGATTTGAAGTTAAGAATAACTCAGATTAATTATAAAAGACGTCACAAATAGTTCGCATACATAAACCAACTTAGTAAGAAGAATGAAAATGTAAAACCTGCCTTATGATTTGAAGTTAAGAATAATTCAGACTCAATGAACTTTAATTGAGAAAAGGTAAATATTTATGAAGATTACACATCAATACCTTATCAAAGTTGACAATAAATATTGCACTTGGTGCAGGTCTATCCAAATCTTTTTTAGAAAGCCCATCATAGTCGACATTAAAAATGTAGGAAAACAGTTGCTCAAACACTGGTTCCACTAAAGTTGCATCAACCTCGAACAACGGTACTTCCCTTCCAAAATCAGCCTAAAAAGGAAGAGCATCTTACAAAATCATATTTGCCATAATTTTACAATAACTTTCTTACAAATATTTGTGAATCATAGCAAATGGCTTCATAAAAAATGTACCTCTCTCGTTGATCCAGCAGGAACCAAGAAACCTTTTAAGGCCTTCTCAAGCGCTATGACTTCTGGTTGACCGGCCTATAGTAGAAATATTTATGATTTTTTTTAAAAAAAATATATAAAAAAAATGAAGTATGAAAGCAAAAATGTGACTAGAGACATATTGTTAACCTAATGTCATTAGATGAACTTCACGTGCATACAGCTATGCATTTACAATTTTAGATGTACTGTAAGAGCTTGAATTAGAAGTAGTCAAGAATTTAGATGAAGACCACACTTACATTTGATCAGCACCTAATCAACTCTTCATTTTCTTCCAAAAGAACAACGAAAGAGCATTCAAGTGGGTGTAGAAAACAAATAAAAAAGGCAAGAAACAAACTGATAAACAAATGGAAAAAAATCCAACAAGATCTATCAGAATATGCTTAGCAGTTGACAGAAAGCAAGGATTTCCTACATATAATGGACAAATAATGCTGAAGAGCATTGTTAAAAAAAGCTACAGAAGGAGAAAACTGGAATAAACAATTATCAGAATATGCTTACAGGAAATGCATTGTACACGATGTGATGTTCTATGTCAATAGGCTCGCCTGTCTCTAAACATGAAGGCCTGTGTGAAGGGAAGCTTATTCTGAGAAACTCTTCCAATTTGTGTGCATCCACTGTGTATCTATAACCTCCATCACCATTTAAACCAACTAAGACTACATTTACTTCAAGTGGAACCAGGAACGGAACCTGCACATGGATTGTATAATAAACAAAAAATACTTTGAAGACTAGAAGACATTGATTGTACATTCAAAAAAGAATCAATGGCTGAAACTGAAACCAAAACACCAACAAAAAAGCACAGAAAAAAAATAATTAAGATAGAACATTAGAAATTGGATAGTTTTCTAAAGCCAAAATTTTGATTTTTTGAAGTTTTTAGATCATCCATTTAGGTCACTACTTTAAGGGAATGGTGTAATATTTTTGAGTTGAGACTTTTCTTGAAAACTCTGCCTATAAAGATCATTTCTAGAATCAATATACTTCTATTTACTAGTCAAATAAAATGTTAAGACATCTAGAGCGTATGTAGTGCGCAGTTTAGAAATTACCATCGATTTTGAAAGCTTAATCTTGCGGGTTGAGGATAATTTAATTATTTATCTTTCCTAAACATTCCCCTCATGTAGTCAATGTTTTTTATTGGTCTATACACATGATTCTTTTTAACAGAATTAAATTTTTTGTTGACGTTTGAAATTGGGATCTCTATCTTTACACTATGACATATTATGAACAATCTCAAAAGCTTAAATTTGTAGGTGGATGATAACATAATCATTGCCAAAACAGAATGACAAACGAGCAAGGCGAATTAGTGGAGGTCAGCAAGTGAAATGAAAGTATAAGGCAAAAGTATTAAACATTTTGATTTAGTTTACAGGATTTTTAGAAACGTAAACACTTGAAAATACCAAGCAAATTAGTCAATCAGCCAGATAAACAATAAAAGCTATATATGCCAGGTTTCTAGTTGAGCGACACTGACATGAATCTCTGTAAGTCCCCAAGCAGCTATGAAGTAGAAATTTTATAAATCAAAGGAAAAAAAAAAAAGAAATTCGAGGATGAAGATCGAAAATACTCATAACCTCTGCTCTAGAATGGAGCATACGACGAACATCCGAATGTATACTATCCCGGACATCGTGAAAGGCTCCGTGGTGCCACTGAGCGTGACCAGGATCTCTCCTAAATGCTTGAGAAGCTGAATCTGATTGAATTACAAGCAAGCTTAGTTCTAAAATTAGGCAACATATCAGAAGTTTTGACTTCCGTTTGCTGGCCATAGATTTAAGAGTTAGCTGAAACATCCTCGGTTCCTCCTCCGGCGCTCGTCCCGCTATAAATTATCTCCTTATCACGAAAAATAATACGTTACCGCGAAAGACAGCCGGAGATCGCCATACAAAATGATCCGAGAAGACGGTGTAGGCGTCGCTGCGCCTACTGGCCGGTTAATCAGACGAAGCGAAGCCGAATCTGGACTGCGATAACAATCTTCGCGAAAAGTTCCGTCAACCCGTTTTCTATTCGTATTGCCAGGCTCCAGATTAGAACGGAGTATAGGCCCACTGTAAATGGGCCTATAATATATTTAATCATACTCTCTCCCCAAAATTGAGAGATTATTTGCTATTTTTAACTTCTTGTTTTTACAATAATAATTAATTTAATTATTAAATGGTATTAAATGGATAAACATAATAATATGTCCCGCTCCATTGCCACTAAGGGCACAGCCGACGACGCAAGACCGTGCTTCATAATGTAAAATTTCGCAATTGCCATCACAGATCGACGCTCACAATGATTGATTTTTTCACTTTAAATTTTATAATTTGATTAGTTAAATTAATTAAGAGTAATATTTAGATTAATTTTCTTAACATATCATATTAAAGTACTTGATCATATATCACTTAATTATTTGTCAGTTTAAAGTGTAGTTAATATAATAAATTACAAACAGTCATTTATCATCTTCATTGTACGAGTCAATGACTAACGCATGAGCGTCTACTTTAAGATTGGAAGATCATAAAATAAACTTAGAATCATTCATGAACTATATCGCCTCACATAATTTTGTTACTATTTGCTTTAAATTCTCCCTAATCGCTTTTTATTGTCTTCTGTATTTATTAATTTTCACCATAATATATTCATTTGATTTAATTTTGTTTCCTTTATTTTGAAAACTTTTTGTCGATCTTCTTTCACAAATTATATTGAAATTTTATAATTTATGTAATTTAGTCTATTATAGCCTGGGAAATGGTACGCTTATATTTTTATAATATCTCTAATCTGATGTTTTGATGTATTAATTTATAATTAGTGTAATAAATATTATAAATATTATTTTAATTACTACACATTACGAACATTGCGATTAATCCATCAAAGTTTGACAACGTTAGAAGTTACATTAAAAAGTTAGACTAGAAAATAAACTTAGAATTAGTCTTATAATTTATCGTACAATTATATACTAAAAATTAATTTAAAAACATATTCATTAATTTTTTGTCGCTGATTATTAGAAAAATTGCAGCGATTACAAAAGGGTGAAACAACAAAGCAAAACAAGACTTGAAACGATAAATCCAAGATTACAAAACATCATACGACGAAGAAACACAGAAAATTCTCAAATCTTCCCCAGCTCAACATCACTGTAACTCACTCCGCCATGCTTGAATTTCTTAAGCTTTTCTCCATCCCCCCATATCGCATAAGCTTCCTCGCCGTGCGCCGCCTCATCTCCGACTATCATGTCTGCCTCAGACATCCTCAGTGGAACAATAAACCCGATAAATAAACAGATCAAACTCGTCGTCAGAATATTCAGAGTGACGATGAATAAGATTCCGATGAGTTGAACTCCGATCTGCCGGAACCCCGTATGGACACTTGAGCTTCCCATTTGGAGGCCGTAAAACAGGCCGACATATTGCCCGTAGCTGCCGTAAAAGAGGTAGCTTAGTCTAGGGTGGGCAAAGAGACCGGAGAGGATTCCGCCGAGACTTCCGGCCACCGCGTGGGTGTGGAAGACGGCCATTGTGTCGTCCACTTTTTGGAGGAGCTTGGATTTTTTGTGGACGACCATCATCGTAAACCATGGAATCGAGCCTGATAGTATTCCCATTAGTATTGCTGCCCATCCTTGCACTAGACCTGCGTGAATTAGGAGGATTGAGTGATCTAAAATTTGAGCTAACAATATGAGAAAAACGCCTCTAGATCTTACCGGCCGCCGGAGTAATGCATACCAAACCAGTAATCATGCCTTGAACGGCGCCGATAATGGAAGGTTTTCCAAAGAAGATGACGTCAAGGGCGAGCCAAGTGAGGAGGCTCGCCGCCGTGCAGACATGGGTGTTCAAAACAGCCAACGAAGCGTCAACGCTGACAACATAAGGGTCTCCGCCGTTGAACCCCGTCCAACCCATCCAGAGCAATCCCGCTCCGGCGAGCATGAGAAGGACGTTGTTCGGCGGAAAGTTTTCCCGGTCAGTCGACATCCGAGGACCCACCTACCATTACAGACAAATCACGAGCTTAGATTTTGCTTGAGACCACAGATGATTTAGGTTTTAGCCAATTCAATCATACCCAATACGCCGCCGTGAAACCAGCCACGCCGGACGACAAATGAATGACGTAACCGCCGGAATAGTCGATGAGGCCGAGTTTGAAGAGGAATCCTTTTGGGCTCCAAATGGAAAAAGCTCCGACGGTGTAGGAAAAAGTAAGCCATAAAGGCACAAACAGCATCCAAGCGAAAAAATTCATCCGGCCAAGAACTGCTCCGGCGATCAGAATCAGAGTAATCGCGGCGAAAACAAACTGAAAATAGACCATAGTTGCGTTCGGAAACAGACCAGAAAATGTTTGTGCAAGCAAGAACTTCTGATCAACAGCGAAATTAACTTTTCCCCAGAAAGGAATAAGTCTATCTCCGAATGACAATCGATAACCCCATAGAACCCAACAGATAAGAACGCAGGCGAAGGCGTAGAGCGCCATGAACGCTGAGTTTATAGCCCACTTCTTCTTCACCGCCGCGCCGTACAGAATGATCAGCCCCGGAACGCTCTGAAGTCCGACGAGCGTCGCCGCCGTGAGCTGCCATGCGTTGTCTCCTTTGTTCATCCATTCCGGGCTGGCGTCGCCGAAGGCGAGGTTGGACGGGAGAGGAACTCCGAGCACTGTTGAATTCGAACTCATCTTCTTCGTCAAACCTGAAACTCCGAGTATAACAATCTGGATTAAAATCAGTTTGGGAAATTACGTTCTTGATCTTCTTATATATATAGTTTGGAGAATCTCGTCGGAATTATCAAATCCCAAGCTGTCGCGACAATGGCTAAGCAAGCCCTAGTATTTGCTACATAGGCCACAACGTTGTACTGAACCGCCATTTTTAACGATGATTTCGAAGGTTCTGCAAGCAAAAGCTAAGCTGGGATTGGAGAGATTTCCATTTTTAAATTGCTGATAATACTTCTGTGAAAACCAGATGCTTTCTTCAACAAATTTATTCTTTTTTCTTTCTGAATCTCTTCTTGCTCCAATCTCCACTCCCATGGAAGAATATCACAAAATATTTGACTTTTGTTTCCAGAATTATAGACATAAAAAGACATTGTTAGTTCTAAAAAATTGAGTTTTCAAATTATTCATATATTAATATATGATTTCGACGGTAGAAAGAAGAACCAAATGAAGAGACTCTAAAGGATCAATTAGCTGCCAATCAAACAGTGATTACAGATATTAACTCAAAAATAAAGAACAAGAACAAACCTTAGGCGACCGCAAAAATTTAAGGTTATAAAAAACCGTTGGAAGCCCTCCAAAATATAGACTTTTCCTAACTAACTTTCCCGCTTCAAACCGTTGACGCAAGTTTTTGACCTTCCAAACAAAACAACACGCCCAAAAATGAAATCCAAGGCTTCTTCTTTTTAACCCCTTCTTCCCTTTCTTCTTTCTCTCTGCTCTTCCTTCTCTCACACTCCATAACCATGGCTTCGTTTAGCTTTCTTGTCTGTGTTGGGATCTTCTTATCTCTTGCGCTTCCCGTCTTCTCTGCGGATTCTATCACTTTGCCAGTGTCTGGTCTCATCGGGGTTGTGCCGGTCATTGATTCTAAGCTTTTGACGAAAAGGGTCGACACCAATCGGACCATTAAGGTCGATATCAACGGCGATGGAGATTTCAGATCTGTTCAAGCTGCAGTGGATTCGGTGCCGGAAGGGAATTCGCATTGGGTTATCATCCATGTTCGGAAAGGCATTTACCGGTGAGATCTTCATCTTTTTTTAAGGTTTTTTCAAGGTCTTCAATGGCGGAAACGAAGATGAGGGCTTTTTTGTGTTGTGTCTGGGTTGGTAGAGAGAAGGTCCATATACCAGAGAATAAGCCGTATATATTCATGAGAGGGAACGGGAAAGGGAGAACCTACATTGTTTGGTCTCAAAGCTCTTCCGACAACGTTGAATCTGCGACTTTTAAGGTTGAATCCCCGCATTTTGTCGCTTTTGGAATTAGCTTCAAGGTCAGTCACTTTCCTCTGAATCCTAATTTAGTTGGTTGTCGTGAAAATCAGAAATCTTTCATTTGGATTATGAAAGTTCTTAATTTTGACCCATTTGAGCATGCAGAACGATGCGCCAACCGGCGTAGCTTATACCTCCCAAAACCAGTCCGTGGCGGCGTTTGTGGCGGCCGACAAAGTAGCGTTCTACCACTGCGCCTTCTACAGCACTCACAACACGCTCTTCGACTACAAAGGCCGCCATTATTACGACAATTGCTACATCCAAGGCTCCATAGATTTCATCTTCGGCAGAAGTCGATCAGTCTTTCGCGTAAATCACCTTCTTCTTTTTTATCGATATCATTATTATTAAGAGAATTAATATAAATAATTAAATTATTTTTTACTCACAAAATTAAAATTTAAAAATAATTAATAATTTATCATGATATCAAAACTATATGTTCTAAGTTCAATCATCATTTATTAGAAAAGAAAAATGACGTACATGTAATGAGAAATGTTAATATCATGAATATAAAATGATTAAATTATCATTTTTACAAACTCGAGTTCTTAACATAGTTGATAATTTGTCAATTATTAATATAATATTGATCATGCTGAAATGTGTGTAGAGCTGTGAAATATTTGTGATCGACGACAGACGAGTCTCAATCCAAGGCTCAATAACAGCGCAAACCAGGTCCAGCGATAACGAGAATAGCGGATTTGTGTTCATCAAGGGGAAGGTTTACGGTACAGGCGGTGACGTGCACTTAGGAAGAGCAAAAGGGGCTTATTCAAGAGTAATTTTTGCTAAAACATACCTCTCTATGACCGTTGCTCCTCAAGGATGGACCAACTGGAGCTACGATGGCAGTACAGAGTAAGATTGAGCATTATCTTTAAAAAAAAAAAGAATATAATTGATTAAACTATCTTTTACCTATAAATTTAAATTTTTGAAATGATTAATAATAAGTCACTACTAACTCTGGTCTCTGTTTTCAGACAATTGTTTTGTTTTGATTCTAACCGAAAATATTGGGTTTGTAGAAATCTATACCATGCGGAGTACAAATGCTTCGGGCCGGGAACAGTGGCGTTGGAAAAGAGAGCTCCGTGGGCTAAACAACTAACAGAGAAAGAAGTCGAACCTTTTATGTCGATCGATTTCATCGATGGGAAAGAGTGGCTACCTGCATGGCTTTGAGGAGCGGCCGAGAATCGAAGGGCGGGGAAACTATTGTGTTTGTAGGAAGAGTCTAGTTTGTCTACCGTTTACACAACGAGTGGTTTGGTAAATATATGCGTGGGCGATATGGATATGGTTCTTTACCCCCCTATATTTGGGTAACTAACGAGAATGCAAGTTAATTATTAAGTAATGTTCCCATACTATATTTAGGAACAAAAACATGATTAATTTTATTAAATTATACAAATTCAATGCTTATTTGGACATGTTTTGTCGAGTTTTGGTCAAACTTCTTTTGTTATATTATATTATATTTTATAAGTATTTTTTGCACATAATTGTGACCAAATTGTAAAAGAGGGTTACTTTATTTTAAGAGGGCATTACAGGCTATAATATTGAAATTTAAACTGTGACCGATATGATATTTTTAACTGGATCAAGATTCGGTTTGCACATAGGAGTGGACACGAGCCGTTCTATTCTCAAATCTGAATTTTAAATATTTGGAACCAGACATAGACCAAACTGTAACGGTTCAGTTTTTTAAATATTTTTATTTTTATTTTTATAGAGTTTCAGGCTTTGGTCAAATTTAGAACCGATTTCGAGACTAGGTCAGATTTTAACTGTACATGGGCTTGGGCCACCTAATGATACGATATGGGCTTTAGAAAAAGCGGCCCATATTATATTACCTGGTTCCATGAAAAACTAACTTTAAAAGAATATATGGAAATTGATAAAGCAAACCCTAAATTATGTGAACTCCGTTGAAACGGACCCGCATTTCATACAGTTTATGTCCAGCCAAGGTTTGAAAAACCCTCGCTAAATCTCCATTGCGCGGTGCAACGGATTCGTAGTTCGTGCAGCGAACTAGGCTTCAGAGTTGAGCCGATGGAGTTAGATCGCCGGCAATACCTAGAAGACGATGCATTCCTTGAGTTTGTTGATTACGCAAGGTCTGCGATTGTATCTGGCGACGATGAAGGTGAGGGTTCCGGTGGAAATGGAGCGGACTCCCTGGATCCCGGTTGGAGCTGGATCGTCTCTCAGATTCTCATGGCTTGTATTGCTTACTCGAGCGGCGTCACTCCTGCGATTCTGCTCTCTGAACTGTCGCATGTATGGCCGGTTTAAAGTTTGATCAGTTCTTTGTTTCAATTCATGATTGCATTAAGAAAACTAATTGGCCGGTTTTTCAATTTTTGAATAATCTGTGTTTTGATTTGGTAGCAGTATTTGCAGTGTGTGGGCTGATTTGAGTGCTTTACGCTGTGCTTTTTAGTTGTTATCTATTGTCTGATATTTTGATTCTCTTCCAAGCAATCAGGATTTCATCTTTGAGCAAAGTGCTGACTTGTAATTTCAGTTTTCAAAATTATTCTTGCAGAAAGAAGCTATGTCTCCCTTGCCTAACCTGGTAAGTCATCTCCCATTTTGTCTAATTCTATATTTCTGTAACGTCGTATCTTCACTCTAATTCTACATTTTTTGAATTCTGTGATCCGAGTTATTTATTTGTTTGAATTCTGTGATCTGGGATTATTCTATCCATGACTAACATATTTTTTAGCATTATCTCAGTTAAAATTTTGTTCTTTTTTCCTATTTTTCTAGCAGGTTTAGGCTCATTCTGTGCCAGCAAATTCAAATTGTAGCTAAAGATGGAGAAGATTGACTATTCAATGGAGTTGCCAAGCAGAGACTATGTCGCAGTTGAAATCGCACCCTTTTATGAGTCAGTTGTATCATCCATAATTGAGAAGATGGAAGATGTTTCTTCTTCAACTTGTATCTTCAGAGTCCCTGAAGAACTTGCTCGCCAGGATGCAAAAGTAGTTGCCCCGGAGAAGCTATCCATCGGCCCTTTCCACCATGGACGACCGGATCTCAAATCAATGGAGGATCGCAAATGGCATTACTTGTATGCACTACTGAGCCGGCAACTGAACCTCAAAGCAAACTTAAACGTGTGTGTAAAAGCACTCAAGGATTTGGAGAATCGAGCAAGGAAATGCTATTTGGAAGCCATTGATTTTTCGAGTGATGTGTTCGCCACCATTGTTTCCAGTCAACTTCGAAGAAACTCGAAGCGAAAGATGATCCGACTGAAAAAAGTTTCAAGGAATGTGAAAATAAGCTTGTGAAATCTGGAATCAGGTTCAGGAATAGTGGAGGTAAGAGCTTGTTGGATGTAAAGTTCAACAATGGAGTTCTCGAAATTCCGCCTTTGAAAATCCATCCGTGCACCGAAATTCTTTTCCGGAACCTCATCGCCTTCGAGCACTACCGAATTGACGGATCGGAAGAAGTTAAATCGTACGTTCTCCTCATCAGAAGCCTCGTCTCGTCGGCCGATGATGCTAAATTACTAGCTCGGAATCGGATTTTCGGTTTCGAGGAAGATGCCGAGAAAGAAGTGGCTCGGCTTTTCGAGAGGATGAGCAGCTGAGTGATCATGAGAGAATTGTATTATGCCGGGCTTTATGAGCAAATGGGGGAGTATGTTAAACGGAAGAGTGGCTGGAAATGGATGGAGATAAAGAGAAATCGCCTGAAAGCTTCATTTTCTCCGGCTGTGGTTTATTTGGTTCTTGTTCTAACCTTTGTGGCTGCTTTATTTTCTGTTCTTTCTTTCTTTTTCCATCTTTGAATCTGTTTTTGAAGCATCCATATTATCCATTGTTGTAATTGAGAAATGTATAAGTTCTTGGAAAGTGAATTCATATTTGGTGTGTAAGGTAATATGACAACCGTATTGAATCGACCAATCGAATTAACTATTTGAGTCGGATTATATCAATTTTAAATTAAATAAACATTGTAAACACAAACCAAAATCAATTAAAAATTAATTAAAAATTTTAGGTCAGTTTTTGTTCGGATCAAATATACGATAAGATTACAGGAATTGTCTCGTTAGATTTGGATGATTAATCGATAAAATTTAAAATTTATAAAGAAATAATTAAATTTTAATTTGTTAAGATCGATACTATCCAAGTTTGAATTTTATAAAAATTGAATCCGAACCTGAACTAAAATTAACCTAGAGTTTGGGTGAGATTTAAATGAGATCGATTATTCAATTGATTTAAATTTAGATATAATTTTATAAAACTTAACTCGTTAGATTAGTTCATTTTTTATCAAAATCCGACTTGAACTCACAAATCTTGCCCCTAAAGTAAGGTAATTCGAATTGAACCGAAAATAATGGGTCTAGTTCCAACAAACAAGAATTGGTTATGGTTTGGTTTTGCTCTTAAATCGAACCGAAACAAGAGAGAGCTTTAGTAAATCGTTAGTTATAACCTTACCGGTCAAAGGACGACTTCTAACGTGCAGCCAATTGACGTCCCCTTGTCGTTATTCGGTCGTGTCTCTTCAAACATCTAGTTCACATTTCTACCGTTGGATCGTTACAATCGTCTGACATCGAACGGAGCCAATCGGCCACCCTGGTGGCCTTTTATACGTAGCCTATGTCAGAATCCCTGCATTTTTTCCGACGTCGGAATTTCAATAGAGAGAGATGGAGGGAATTAGGAGAATCGGAGTGGCCGTTGATTTCTCAGCGTGTAGCAAGAAAGCGCTTAGATGGGCCGTGGATAACGTTGTCCGGAAAGGGGATTATCTTATCCTTGTAACCATTCACCCCGAAGGAAACTACGAAGACGGCGAAATGCAGCTCTGGGAAGCCACCGGATCTCGTAACTCTCCTCGTCTTTCTCTTTTCATTCTTTGTTCTTTGTTTTGAAAAATCCTTCACGTTCTTCTATTTTTCATTCGTTAAATTCGACATTCGATAGCATTTATTCCTCTGAGCGACATCTCCGATCCTCAAATCACGAAGAAATACGCAGTGAAGCCGGACGAAGAAACCCTGGAGATCGTTAGTTCTGCGGCCAAACAAAAAGAGGTAACGTTTCGTTTCCTTTCCTCAAACTCGATCGAGCTTTTCGGATTCTCGTGACCGACAATGGCTTCCCAGGTTGCAGTGGTTCTGAAGATTTACTGGGGAGATGCTCGAGAGAAGATCTGCGAAGCCATTGATAGAATCCCCCTCAGCTGCCTCGTCATCGGCAACAGAGGTCTAGGCAAGATCAAGAGGTACCCTTTTGAACCTTTGTAGAGTCATCTTCTCCAGTTTGAAGCTTGTGATTTTTTGGTTGATTTTCGTTTTAAAATTTGCAGAGTTCTTCTTGGAAGTGTCAGCCACTACGTTGTGAGTAATGCTTCTTGCCCGGTGACTGTCGTTAAAAGTTGAGAGCTTCGCAACTAGGCCTCTTTCTTCTTCTGCCTAAAAGAATGATTTTTTTTTTCTGGTATCAAAACGGCATCGGATTCTTGTCTATCTGTTAATTTCTCGCCTTTACTCAAATCTCGAATTTTTTCTCCTAATTTGAAGTCAGATTATCTGGGCGAGTAATCCAAATTTGAAGCCATGGTTCGAACTTAAAACAGTCAAGTTTATTTACATTATGAAGTGAAGAAAGGTCACTGTGAGGAAATATTAAATACCCAACATTCCGGCGAACGTTGTAACGGACAAAGTTTCAGCCGCCGCCGGCCACGGCGGCCCCACTTTTGCGTTTACAGGTCGACTGCTTGGCTTTAATCCTCGATGAATCATGACCAACTGGTTCAGATTCTGGGTCAAGCTCGCTTTTTCAGCCATTAAAGCTCCTTTCTCCGACTCGAGAGAGCGTATTTCGTTCGCCACCGCCGCGTAAGCTTTGTGAAGATCGGCGATACTCCGTTTCAGAGCCGATTGCTCGTTGATCAGCTCCTCTATCCGCCGCTGTTTCTTCATCCTCGACCGCCGGGCAGATTCGCGGTTTGAAAGCATTCTCTTTCTCTTCTTGTCGTCCATTTCTGCGTATTTTGCGGCATCGACGTCGGAGCTCGAGCTCAGGGACGGCGCCATTTTCGGACCAGAGAGCTTCGTTGAATCTCAACCGTTGAATATCGGAGATGAATTCAAGAAAAGACGTAGAACCAGTAGAGCAAGATGACGGAGACGGAATGGCAAGAAAGAATACGGGAGAACTGGGAGAGATTGTTCATGTTATAGACATGGTTAAGTGATGTTTCGATCTCCAGAAGAAAGCTTCTTGGCTAAATAACAATGGCGAGAAATTGCAGACACAGGCAAATGAGTTACTGAGAGAGAAGATTTTGGGCGGCAGAACTCTTCCCAATTCCCATATATATAGGTATATGTTAATATTCATTTATGTTTTTATGCATTATCTTATCTTGATTAATATATTAATCATTCATCAACAAAAACGACAATTCTTTGAAATTCTTCGACCACATTAATTCAATCTTTAAGAACAATTCTAAAAATAAAACTGTACAATTTCTGTTCAAAATATACAATGTTTTATCAGGTCTTGAGTATATGCATTACTCATCGATACAGATCACACAATATTCTATGTACAAATTTTTTGGGATTGAGAGGCGAGTCTTAGCTTAAGTAAACAAATTATTAATTTGCACAAAGAGCAGATAGTATCGTGTTTACGAGTTTTCTAAAACTCGATAGATAAGACTTGGTCTAGCGTGCAAGCATTATTCATCTTGGCAGATAGTTCTTTTGTATTGTTGCACTATCTTTCGATTAGGGTTTATGAAGTTTCTTTATCAAATATCAAATAATAAGGTTGGAATTGCGTGCGGATTGGGGATGAAAACATGCCCACCAATATATTCATGCCACCAAGAAATTATATTTATTAGGGAATGAGATTAGTACGACGTCGTTTAACTAAATCTTCCATCCTTATCTGCAGTGCTCGATTTTGACTTTTTCGGGAAAATTAAAAATAAAAAATAAAAGAAGTGGCACGTGACAAAAAAAGTAAATGTGTTTGGTCTCATCTCCTCGGTTCTTCTCTTTTGCTTTCGTATATTCTTTTAGTCTAGTTTTGTTTCTACGAAGGTGGTCTTGAAAGAACAGATACAGACAATTTTACTTTAAACCCCTCTCTCTTCTCAACCTTATCCATTCCTCTTCGCCGTTATCTGTTCGAGGTCGGACCCAATTATTTATCGTACTATAAAACAAATATAGCTTTGCATTAGATGACGGTTAAAATAACGATTAGATCGAGTTGATAAACTTGAGATTTGATTTAGTTGGGTGCCTGTTTCGGATGCTCAAGAATGAAGGTTGGTGGCTAATTATAAGTTTGATTTGTCCTCTTAATTAGCATTGTAATTAATTAGTCTAATTCTTGTAACGATCTATTTGAATTCAGAGAAAATCACTACTTTAGAATAAAATTTAAGTAATGATATAGATTTATAGTCTATCTCTACAAAATTGTCGATATAATTTAGGTAGTCATAACATTTTTTGCAAACCATCGTGTAGGAATTTCACGTTCTAGTCGCTTATCTCGGCCTAATATTATAAGTTCGTAAGAAAAATAAATATAATTTATAATAAAGTGTGAAAAATAAACTAGGGTTTTTGAAAAGGTGCATGAATGAGCATCGTCTAGCATTTTATAATAAATAGTGGATGCTCCACCATTTATGTAACCAATTCTCATTTATTAAGCGTGACGGCCGTTAAATATTATTAATCACGTGACGGCCATTAAATATTATTTAATCGATCAAACCACACATATCGTGAGTTATATGTGCTAATTATCACTTTATCTAGTCTTAGAAATACGATAATCGATAAATTTTGCCAAATGATATAAGATTATGCGATCGAATTCATCTCTGGCCTTCTCCGACACATCGATTGTATAAGTATATAAAATAAAGGTTTAGTTTTAAGTAAAATTAACGTATTCAATAAGTATGCAGTTGCAAATTGCGACAAAACACATATACGAGCAGTGTGTAAAATATGTATTCACACTTGACGAATAAAAAACGAAACATGATTGAATTGTATTTTCTCTCTTTTAAGTAAGGGTTACAATAAGATCGGATTGACCTGTCAAGCCGACTCAAACTGAATATTTGAATTATATCTGATCAGTTTTTAATTTAAAAAAAAATGATGTGAATCCAAACCAAAATCAATATCTATCGGATTGAGTTGATTAATTGATAAAATTCAAAATTTATAAAAAAATAATTAAATTTTAGTTGATTTAGATCGATAACCCGCTAGTTTGAATTTTACAAAATCGAATGTAAATTCAAACATAAACTAATTCAAAATGTTGAGACAAATTCAGATCAGATCGAATATAAAATCGTATAGAGTTTATGTATGATTTTATAAAACTCAATTCATGAAGGTCGATTTTTCCAAATAATAATATCCCAACATTAAATAAGTTGATATTAAAAAAATACACGTTTGGGCTATTTTTTTTTAATTTGATGTAACGACAAGACTCCATGCCACGGGTTTCCGGTACCGATCAAATGAACTCACAACAATCGTGTTGAATGACTTTATTACCATCTTGCCATCGGCTTGAATTTAGTTATTATATTTTTTTGGAATGAAATTAATACGAAAACATAAATAAATTTCAAAATAAAAGGGGGGTCTGTAGAATATGGGCCATACCTCCGCCGAAAATTGTCGTCAAAAGTACGATGTAAGTACACCATGTGGTTCTCCATCTTCATAAAAGTTTTTAGACCATTTATTTTCTATTTCATAATATCATGAAATAAATAGTAAAATAATATCTTTTATAAAATAAAAAAAATAAATTTAATATTATCTTGTGAAATATATCAAACTTTTTTTCTTCCCAATGAACACTAATTTTACATAAAACACCCACCATCACGCAACGACCGAGCACCATCACGCAACCCCCGACCTCAAAGTTTTATTTAACTTAGTTGTTATTTTTACAGGTAACATGGACATTGAGAAGCCTTCAGAGAAAGATAGAGAACAGTCGAAGAACTTATGCGAGTGAGAGCTCGAGGGTTAGGGCGCGCGCGCATCAGGACTCGGGACACCCACACCTCAGCCTGCGCTCGCCCCCGCTATTGAGACAACGCGCGCCTCCCATATTGAGACAGCGCGACCAACGCGCACTCTCAATACTGAGAAATAATTAATGAAATCATAAAAATAAAGTGTTTATAAGTCATGTCAAGTTGAAACATATTTATTGTTAAAAAAATTCTAGATATTTTGTTACAAGTATTTTTTTATTTCAAGAGATAAATTGATATAATTTAGTTTTTTAATTCCATTATTTCAATTTGCTTCTCTTGTTCATTAATCTCAAATTTTCAGATTTCCCGATGGTTTTGAATTTTTTCAATCAATATTCATCAATTAATTTCAGGAAGAATATTGTTTTTATCGATTGATAGAATAATTGTTTTCATCGATAGATTATTTGTAAGAGCCCCACCGTCGATCGATTAAATTTGTCTTTTGTTGATATTAATGTATTTGTGTAAATAAGACGGAAACGTTATTTTAAAATATAATTAAAAATTACAATGTTTTATTTTTTTAAAAAAATGAATAATAAGGAAAAATAGTTAATTTATTTTCATTTTAATTTTGTTATTTATTTTCTTAGCGTCCGAGTGAAGGTTTAAAACGCTTCGTCGAGGACTCTCAATTTCTCTCTCTCTGGACTGAACAACACAGCAACAATAATCCGGAAGATTTCTGAGCTCTCTCTGGTATTCTCCGTTCGCCTGGTACGCCTCATTATCTTCAGATGTTTTTGTATTTTTTGCAATACATTCTCATCGAAATCCGAATATCTACGACCTCTAAATCCCTATTTCGCGCTTTTCCTTGTCTTCAATGGCGAAGATGCGCAAGGCTGACTCTCGCAATTAATTTATTCTGAAAATCTAGTCCTGTGACGGTGCTTATTCATAGAAATTTTATTCCTCTGGATCCTTTTTCTGATTTTTTGTCGGGGTTGTGCTTGTGCGTCCGATTTATTAATCTTAATTTGATGGCATTGAAGTGGATTTTTTTGTTTTTGTTTATTGTAGTGTAATTTTGCCGTGGATTTGGTACGGAATCAGGTTTAGGGTTTTTGGAATTGTCAGAGAAATGCATTATGGACATTTGGAGGGCAGGATTTCAAGATCGGGGGACAAAGTTTAGAATCTTTGTGACCGAATTTCTGTGTGATTTACATGACTGCTGCCAAAGGTGTAAAAGAACCATGACTTCTAAATTTACTGCCTGAATTTACATAGTAGTAACTGCCATAATTACGCCGCTTATTTTGTCAGTGCCAATTTATTGTTTGTGTTTGCAATTCCATTGGTATGACATCTATTACTGGTAATTTACTAGTTGTTTTACTGATATAAGGGATTTATAGCGTTACAGCATGCTTATGTTCAATCCTGGAAGGTCAGCTCATTTTTTTTAGGATTTAAGTTTTAAATTGGGCAGCTGTAGAAACATTAATTGTTCTTTCACTTGGTCATTTGCGTAGAAGGTATTACGTATTTAAGTTCCTTTTTGTCTTTAAGCTTAAATCTGTTTGTCAAATGAATTTTAGTGGATTGAAACTTATGTAGCATGTTTGAGAAAATAAGCTTATAAGCGCATAGTTATTTAAGTATTGCACACTTGGGGTTGAGAGGAAGAGGCAATAAGAGGAAACAGAAACTTGCATTGGTGACATAGTGGGTAACTCCACTGGTAATTTGATTATACTTCATTTTTGGACCCAGAGCTTGAATAGTTGATTGTTTTGATGATCTGCGCACTCCTTAAAAATAATGATGGATTGGTTTATGTACAATTAAATCAGTGAGGGCAATGGTGGATAATGCCAATATTTGATTTGATTGTACTTGAATTTTTTTGGATTTCAGCATCTTCCCACTGATCATGTACTTTCGATTGTATAAAAAGAAAGGGCTGACCTGCCATTCAGATTTTGTGGTTTTATTCGAGTCCAATGTAATGGATGTTTGAATTATTTCTGTTCACTGATCATGTACATTTGCTCTCTTGTCTTCTACTTATTTTGACAAACTGTTGATTTTTTGGAGCAGGTTTGATGAGAAACATGGCTCTACAAAAGTTTTTACCTTCTAGCGATGCACCTTTGCCTGTGAAACATTTGAGTCTTCCTGCTGAGACACGTCAACTTCTTAATTCTGAGCCTGACCATAATGTGGAGCCCGATGTTGAAATTGACATCAGAGAAGTTTACTTTCTCATTATGCATTTCCTTTCTTCTGGGCCTTGCCAAAGAACTTATGGACAACTTTGGAATGAACTTCTGGAACATCAACTCTTACCCAGAAGATATCATGCTTGGTATTCAAGAAATGGAGTGCCCTGCGGAGATGAAAATGATGATGGTCTGTCATTCCCCTTAAGTTACAATAAATTGGTGGAGAGGTATTGAACTTGTTCCATTTTTGTTATGATGACCCAACAAGTTTTAATCTTCTCGTACCAAGAAATTTTTTTTTTGCGTGTTTTTGTATTCAATACTTGCATCATAATGAAAATATTGTGTGCTGATTATTCTTCTTTATAACTTCCTAGTATTGTCTTCTCTTATTTAGGTACCCTCACATAAAAAAAGATCACTTAGTAAAGCTTTTGAAGCAACTGGTACTTTGTAAATCATCTTCATCAAACAGCACAAGTAGTAGACGTGCTCCTAATGCTGCTGATGTCCCTACGCTTTTGGGATCAGGCTCTTTTTCACTTTTAAGCTGTAAGTTTATGTTTGCTTACCTCCTTCTGTTTCTTTGTTATTTTTATTTTTAGAATATGAAATAAGCCACAACGATAACAAAAGAAGATCCAAGTGAAGAGATGAGGAAGAAGAAATTAAAGTCTTTTCAAGATGTTTTCCAGTTGGAAATATAATTAACAGAAATGATGAAATTTAAAAATCTTAACAATGGAAGACCAGTCATGTACGTTGTTCTAACTTTATCCACTAAGCGGAAACATCAAGAAAAGATTTTTTTGTAAATTCTTTAATGTATGACTAGCCATAAATCCATGGAACAAGGCTTTTACTTTTTTATTCTCTTACTCTAAAACATTTTGGTCGTGGCTGACTGGGTTTTTAATATTCTATAGTTTTTTATTTGTTGCATGAAGATTCTGGTTTTCCATTCACGACATGAAGGGCTTCTTTGTTTCTTTAATTACTTTGGTTGTTCTTGGTTTCTCTGCATATGTGTCTGTTATTGCCTGGAAGCAGTACTTTTCTCATTTGAATGTGATATTTTTACCTATTTTTAGATGACAGAGATGAAGGAATTAATGAAACCAGTCATCCTTTGGTGTATATGCGATGGCCTCACATGAAAGCTGATCAGGTTCGTGGATTAAGTTTGAGGGAACTCGGGGGTGGATTCTCTAGACATCAGCGTGCACCTTCCATACGTGCAGCATGTTATGCTATTGCCAAGCCATCTACTATGGTACAAAAGATGCAAAATATCAAGAGGCTACGGGGTCATCGAAATGCTGTCTATTGTGGTATGTTTTCTATTAGTTCAAAGATGAAGACTATTCATATTTTGATTCTATCCTGTCTTGAAATCCTTCATAGAAAAAAGGTTTAGTTACTGACTTTATTGAAGCAGTATCGACATGGTTATGACACTAATGTCTCCTTTTATTCGGTGACCCTTAATAACTCCCATTTCTCATTTTTCGGGATGATGTATGTCTCCTTTCATTTGGTGACACTTAATAACTCCCACTTTTCAAATTCTCAGGCCAAACTTGGAGCAGTTGATTTTGTTGCTACTTGACATTTTCCCATCGAACATGATTTTTTTTTTTTTTGGAATTTTTGTTTTTACTATGTATATTTTTATGACTTCATATGACATTCCTTTTGGGTATAATTATTGCAGCAATATTTGATCGGTTGGGGAGATATGTTGTCACTGGCTCAGATGACCGCCTTGTCAAAATTTGGTCAATGGAAACGGCTTATTGCTTGGCAAGCTGCCGTGGTCACGAAGTGAGTTTTGAGAATGACATACATATTTTGTTGTCCCATTTGAAACCTGTTGTTTGTTTATTATTATCTCATTTGTGACTTTGAAGGGTGATATTACTGACTTAGCCGTCAGTTCCAACAATGCTGTGGTTGCATCCTCATCCAATGATTTTATCATCCGTGTTGTAAGTCCCTCGCGTAGAGTTTGTTTTCATGGTTTATAATATCTTAATGTTTACTTTTGCTTTTCTTGGTTCTTTTCAAACAGTGGCGTCTTCCTGATGGGCTGCCAATTTCTGTTTTGCGAGGGCATACTGGCGCTGTCACCGCAATCGCATTTAGTCCAAGGCCAGGATACCAGCTTCTATCGTAAGAATGCATTTTTCCTTCAATATTGTGTTATTTGAAAGAAAGTTTTTTTTTTCCTTTTTTGCTTCAATTTGTTAACGTTTTTTATCCTTGTTTACTAGTCCCCTAGAGGCATGTCAACACTTCCTTAAATATAATTTTTTGAGACAATTTGAAATAGCGGGAACATTGATTATAATTGCAATATTTAAGATATTTGATTTTTAAAATTTTTTACATGTTCACTATGCCATAGAAAATAATTGTAGAAGTTTCGTAAATTTTCAAATCTTATTCAATGTATTAAATTTTTTTAGTCTGTTTTATAGAAAATTGGCAACACAAGCATTTGACAGAATGGGGGCTGTTTATTATAGACTGACACTCGTTCTTGCAGTAAAGTATATCAAGAGGGGGGCCTATCTCGAAAATTGGCCTGCCGCCAGCTTTTATTTGTTAGGTTTTTGATACTTATAATATTTCAGTTGTCAAGATTATAGTTTCATGGATAATATAAATAAACCCCATACCATATATTGGTCTTATCCCAAAATTAAATGAACCCGCAGATAGAAATATACACCAATAAACAAGCATCAAGAATTTAAGCGCATTCCAATCAATACCCTCTGAAACCTTTATCCGGCACCAAGCTCTTCATCACATTCCTCCTATGTACAAGGGATCTAAAAACTTATAAACAATTTTTTTTATTAATATTTTTTGTCTAATCATCTGAATGGTGACGTAATTGCATATATTTGCTGCTCAGCACAAGACTATATATGCACCTTATGCTCCACTAACTTCACACTCTGGCTTTATTCTATGTAGATCATCTGATGATGGAACATGTAGGATATGGGATGCTAGGAACTCTTTGCAGCATAATCCACGAATTTATGTCCCAAGACCATTAGATTCTGCAACTGGTCAGTGGTTCTTAATTTGTGTTGAAGAGATGGATACTCGGAAAGATCTTATTTTTATGGTGGTATTCCTTCTGCAGGAAGGAGTAGTGGCCCTTCCTCTAGTATTGTTTCTCATCATCATCAAATATTTTGCTGTGCTTTTAATGCTAATGGGACCATCTTTGTCACTGGTAGTTCAGACACACTTGCAAGGGTAATTTGACATCCTTACTTTATGTCTTAATGTAAATATTTTACTCTTCATTTTTGACCTGTTTGGACATTCTGAAGTCACATAAGATGTGTTCAGAAATTTAAAGGCAGTATATGAGTCGTTCCAATTACTTTTGAAATAGTTCATTTACATCTTATCATTATCATAAAGCTTATTGCACAGGTGTGGAATGCATGTAAACCAAACAATGATAACCCAGATCAACCAAATCATGAGATAGATGTGTTAGCTGGGCACGAGAATGATGTTAACTATGTGCAATTTAGGTTTGCTCCTTCTTATAAGTTGTTAATGTTTGAATGATTCTCTTTACACAATGTTGTTCACTCGTTTGGCTGCAGTGGATGTGCAATAGCATCTAGATTCATTTCATCTGATCCTGCGAAGGAAGATAGTGGTCACAGATTTAAGAACTCATGGTGTGTTTTTTGTTCTTTGGTTGAAAGTTGAAACTTCTTTCTATCCGTTGCCAATCTTAAAAAAAACTCTATATTCTCATTGTAGGTTTACTCACGACAATATAGTCACTTGTTCCCGCGATGGTAGTGCAATTATTTGGGTTCCTAGGTCTCGGAGATCACATGTAAGTTTGGATAAATATGGTTCCCCCTTCATATCCAATTTCTTAGTCGTATCAAGTACAAAGTAATGGGTTTTTAGTTTCCTGCTCGGTGTGTGTTTGCTTATTTTAATTTTTGAATGCATAGTATTTTGGACTTGTTATTCTTAATTTTTTGTTCTGTTTTATCAGGGAAAAGCTGGGCGATGGACTAGAGCTTATCATTTAAAAGTTCCACCCCCACCAATGCCCCCACAACCTACAAGAGGAGGTCCTCGTCAAAGAATTCTTCCCACTCCCCGTGGTGTTAATATGATTATTTGGAGCTTAGACAATCGCTTTGTCCTTGCTGCTATAATGGGTGAGCTACTTTTTTCTCTCACTAAATGTAATAAAATTACTAAAATTCCATGTGAAGGTTAAACTGTTGGTCTTTGATTGATTGCATTTATATGGTTGTTAGAAATGTACACTGTGCTAATCATATATAATGACTAAAAATTCAATGCATTACATACCAGCTCAAATTCAAAATAAAATTCTAAAAGCTAGTTAAAAAATCAGTTGTGATCTGAAAAGACGCTATTACATTGACGGAAGACATTATAACTTCAATTATAGATGCATCAACCAAGTCATAATGTCATACCGTCTTAGCTACAAGAACATCGATTGAACATCACTTTAATTGCAGATGTTGCTTTTTTTCTCTTGATGATTTACATGAGTTGTTTAATCTTCTAAAGCCAAAGTCTTAGTTTCTATTACACCCATTGGTATCCTTGTTATTTTATGTTACAACTTTCATGTTAGGGTTTTCCCCTTCAGGAGGTTTTTCTTGGGATCGAGTAATCATCCCTCTTTCAGACATCGAAAAACAGAGAAAAGAAAGAGGCAAATACTAAACTTGAATTTCTTGATTGATCCATCGTACGTAGGGTTAGCACCCTTTAAATAGACTCCATGACCTAATTAATATGAAAAGACTAAACTGACCCACAAACTTAATTAAAATAACAACTAATAATTAGTAATTAAATAATTAGACCCGTCGGGAATAATGTTTCCCTAAGAAGGAATTCTGAGGATTTGGGTCCGTAACATTTCACCTTGCACTTTACGCAACCAGCAACCGGTTGGTCGGAATCCTCCACCACCCAAAACTCTCGATCAGAGAGTCGTAACATGGAGGGGGATCAATCCTCCGACCAGATGGTTTGATCTTCATTAATTTTGACACATTTGGTTAAAAGTCCTCAACCACCAATGTAGAGGTGCAAAGTTTAAATCTCCAGTGATGAAATTATTGGCGATCAAGGTTGATCCACCTTCATGTTACATCACCGTAGATAAGGATTCAGATTGGTGGATGGTGTCGACGAGAAAGAAAGCCGAGTGAAATGCCACCGAATGAAGTCTCCAATGATGAAATTATTGACGATCAAGGTTGATCCACCTTCATGTTACAGCACCCTAGATAAGGATTCAGATTGGTGGATGGTGTCAACGAGAAAGAAAGCCGAGTGAAATGCCACCGAATGAAGTGCGAAGGGAGTAGTTGTAACTTATAAGGGGTGACATTCATTCGGCTACCAGTCTGTCATAACTCTTCACCGGCCCTTGATCGAAAAGTCATAACATAGAGGAAGATTCACCCTCCGACAATAAGATTCGTTTCCCATTAATTTCAATATGGGGGGATTCATCTTGAAAAGAATTAATATTTGTGCAAGTATATTACCATGAAATTTCTTCTTTTGGGTTTTATACCCATATACCTTGTATTTTCTGTCAATTTATTTTGATACTTTGTCCGGACTCTCTAATAATTGTTGATTTATATCCATCGTCACTCAAATAGTAATACAAATCATTTGAATGAGAGAAATTATGATAAGAAAACAATTGGCTATATGATTCAATGGCCAAATATGAACTTTTTAACATTCCATCTCTTTTACATCAGGATTATAGTAGAAAAATAATGATTTGTGATTATGCCATTTTCTTTGTGATGCAGATTGTAGAATATGTGTTTGGAATGCTTCTGATGGTAGTTTAGTGCACTCTTTGACAGGTCATACCGAATCAGTGAGTTGTTTACTGTTTATGAAATTTTGTTTATGTTTGTCAAATCTTTTTAGATGGCGATTGGTGGAGTGTAGGGAATAATTTTTAAAAAAGTACAACTGCAGATTCTATATATAGGTATCCAGGTGGCTTCTAATGGTTTTTTTGCCAATGGTCTCTAGGGTCATATCTCTTTTTTTATTATTTGTCTCATCACTCATTGATTCGCTGTGAGATGTTGATAACTTACTGTTCAAAAATAGAGGTTATATTTTTTTTGAGAACACGTGTGCTGCTGGCAGACCTACGTTCTTGATGTCCATCCTTTCAATCCTCGGATAGCTATGAGTGCTGGCTATGATGGAAAAACTATAGTTTGGGATGTGAGTTACTAGTTTCCTTCTTCTCAGGTTTTCTTTTCTAATTGTTTTTTATGAGGATTTTCATGATTTTTTAGATATGGGAAGGAACACCTATTCAGATTTACGAGATTTCTCGTTTCAAACTAGTGGATGGAAAGTTCTCATCGTAAGTCCAAGTGTGGTTACTTTAACTTTATTATGTTGTGAATATATTAATAAGGTAATTTATATTAGATTAGTTTATTATGAATAGAAAAAAGAGAGTGGCAATCATTAGTTGTATTGATGATAATTGAGATTCTTAAAGAAATTAAGGGAAACAATTCTCCTAATGATGATCAATTTACAACCATACAAAGAAACTGAAGTTATCTAATTAAGAAATAATGTAAAGAAAAAAAAATCTGATTCGGAGTTCAATCTATTCAGAAATATTTTACTTTTATAACACAATAAATCTTCAAACTTTTAAGGGATTTCAACACACTTTCAAGTTGGGTTGTATGTGCTGTGCATACGAAACTTGTGAGTTAGTTCCTCACAGTTAGGACCTATTACAGTCCTGGTCAAAATGTTTGCTAACTCTCGTTGGGGTGTATTGTAGTTGAACTTCTGAACTCATTTTGCTGCTATGAGGTGTTGATTTATCTCTATGTGCTTCATTCTATCATGATGTATCGGATCTTTTGCTATAGATGGCAGCCTGACTGCCTTGATTTTCATACATTTTTCACAACTTATTCCACATTTCCTCTGATCCATTCCGAATTACTTCCTGCATCTTAAAATCTAATCCTCTGAGTTTGGCCTACTGCATCTAATAGTCTTTCTTGGAGAGAGATCGTTGATAATCCATCCAACTATCATTCTTTTCCAAGAATATGATCTCTTCTTGAAGAGCTTGTGTCAATCCAAATGTTTATGGCTTCTTGACAACTTGAGGGGATATGAAGTTCATCTCAATTCGAGATAAATGCATTCACAAGAGACAAGTTTCTAGATAAGATGTTGAGCGCAGGCCTGAGTACATTTAATTATAACGATAGGGAGATATGAGCGTATTGGAGTTTTTTTTCTACTTGTCCGCCAAATATACTGTATACACAGCATTTGAACTTTTCTGGGAGAGGACCTATGGATTGTGCTTTTTATCTACTGGTTTTTTATCTTACGGTATCTGCATAATCTGGAAGCCAAACTGGTTTTTTATTTGAGTCATCAATTGAGTGTTGTCTAGGATAATATTTGATGCTTTTAATCTCATGTAGGGATGGAACATCGATAATTCTTTCAGATGATGTTGGTCAGCTATACATATTAAGTACAGGACAAGGCGAGTCCAAACAGGATGCGAAGTACGACCAGGTACTTCATCACAGTTATAATTTATTTCACATTTCTGGCATCTTTATTTCCTTCTTGTTGTGGTGCCTAATTATATTAATTTTTTTATCAGTTCTTCCTGGGTGATTATCGTCCACTTATTCAAGATACTTTTGGGAATGTAGTTGACCAAGTGAGTAAACTGATCTTAGCATTATCTTCCACTTGTTTTCAGTTAGAAATTAATATAAATTAATATTAAGTTTAGGCATTTGAATTAGTTTGGAACAATCTACCACCATCAATTATTCTTATTGAAGCTTGTCTCATTTATTTTTATCATAAAATGATCTGGTGTTATAAAGCATTTCCACCTTCATTTTTTACTGGTGGAAAATGAGGTTAATTATCTCTAAAGAACTTTTTTCTCCTAAATTTTCGGATACAATGAGAAGAGGAGTAAGGATGTGAGCTCGAAAATGCTTGATAGTAATTTGTTGCAACTGAGTATTTTTTAGGGTAAACTTATACTGTAGACACAAACATTTTTCTCAGTCAACATTATGATAGAGATGTCTAACTTAAAAGTGGCTTACGAGGCAAGAAAAAAATACATGGACTAAATTAAGATATTCTCTATCTACATGCTAACAAGTCTTATTTTTTACAAGGGGAAGTTGCATGAGGACGTGTATACTTGATGATAGAGTATTATGAATTAGCAAAAGTTGTGTTTTCTTTTAATGTTATATTATTTGCACGTTGTTTTTAGTTAGATAACCTATAAAGTCTATTCAGTTTAATGCAAGTTGTTTTTAGTTAGATAACCTATAAAGTCTATTCAGTCTAATGCAAAATATATTCTGCACTTCGTGATGAGAGAAATTTTTATCCCGCAAAAAATCATTCATGTTGCTATTTATTATAATTAGGATTAAGTTCACTGAATACCTTGAACGTTTAAGGAGCACCTTTAAAGAATTTTTTTGACAATCAATACTTTAAATCTTTTAAATTTACATAGATAACCCTCAAAATTAAATTTTTATAACGCTAGTAAGTCGCGTTTCTTAATAGTTTTACTGAACACCTTGCTTGAACATTTAAGGTGATTTCATCAAACACTTTCAAAAAAATTTGCTAACAAGTAACACATCAAACATTTTGAATTTGCATGCAATACTCTCAAAGTTAAATTTTTGTGACACAAATTTATCACTATTTATCTTTTGTCAATCCTACTCAATCCTAAGTCGGGGCTTGTTTCCCTGCAGGCAATGAGACTCAGTCTTATTTCTTGGTCGCTTGTCAGACGCGTTTATCTGTAAATACAAGTTTAATTTCAAGTTTTTCAATTGAATTTTTAAGTTTTAATTTGATTTTCCAAGCATTTTATACCAAACTTGAGTAAAAAATTTAATTTTAAAGAGTGTAAATAAATAAATTTAATGTTGAGAGTGTTGTGTGCAAAATCAAAAGTTTGAGTTGTTAGTCAAAAAAATTCGTTGAATGGGTGTAGACACCTTAAGCGTTAAGGGTGTTCAACGAAATTAACTCCTATCATTAAGAAGAGCTATTATAATTAACTTTAGTTTTTTAGGTGATTTCTCATGCTAACTAAGTAGTTTTATGTTGCATTTTTTTATGTTTGATACCTCCAATTTCATAGAGTCTAATCTTGAAAAAGTTTTGACTATAATAAATTACCGTGTTACAGTTCCACTACTAATGACTTTTTTGTCTAAAGAATATCATAGACATGAGTGAATATAGAAGATTCTTTGAAGTTGTCTAAATCTCATCAAGTTTCCTTCAGTGATTTTATTATGGTCCAGTAATTGTCTTGGTAATGTATCACTACTCTAAAAAACATAAACATATGAGTTTAGTTAGCGATCCTAAAAGCTTTTGGACTACCATTTGAAAAACAGTTTTCAAAAACGTCTTGTATTTAAAATTCAGATGGACAAAAAGTGAGATTTGAAACACCATGCCATTTCCACTGATTCACTGATTCACTGATTCCAATACTAGTTTTCTTAAGGCTACCGACTTTGGCTGATTCAGGAAACTCAACTCGCTCCTTATAGACGGAATATGCAAGATCTTCTTTGTGACTCAGGTGTTTCTCTAGTTAACCAATTCTATAGGAAATTCGTTTTTGTACTGGTGTCTTTTCTAAAGTTACACTTATATTTTGTGAAATGTTAGGCATGATTCCTTACCCCGAACCTTACCAGAGCCTTTACCAGCAGAGACGTTTAGGATCTCTGGGTATTGAATGGCGTCCTTCTCCTCTAAAGTTTGCTGTTGGGCCTGACTTCAGTTTGGATCCAGCCTATCAGATGCTGCCTTTGGCAGATTTGGATCTGTTGATAGAACCTCTCCCAGAGTTTGTTGATGCCATGGTTTGGGAGCCGGAAGTTGAAGTGCAAAGTGAGACTACTGATTCCGAGTATAATGTCCCTGACGACTATTCTACTGGAGGGGAGCAAGGGAGTTTGATTTCAAATTCATCCATAGACCCAGAATGCAGCAGTGAAGAAACTGGAGAAGAAGATGCTCAAAGAGATCGCCTTCGTAGATCGAAGAGGAGAAAGCACAAGGCAGAAGTAAGTCATTGTTGTGCATTTTAATTTTATCTATTTAAGTCAATCTCCAACCCCTCTTTTTACTACATTTTGCAGATGGTGTTCATGTCATTTTCTGGAAGGCGAATTAAAAGGAGGAATTTGGATGAGTCTGATGAGCATCCAATCATAAGTCATAAAAACAGGAAATTAAAAGTTCATCTAAAAACTTCCAAGAAGAAATCGGCATCGAAATCATCAAGGCCTCAAAGAGCTGCTGCAAGGAATGCTCGTCATTTCTTTTCCAAACTAAAAGGAGCATCTGTTGATGTAGAGGACGAGGATGGCTCAGCTAGTGATTCTTCAGAAAGCGAATCTGTCTTGAAAGATCCAATCATTGAGAGTGGTGAGTCTGATACATCTTTGCAGAACATAACAAAGCATTCAAAAGGAAAAGAGGTTTACCTGGATGACTCTGAGGATGCAATTCAACCTTTTGAACCTCCCAAATCTCATGTGAATTGGGGGAGGTTGATTCTCAAACTTCCAAATAGAAATTTTAATAGAACTGTGCCACCAGAGGATGTAATGCACAAATGTTCTAACACAACCGTCGGCTCATCATCAAAAGCTCCTAGGGAAGCTGAAGAAACTAACCAGAGTCGCACAAACTGGGAGGAACCAAATCACTCTCTTGTAGAAGCAGACATTAATGTTGGAGTAGAGGATTTACAAAACAAAATTGAATATCATATTAATCACTCTATCCCCAATAAAAATGGCGGCATTAAGTGGGGAGGGTTCAAGATTCGTTCTTCGAAGCGTCTAAAATTGGGAGAAACAGCTGCTACCTCTTCTGTACAGGTAATATCTAGTTCTCGCCTTGATGATCCAAATGAAATGGATAGGAGCAACCTCCATGAATATGTAGGACAAGAAACTGTCTATGTAATGCAAGATCGGGAAAATATAAATGTAAAAGATAATGGACTTGGTGCATTTGGAGGAGTTTCTGACCCAGCCACCAGCCTGGAGACCTCAACTTTTGTCAAACCTGGAGATCATGATGAGGAGCGAGAGCTGGATTATAAAGCCATTCACAACAGCACCACCTCATCTACCTGGAATGGGACTAATTCCTTTTCTGAGTTGTCCGAGAACAAGATGTCTGTCTCTACAAAGATAAGGTTAAAGGCAAACATTGATCGAGTAGCTTCTCCGGAGAATGACAAAAGTTCTATGGTTGCAAGCATGAGTAATGGTAAACATGCAGTGTTGCCTGGAAGTCCTCAGTATCCAGTAGTTGCCCCTGATGATAACACTGGTGGCTGTAATTTGGACAATAGAAGTGATGGTTCACGAGAATATGACATGCTGGCAGATAATTCGTTGCACTCTAATCCAAACAAAATGTACAGTGCTGTCTACAAAAGATTGAAGTTGCATAAAAGTAGAAACAGTTTGGAAGTCGATGAAAGTGGCTCGGGGGAGTTCTCTTCATATTTATGCAATAATAATTCCAACAATGGAATAGAAGGAAATGGAGGTACAGTTGATTGGGCGCACAGGACACGGTCAACAAGGTCCAGGGCTTTGATTAATGATTCAAATAATCTGAGTGACAATCTCAAGTATGAAGATGTAGAGTTGGAGCCAACGTCTCGAAATTTAGAGAATACTTCAACGAGTAGATGTCAGTTTAAGTACGAAGAGTGGGGATCGAAATCAAGTATAACAGTTGGACTAAGATCTGCTAGGAATAGGAGGGCCAATTATGCTCGTGATGCAAGTCCAACAGAGAGAAAAAAATCTCATCTCCTAACAAGAAAAGGATCTTGGTTAATGATGTCTGTCCACGAAGGTGGTTCCCGTTATATTCCCCAGCTTGGGGATGAAGTAGTTTATTTAAGACAGGTTTGTTATGAAGTATCAATTGTTATTTAAATTTTTTTTTTCTCTTTCCATTTCAGGTTTCTGTTCAGGATAATTTTAAGTTTATATTTTTATCATATCTTTTGACGTGTCGAGTTGTGATTAGTAAAATAAATATTATTAATAATTATTTTAATCATAATACATTAAATGTATTTTAACTAGACCAATCACAACTCGATACGTCAAAAAATATATTAAGAGAGTATGTTAAAAAGTACATCTAGCATTACTCTTCTATTCAAGATATCCATAATAATTGCGAACCTCAAATTGTCAGGGGCATCAAGAATATATTGAGTACTGTCGTGCAAGAGAAGTAGGGCCTTGGGTTTCAATGAAGGGAAGAACCATACGAGCTGTAGAATACTGTAAAGTTGTTGAACTTGAGTACTCCACAGTTTCTGGATCTGGCGCTAGCTGCTGCAAGATGACGCTTGAGTTTGTGGATCCTGATTCCACTGTATTTAGTGGCTTTTTCAAGTTGTCTCTCCCAGAGGAGACTAGCTTCCCAGATTTTCTCGTCGAGAGAAGTAGATTCGAAGCTTCCTTGCAGAGAAATTGGAGATTCAGGGATAAGTGCAAAGTGTGGTGGAGAAATGAAGGTGAAGAAGATGGTAGTTGGTGGGAAGGTCGTATCACTGCTGTAGAGGCAAAATCTTCAGAATTTCTTGAAAGTCCTTGGGAGAGATACAGGATTCGGTATAAAAACGAACCTGCAGAAACTCATTTGCATAGTCCTTGGGAGCTCTTCGACGATGACACTCGTTGGGAACAGCCTCGTGTTGATCATGATAGTAAAGCCAAGCTGTTATCTGCACTAGACAAGTTAGAGTTAGGCAATATAAGCCAGGTACTATCCTTGCCTGATAATATGAGCTTCATCTGCTTATAATATTATTATCTATACCCTAAATTTGGCATTTACTTCTCAGGATCGATATGGGGTTCATGAATTGAGACGTGTTTCTCAGCGACCGCAATTTAGGAACCGGTATGTGCTATTTCAGTTATCAATAGTTGAAGTTAATGTGTTTCTCTTTATATATCGTTTTAACTATTGTAAAATTAATTAATGACACATAAGAGATAAAGATAAATGGATATATATAATTTATTCCCTGAAGCATGATGAGTATTTGCAGCGAATTTCGAACTTTGCTTCTTAACAATAAACATCTTGAATTTTACATAATTTTGACCGACACTCTGTTGTTATGATTGTCGTTAAATGTACTTAGCAATTAACACCTTGATCGAGGATTGTGTTATAAATGCTGTCCTATTTGGATGCATACAAACTTGCTCGAAGTTTCTCATAACAAAATTTGATCTTTCATTTTACGGCTTGTAATAAATAATATATATATATATATCAATTTATGCCATGAAGTACGATGGGTTTTTGGTGCAAACTTTGAACTTTTTTGTCTTATAATTGAATACCTCGAACTTTACATAATTCTTAACGAACATTCTATTATGATGATTTTTGTTAAATGTTCTTGGCAATTAACACTTTAATCTAGGAATGTTATAAATGTTGTCTTATTTTGATGCATAGAAACTTGCCCAAAGTTGCTCGGAACAAAATCTGATCTTTCATTTTACCTGTGTTTTTACAGGTTTCCAGTGCCATTAACTCTCGATGTGATTCATTTAAGACTCGAGAGCAATTATTATCGGAGCGTGGAGGCTTTGAAGCATGACTTCAAAGTTATGCTTTCAAATTTTGAAGCCTATGCAGCAAAGAATGAGAATTTGTTGAAAAAATTAAAGCGATTGTCGGAGTGGTTCAATAAAACACTATCGTTGTCATAGCATCTGCCTTCATCATCGACGGAATCTTCGTAAAATGAGAATCGGCCACACATTAGATTGAAGCTGCCCCTACATTTAAAGCTTTTTTTTTTCTCTCTGTAGATAAAGTTCTCTTTTCATCCGATTCAAAGCTTGTAGTTCCTTTCATTTGGATCAAGTTTTTTCCGAGGAACATTAGAGAAAACTTTCTTTAGCTCGATTACCATTTGGATGATGAACTCCTTGCCGGATCTGTTCCTTGGCTCGAATTATTTCATCCATAGAGACATTTTTACATGTTCATGAATGACACAAATCGATTGATAATTTTTAAAGCTGCTCTAATAACCCATCACCACACTTGTATAGAAAGTTTTGATAGCCACATTCGACCATTATAAAGCATGTTGTAGCAACAATTACACGAGATGCTCGTATTTAGCATCTGTAAAAACGTGACGACATTTTTGTTTCAATTAAGAACCTAAAGAGCAAACAATCCAGAACCAAGCAAACGGACAATTGATACATCTAGACCAGCATAAAAAGGTACAAGTATACTTGGTTAAAGGCAGAAGTCGCTCCCATTGAATTGAGTCCAATCTCCAATTCTAAGTACATGGTTTTAATACCCCAAAATATGGATTTAATCTCTCCATTTGTGGCCACAGTTGGGATTGCAGCAAACGAAAAACAGTGTCATACCCTCTTCTCCTCTTGCAGTGGCCTACATTTGATGAAAATATAAGGTCGTGAGTATAAGTAGATTAATTTTAAAAAACCAAAAAATGGTGGGCACAGACAAAACCTGCCACAATATTAATGTCAACATTCTGCAAACCTCATTAGAAATTAGCAACGAAAAGTGTATTCAAAGAATAGTTTTTTACTAGTGACCGGAGAAGCCCTTCTGATTATAACAAAGTTGACTCTTTTATCATCTTCAAAGCAGCCTAATATTGTTGTCTAATGAATGCCAAAAAGAGAAACAATAATCCAAAAATGTAAGTGTTTCAAATTCATTTCATTACAAATGGGGATGGCTTTGAGGAAACATATGGAGAAGCTTCTGTTAGCTTTGATGGCAAACAAGTGCATAGGAATAATAAGTTTGACCTTTTACCATCTTAATGGCATGCCTGTTATTGTATTCTATAATCCAAAAATGTGAAGTTTCCAAATTCATTTCATTACAAAAGGCGCCATGCTTTGAGGAAACATATGGAGAAACTTCTCTTAACTATGACGGAAAACAAGATGCATAAGAATAATGGAGGTCGAAATCATTTTTTGTTGATAACATAAAAGATTAGAGAAACTACCAAGAAAATACATCGGCATATGCTAAGGAAGACAAAAGTAAAGCACCTGGAAGAAAACAGCTTCTCCATGATTGCATTGAGCACAACGCACAGATTTTGTGCGAGGGAGTGTTGGATCAGCAGCAATGCCACTTAATATCTGGGTTCGCTCCCCAACGGCATGGTGTATCTCATTCCGATACACACAGTTGTTATCAGCAACTTCCTGGAAAAGTAAGGCGTACATTACAAAATCAATTATCAGAGAAAGGCGTTATTATTAGACAATGCAACAACTTAATCCGATTCCATCTTAGAATCAGTATCAATACATAATTTTCCACACTATATTATTCTGGAAATCAAGTTGGTCAGGTAAAACCATAAAGACAATATGAAATAGTGAACCAAAGTTTCGAAATACATACGAATTACAGTACAGTGCAAGAAGCAGGAAATCAGAGAATAAAGTGACCTGATGATCACAGTTTCGACAAGCATATAAAAGGATCTTCTTCTCTTTGTCCTCTTTGGGATATAGAATATTGTTACTGCAATTCCGAGTTGAACATTTTCAGAAGGGCGATGGAGAGAGAAGATAAAATACGAAGGCGTAAATATGATGACCTAACACTAACCATTCGCGACAAAATTTCATGGTACTCATCTTGGAAGAGGCAGAAATGGAGAATTCCGACGCCTTCGCAGCCTGGGTCGCCGTAGGGCTTGATCTGGTAGCCGGATTTCTCTCTCCAATGATACTCTCTCGTCTCTCCGGCTTCAGTTTGGGATTTACCGCCCAAGTATGGGCCATGGGTCTCAATCAAATTGGACCCGAAGGCCCATATTCACATCACTAGGCCCAAAAATTTAGCCCAATAACAATTACATATATTTAATCCTTGATACTTGAAAGTATTATCAACAATTTTTTTATGTTTAATTTTCATTATTTGTTATTTTACCATTCAATTTTAATTTTATATACGTATAATTGCTCACTTTCCATCATCCTCATCGAAAGTAACGGACATAAATAGAGCAGAAAAACTTTGAAAGGGAAGAATAAATAAAAAATTCGATTACAAATATTTAACGCTAATGTGTTGTCTATCGACTAAGTCATGAAGATGGAGTCGTTATTTGAAAAAAATCACGCTTTTGATGCGTCAAATGATTGAATTAGAAGTTGAAGAAGCTATTAGAAATACATATATTTTGATATATTAATTAATAAAATTAAAAATTTATAGTATTTGTAAAAAAATACTAATAACAACAAGGTATCAATCTATGATTATCCTTTTATTATATACCTTATATATTAAATATCAATTAATGTAATAAATATATTAAATAATTGCATGTAAATTAAACCGATAATACTTAATATCATCATAAGGTTTCTTCATTGACTTCTCGAGATGTAATCATCTTCACGATCTTTAACCAAGATTACCCAGTACAAATGTATGATATTAAGTCGATATAAGCGTAAGGAGATGGCTGATTCGTAACCCGGCTCCAACACGACGAGACGGTGGAATTGCCATTGCGCCGTCGTATTTATATAAAAATGAGGGTGTCCCTTTTCTTCATCTTTGCGATGTGGGACAATGCGCCTTGCATTTTCTTCCTCCCTTTCAAAGCAGGCTCTTAGGGATCTTCTTCGTTTCGGATCGGATTCCAGCAGGCATTCTTTCAATCGACGTGATGTTTCTGCTTGACTGGTTTTATGGCGTTCTCGCATCCCTCGGTCTTTGGCAGAAGGAGGCCAAAATTCTTTTTCTGGGCCTCGACAATGCCGGAAAGACCACCCTCCTTCACATGTTGAAAGACGAGGTTCGTCTCTTTTGATCCAAATCTACGTCGGAATTTCTTTCTTTATTTGTTCATCGTGGAATTTGGAAATTGGGTTTGGATGCAGAGACTTGTTCAGCACCAACCCACGCAGCACCCGACGTCGGAGGAGTTGAGTATTGGAAAGATCAAGTTCAAAGCCTTCGATTTAGGAGGTCATCAGATCGCTCGCCGAGTTTGGAAGGATTACTATGCTAAGGTTATTTTATTTTTTAGTTTCTTTTTCCGTTGTCTCTAATGGAGCTCGGATTCGATCATCTGCATCTGGTGAAATATTACATTTCATATGATACTTTTTAGCTGGTTTAATCGTTTCATGGACTTTGTATTCTGCAAAGGATGATCATTTGGGTTGATAATAGTGTGCAAAGCTTTATTAGTAAATTTAAAGGTGCTTTTTTCGAGCAATGTCCAATGGTCATTGCACTCATTGTGTTTGAATACATAACTTTCATGGATCAACGTGTTTGTTGCTCTTATTCAATGTGGATTTATCTGATTGAACAAAACGTTCCCGGGGATGGAGTCGAGGTTATTTCTTGAAATAGTTGGGAAGGCTTGGGCAAACATGTTTTATTTAAACTAGAACATGTTTTATTCAAACTAGAACATGATTTACTCAAACTAGAACATGTTTGGTAACCAATTCTAAGTTCATGGAGAGTTCAAACTATATTTTGCAGTAGTGTCACAGCAGCTTCCATCCCATGTTGTTCTTTCTAATAAAATGTACCAAATATTTATTAACTTAACCATGCCCTTGAATTAGGATAATGGACGAAAGCAAACGGTGTTTCTCGGGTGAATCGTCTTTTCTAGGAATACAAAAGTAATACTTGGATGAAGTATTTCGGCAAAAGTGATTTGAGTTTTATTTTCTCCTTTCGATCCAATATGCAATTTTGCCTATATCTGCAAATATATACTATTTGACATGAATCAATCATGATCAGGGTGTAAACGATCTTGATTGATTGATCGATGCACGACTTTTGCTTTCTAACCCGTTTCTCCTTTCCTGCATTTTAAACAAGTTTATGGCTCTTGTTCTGCTGCCTTTGATTGTTAAAACTTGCACATTCTTCAACACTTTTTTTCTTGGTTTGAAATAGGTGGATGCAGTCGTTTACCTTGTCGATGCATATGACAAAGAGAGGTTTGCCGAATCGAAGAAAGAGCTCGATTCTCTCCTTTCCGACGAAGCTTTGGCCGACGTACCATTTCTCATTCTAGGCAATAAAATCGACATCACTTATGCGGCTTCCGAAGATGAGCTTAGATACCATCTTGGCCTGACCGATTTCACAACCGGCAAAGGCAAGGTAAATCTGACGGACTCCAACGTTCGACCTCTCGAAGTTTTCATGTGCAGTATTGTCCGAAAGATGGGATATGGCGATGGGTTCAAGTGGCTCTCCCAATACATTAAATAGGGAATTGGTAGAAGATAGAAGTTCACCTCGTCTATCATGGAGAGATGTTCTTGCTATCGAAAAACGATTGGAAGTTGAATGCGATTTTTAAGTCGTTTCTTGGAAGAGTTGTAGACTTGGATTTCAACTTGTTCTTCCATTTTGAGTTCAGATTGTGTTAAACTCCTATAACCAAACTCAATATGTACTTTGATGTTACTTTTCTACCGATTGATAGTTGAATTTTTGCCCCATTTTGAGTCAAAATATGGATAATATTGATAAAGCGAATGCTTCGATTGTTGCTAAAAGAGAGTAAACGGATAAAAACATTAAAGAACACCGCGCCGAAATCACGAACTAGAACTCGGATTAAGAATTCTAAAAAAAGAAGTATTTTTGTCCTATTATATTTATTAAATAAACATGGTTTTTATTCATAGATTATTTTGATTCATATGAAAAGGTGATAAAAATAAAAGTTTTAAAAATTATTTGAAAATTGAGCTGGCATAAGGCTGTATTAATTTACTGTGATCTAAATTGAAATAATATCGATTTATAAGGGCTGAAAGATAAATTTCAATTTATGTTGTGTGTTTTAAGTTTCCACAATGGTTCCCGAGTGTTTTCAGCGCTCTTATGAGTTACGAGCAGAGTCGGCTGTGGAGGGAAATGAGAGGGCTTTCTTCTCTGTCCAACAGGAGCGCAACTCTACTTAGAAATCTACGCCAAGAATCTTATGCGCAATTAAATGTTCGGAGGCGAATGCATTCGAACATCAAATCTCTCGAATCATTCGATCAAAGTGTCTTTCGTAATAGGCAGGCTGATTCTGAAGGTAATCTTTCCTCGTCCAACGCTCCCATTGTAGCTGATAATCAGAAAAATCTGAAATTACGTGATAATCGTATTGATCTCTCGTACATATCTCGAATTCTCTCCAGAAAAGACTGGTTTTCATTAATTTCCCACGAGCTAAAAGCTGGGAGGATTAAATTGAATACCCAGTTCATTGTTAGAGTTTTGCAAAACCAGGAAAACCCAGTGAACGCTTTGAGATTTTATATATGGGTTTCGAATATTGACAAGTTATTTTCTCAGAGCAAGTCTATTCGAGTCGCTTTAGCCAGTATTTTCTATCGCAAAGGACCGATTATATTATCAGTTGAATTGCTTCAACAGATTAAAACATCTGGTCTTCCTGTGACAGAGGAGTTGCTTTGCTTGTTAATTGGAAGTTGGGGAAGATTAGGTTTAGCAAAATATTGCACAGAAGTATTTGGGCAAATATCGTTTTTGGGCCACTTTCCAAGTACGCGTTTATACAATGCTGTTATTGATGCGTTTGTAAAATCGAATTCTCTAGAATTGGCTTACTTGAAATTCCAACAAATGCATGCTGACAATTGCACTCCAGATAGATTCACGTACAATATACTCATCCATGGAGTCTGTAAGTTAGGCATTGTTGATGAAGGGCTTCGATTAGTCAAGCAGATGGAGACAGTTGGGTGTTCACCCAATGTCTATACTTACACGATTCTGATCGATGGATTTTGTAATTCCAAGAGAATAGATGAAGCTTTCGGGATTTTAGAAACGATGAAGGAAAGAAAGGTGGTTCCTAATGCTGCCACGATCAGATCCTTAGTTCATGGAGTGTTCGATTGCTTGCCTCCAGGTAAAGCTTTTGAGTTCTTATCTGATTTTGCATTGAAAAAGCGTGTCATTTCTAAGTTAGTCTGTAATACTGTGCTCTATTGCCTTGCAAATAGTTCCATGGCAAAAGAGGCAGCCATATTTTTGAGAAAAGCTGGAGAGAAAGGTCATCTTCCTGATGGTCCAACACTCAATATCGCTATGGCTTCCATCATAAAAACTTTAGACCTTGGAGAAGCATGCACTATATTCAATAGTTTGATACAAAAAGGTGTGAAACCGAGTTTCAACACTTATATGGCATTGGTTGAAGCAGCATATAAGGCTGGAAACATCGAGGTTGGAGACATATATTTGGATCAAATGGTCAGGGATAGACTTTTTTCAGATTTGTTTTCATATAATATGGTCATAGACTGCCTATGCAAGGCGAAAAGGATGGATAAAGCGTCAGAAATATTCAGGGAACTAATCAGGGAATTTTCACCCAGTCTTGTTACCTTTAATACCCTTATTGCTGGGTATTGTAGGAAAGGAGATGTAAAAAGAGCCAAGGAACTGTTGGAATTGATGTTAAAGCATGGTTTTATGCCTGATATATTCACATTTAATTCAATGATCGATGGCTTTTGTCGAGCCCGACAGCTCAAATATGCTTTCGATTGTTTTGCAGAAATGGTGGAGTGGGATGTTAGACCAGATACCATAACTTATAACATATTGATCCGTTATTTGTGTTTGATTGGACATTGCAAAAGTTCTGTAGAACTTTTCAGAAAGATGCAATCAGAGAGTATAAGCCCGGATACTTTCTCTTTTAATTCTCTCATCCAATATTTTTGCCTCACAAACAAGATTCAGAAGGCAGAGAAGCTTTTTAAGGCCATGTTGAGAATGGGGTTGAATCCTGATCGTTTTACATACACTGCTTTCATCAAGGCTTTGTGTGAATGCCGGAGAATCGCAGAAGCCAAAGAACTATTTGCCTTAATGGAAGTGAATGGTTTCAAATTTGATTCTTACATATCTAATCTAATTTCAGATGCTTCAGTTCAATGATCTCGGTTTAATGCAGTGAAGTTTATGCAAAGAATTAGCAAGGAATCTTATTTTGGGCATGCAAGTATAGGTTTGTGAAACTAATACATACTCAAAAGATAGCTGAAACATGTGATATTGGGTTGATGAACTGTATTGTCCTTTTTTGTGCCTCCATTGCATAAACTTATTAACCTTTTTACACTATCAAATGAAGATCTCTTTGTGTTCCTATCTTTTTCTTTTGTCAATTATTGAGCTTGGAGCTGCATATTTACAGAATTTATAACCTTTTTTTTTTGCATCGTAGTGACAGTGCTGCTATCATTCAATCTGTCAGATTGGAATTGAGTCTTTGGAATGTTAAATCTTTTTTTCTGAGTTATAATATTGCTGAAGTGTAGAAGAAGATATCTTTGTTTGCTTCTTTATACTGGTTTTTAAACTATTTTGCGATTACGCAATCTTGTTTCTCCATATGGATGGCTTATTCTTCAGATAATTTTCATTGTTCTTTTTGTCAATCATATGAACTGCTTATGGTTTTTGGCTAGGTGTTGATATCTCTCGAAAATTCGATTTCTGTATAGAATTATCGAAGATCGAAGCTGTATGACTGCGATGGTGGGAGATTAAAGAGGACTGAGGATAATTCTGGGCTAAAGCAATACTTGCTACCATGAATGGCATTGCCAAGAAAGGTAGGTAGAGTTTTAGAAATAGGCTTTCATTGAGCTTTGCCGATGCTAGCAAATTGGAGTTTTTGGATCTAGTCGATTATACATACCTATCTTTTTTTCTATATTACTTGGATCATTAGCGTAATTCATCAATTAAATCTCACTTTTCAAGTTTTTATGTAGGTTTTTGGTGGATAAAACTGACTTCAGATCATTGGATTCTAATATCCACAATTGAACATCTATGTCATGGATTGCCATTTCATGCTGGATATGTATTTTAAGTTTAAACTCGACTAAGCTCGTTTTAGTTTTATGCTAAAAATGATGGGAAAAGGACAAAAAACTAAAATAAGTTTCTATGAATGTGATTCGATTTAGACAAATGGAGGATCTAATGTCGGTCACGTGGGAAGCCAAAGAACATTCTTCCTTGGTTTCATGTCCAACACTCCAAGAAAGGGTCTCAGTCTCACAGAGCATAAGAGTTGGTCAACTGCCATCTCTGGCTTGGTCTTTTTTTCTCTCCTTTCAATTTTAACCACCTAATATTCAAAGAAGTTACACCAAGATCATCACTTTCAAATCATTCTCACCAAACTTGATGCATGTTTACGTGCTATCTGACCGACAGTCTCGTGACAAATTGCTCAAAATTATTTCGTTTACTATCATATTTACTCTGGAAGTGATGTATTTAATTATTTTTTTAGAGTTGAAGTTGGCATTATATAACACAAGCTACTCCTGCAATTTTCCCAGCTTCATCAATGGCTTCCATTAGGTTCTCAGTTTCGCCTCTGATGCTTCTCTCCCTCCTCGTCTCTAGCTACATATTGGGTATTTCTCATTGATTCTGCAGAGAATCTCAAATTTATTGAATAAAATCCTTCAAATGGTTCTCCATTTCAGGAAATGCAAATGCAGCAGAGCCTGAAACTGGTTATTTTGGGCCCAGTCAGATCATAACAAAGGCGCTGCTATGTTTCAACGACAAATACGTGAGTACAATTTCGATAAAGTATCATGAAAACATGATGATCAAACCCGACTTAAGGCCATGGAAGCCATTGCAGGTCTACAAGAGCTGTGAAGAGTCTTACAGGCTGAGCGAAAGTGGAGATCTTAAAATTCCAGCTGAGCAAACCAACGAATTTTGCGAGGGTCCATGCTCGGAAGAGACTCACCTTGTTCTTGACTGCATTGACAACATTTTGAGCAACTTTTTGTTTTACAATCGGGCAACTATCAACGATGTTCGAGAGACAATCCATGCCGGCTGCAGCTACGGCCCCGGAAGAGGTATTCGACCACCTAGAAATCATATCATCGTTGACTTATGACTTTTGCTGATTTACTAACATCTAAAACATATTTGTTTTGTCCTTAATGCAGGCAACTTCAATGTAGCAGAGCACATAGAAGCCGAGGAAAACAACGCTCGAATGACTTCGAAAAACCATGCTATTTTACACGTACATGGATTCATATTGATCGGTTTGTGTTATGTTCTTTGATGATCGATGAACCCATTTCGTGTATGCGACTAAAATAAACCGTGACAAATAAAATTCGATATGAACTTATGTTTTAATGCCATTTTTTTTTTTAATATTACTGCGAGTTATTGATAAAAGCATCAAATACTCGCACCCGGTTGTGATATCATCGTGTTGGCATCGACAATTTCAAGAAAAATTGAAAATTTTTCGATATTCATAACCATATGTTATAATAGATGATGACATTTTGTGATTTGGCTAGAGTTCTACAAAATGGTCATGGCTAGAAAACCTTAGTGAGGTGAAGTTTCAGCTAGAGAAACCCGGCTAAGCCTGCTCGGTAGCATCCTTGCGATCTTGGTCGTGTTCTTTCGAGTCTCGCCCGGGCGATGATTCGATCCGTTGATGGCTCTTTGTGCCAATGTTTTCCCTAGATTTGAGCTGATTTGGTCTTTCGGGTTTTGCTTATTATCCGTCTGAATTGCCCGACTGTTGCTGGAGCTGGCGTTAAGCTCCTTGTCAATGGCCTTCTCCGAACCCATTTTGGCAACTTGAAGAACAAAGGTCAAGGCTTATAAATACGATGAAATTCTCTACTTTTGGAATATGTTTTATGCTTATGTTCTAACACAATAATAAACCCAACTGAGTTGGTGGGATGAGTGCCTCATCGTGAATCGAGTGGATTTGATTTTTTTCTTTTGTCGCAAAAATGAGAATCTGATTCGACATTAGATCAAATGCAGAAGAAAATTTGAAGTATCTTCTGTTTTTGACGTCATTTTTGTAATATCTGCCCCGTTGATCGATGAGAAGCTTGAAAATCTTGAGAGTCACGACAACAGAGAGATTTATGAGGAGGCTTTCGAATGACTGGACGCATATTGGTCGGAACTGGAAGATGAGATTCTGGGCTTCTATGGTTTGTAAAGGATTGATTAAAATAATTTGTTCGTATTTTAATTTTCATGTTTTTGCTGATTATAAATTGTTGACCGATAACAGGTTTTGGTTAGGGGAAGTGAAGAAGTTGAAGTGCTATGTTGGGCGTCGGGTTCAACTAATGGTCACTATGGGTCCGGGTTCAAATACTACACCCGGAAGGCACAAACCTTGGCGGAAACTTGAAAGTCAAATATCCTGCCGAGGTTTTTATATACTTTTTAAAATAAAAAGTAATTTTTAAATTTAATATGTTAGTTATAATTTGTCAAATAAATATTATGACTAATTATTATAATTATAATATACTAATTGCATTTTTATTAAATCAATAATAATTTAACATATTAAAAAGTATGATAGGAGAGAATGCGAAGAAAATAAATAATTTTTGCATTGTTCTCAAATATTATTTATTTGAATATGGTTTTATATTTATTTATTATATGGTTTTTTAAAAATTCAAGTCACTAAATTTTTAATATTAGTTTGGTCAAATCCACCGTCCTCGTGACCTGGAAGATAAAGAGAAGGAAGAAGGGAAGAGAGAATGTGATGTGCGTCGTTGAAAAAGAGACTTGGAAAGCGGAGTGCCACTCGTTTTGCAATTTTCACACTTTCCTTCTTCAATTGTCTCTAATCCACTCTTATCACATGCTTTTTCTTAAATAACTCTTTCCTTAATTCATGAGCCTTATTTACCCATCTTATAAACACAAACCCTTTTTTCTATTTTTTAAATTAATTGACGAATATCTTAGTTTTCGTGCAATAAGAGTAGTCTCGGGCTGATATAAGAAATTTTATCGCTACAATTTATAAGCCTATTATTTACGGAAATGACGCATATTCGACCCGTGTTGGTAGTAGGATCGATCATGCAATTAGGGAGCATAGGATTATATTTTTTTGATGTGATGATAAGTTGCTTGAATTTTGTTGGGAGGCTGATTTGGTCAATTATATTTGATTATTATTGGCATTTAAATAATAATTTGGAATACCCAAATTCCAAAGGGAGTGGGAAAGCCCTTTTTTTGGCGGGGGCTGTGAAAATTAAGCTGGCTTATTCTGTCATTTCACATGGGAAAATGGGGCTAGGGCTTCTGGTCTGGTTTATATATTCCCGTGCGTGGTCAGATTAGCCGCGGCTGGTGTATTTTTGTCGGTCCGATTCATCTCTTTCTCTCTCACTACAAATTTCTGGGTGTCTTTCTCTCTCCGACTGCTCACTCTCTGCCCTTGGCTTTCACTGCATGTTGATCGCCGTTCTTTGCCCAGCTAGCTCTCGATAAGCTCCCCCATTTCTTTACTATCCTGTCTTTCTCTGTTTCTTCTATCGCTCTGCGTTTTCTCTCTCGGTTTGCTCATCTAGCTTACTCGATCACTCTCCTCGGTTACTGTTTTCTGTCGGGTTTGGTGGCTGATCACTCTGCCGATCTTGGGTCGATGTGTTTTTACTAGATCTCTGTCGTCCTCACTACCCTTCTCGGCCCTCTGTTTAGATCCTGTTTCTCGAGTTGCAGAGGTTATGTTTAGGGTGTTTTTGGGTTTGGAGTTCATGTTTTCTGCCCAAGGAATTAGTTAGCTTCGATCAATCGTCACAATCTGTGATTGTTTTGGTTGTTTCTTATCTGGGCTTCGCTCGATCTCGTGATTTCTTGTGTGCAACTGTGGATCCAGCTCTGAAAGTGAGTGATCGAGAACTCTAGTTCCTATTCTATTTTATTTGAGTTGCGTGAAGCTGCTAATCGGAGCCATTTTTCATGTTCTTTCACAGGGATCGGACTCCGAAGAGATGAATGAGCTGAACCAAACCGGAGCTTCGTCGGAGGAAAGCCACGAGCAGAACAAGAAAACCTGCGCCGATTGTGGAACAACCAAGACCCCATTGTGGAGAGGCGGGCCGGCCGGGCCTAAGGTGATTGATCTGGCCTCCAATGGCGGAACCCAATATCAAGATTTCTAGATTTCGATCTGATTCAAGACTCTCTCTCTCTCTCTGTGGTTTTTTTCAGTCATTGTGTAATGCGTGCGGTATCAGAAGCAGGAAGAAGAGAAGAGCGTTTTTGGGTTTGAACAAAGGGAGTACAGAGGACAGGAAGAGCAAGAAGAACAACAACAATGGCGGCGGAAACATCAACAAGGTGGGTGATAGCTTGAAACAGAGGCTAATGCAGCTGGGCAGAGAAGTTCTGATGCAGAGATCAAAAATGGAGAAACAGGGAAGGAAACTAGCGGAGGAAGAACAAGCTGCCGTGCTGCTAATGGCTCTATCTTATGGCTCTGTTTACGCTTAGACATTTTTGGTCTCTAAAGCAATCTTAGGATTTCAGAATGCAGCCTAACCTGTATCTTCTTCCCCCCATCGTTCACCAATTCATTCAAAGTTTCTTTGTTCTTCAACAGACCATCCGCCATTGTTGCATGTTTGGGTGGAGCTCATGCCCAGAATTTGCTCCGTTTTTTTTTAAATGCAGGATGGAAATCGAGACTCTCATCAGCAATCGATCTTCCTTAAACGATGATCGTTTTATCCTTTAGGGTATGGTCAAATTAGAGGGCAATGATGATGAACAGAATCTGGGTATCCAATCATTCAATTGTTCAGTTCATACCCATGAAATTTTATTGAGAGACAAGGGCCATTTTCATTCCTCCAATTTAATTTTTTTTTCGATTTCAATTTAATGCTTGTTTTGTTTTAGGGGCCCACTTCTAAAATATGAGAGGCTTCGTAAAATCATGCAGCTTAAAAATTACACGCAATTTTTCGGGTTTTCGTCGAATTAAGAGCTAAATTTAAATCAACTCGATTGCAATTTGATTGATATTTGTGTTTGTGCGCGATCAGCTACTTTTACTGATTTCTCATGTGATTAAAAATTCATTAAAATATTTGAAAATGTCTTAAAATAAGCTGTTATTTTACCAATACTAGGATATGAATAAGAAATAAATAAAATCAGGGTCTAGTCGGACCGGGTTTAATGAAATGGGGTCAGTTGAGCATTAACTATGGGAGAGAAGCAAAATTTGGAAGCTTCTGAGGTAGGCATTGGCTCATCCTTCACCTTTTTGGAAACCGTGCAATCCAGCTCATTTCCTTTTGTCCCCACCACGTGTCGTCTCTACATTACATCCCACTTTCCTCGTTTCTGCCAGCTGCGAAGACTCTCATTACTCAGATCTTTCCACGTAGAGTTAGCCCATGAATCTGACGGTGCATATCTTACTCTCCATCGTTCTGGTCAATGCTGAACAGTGAACAACTTTCAATACGAGTTTTGGGTTTTTCAGTTCAGGGTATTTCAGCTTTTGACCATCGTTTTTAAAAATTGTTTTTTCTTAAGCTGAAAATTCGAAAGTCTCTATCTTTCAGAGCGAAACGAATTATCGTACGTCAGCCAGATTCCTCCGTCACTTTCTAGATCATGTGCGAGGGAGAAAGAAGAAGAAAAAGAGATCATTTATTATTTGCTTAAGTAGCTCTAATGAAAGGATTACTCAGGAATTATGGTAATTTGAACGGCAATTAAGCTAATAATCGATATTTTAACAAGATTTTAGATCCATCACTTCATCAGTAAGAACAAATAAAACGAGCATTGCAGTGAAATCTGCTTCAGGTTTTGTTCCGGCAGCCATGGCGTTGAAATCTGAGTTTCCTCGCCGGTATTTTCTTCGAACAGTGGCCGGGTTTTGTAGATCTGCCGATCAGACGCTTATTCCGGCCATTTTGTTTGTGTTTTCCGTCACAATAACCACAGACTTGAAGCTGCCGACACGATTGTGAGAGCTAATGCACCGGTCAACCGTAGAGACACGGCGGCGGAGCCCGGCGGAGGGATGTGGTAGAAGTATGGAAAGTACGGCATGATTGGATTTGGAGGCGGCGGCGCCGGGTAATTTGAGTACGTCGGAGGTGGGTAGTAGCCTCCGAATCCACCTCCAGGTGGTGGCGGCGAGTAATAAGTGTAAACGGGCTGGGCTGGAGGCGGAGGAGAGTAATAGAAGGATCCGGAGCTCGGCGGAGGTGGGCAGTTAACTGTGGAAGAAGGCGGCGGAGGCGGAGGAGAATAATCCGGCGGCGGTGGAGAAGGAGGCGGCGGCGGGACTTGGTAGCAGGAATTTTCGCAAGATTCGCACATTGTGCAGGCAATCTGGTACTTGGATTCAGCATTAGCCATCGCCGGCGAAATCAAAACCAGCAAGGAGAGTGAAATGTAGAACAGCAGCGACATTTTCAGAACTCAGAAAAAAGAACCTTTACTTTGTTAGAGAGAGAAACTCAGCAGAAAACGTTGAACTGCGATACCATCTTCGAGAGAGAGAGAGCACACAGAGAGCCCGGGGACATAGCTCAGTATTTAGAGATGATAAATTTAGATGAAGAGAGCTAGCGTGGCTTCTTATCTAATAAGCTCGACCATGTATTTTAATGGCGGACACAAAAAACAAAATCGAAAGATAAAAATATGCTGATTGTGGGATCTGAAAGAATGGACGCCGACCACGTTTTAGTTTCATATCATCAAAGCAAAATCAGCCGAAAAAAAAAACCATCTTTAATTTTGATCTTGTTATTAGTTCATTTTTCAAAAACAAATTGGAATTTAAGATTCTCTGCATGTCTTTTGTACTTGAAATAGGAGTTTTGTTTCTCGTACCCATCAAAAGAAAAACAACAGCAATGGAAACAAATGAATTAGATCAAATGAAAATTGGATCTTAAAGCTGATTTTTGCATAATTTAATCGTAAAAACCCATTATCTGATCACAAATCAACACTGAAAATCAACAGACACCCAGACTTCGTCCAGGGCAGCCAATATGATAATATGTACAACCCAGAAATCCAAGAACACGCCCCCTTCCTCCTCGGTTTCGAGTTTCGAAATTTCCATCCAATTCGATAGAGAACAGAAGCAACCAGAAACGACAATTCGAAAACTCGTCAAGAATTAAGGGTCTTTTTAGTAACGTTGGCATGCAAAAGCAGTGAAAAAAAGCTTGCTTCGAACCATGTTTATTCTACTACTTAGCTCGACAATTTTGCTCAGTCATGAATGATCCAGCTATGTACCTCGTTATAAATAGAAATATCCATCAAAATCGGACTCGGTTTCCCCGGTTCCAATGTCTTGTTGCTGAAAAACAGAAAATTATGAGACATTTCATGAGCAAATATAAATTTGCTGAAGCATAAATGATTACATGAAGAGATTGAAAGCCAACCTGCTTGAGAATAGCAGTCATAAGATCCTCCTGGCCAAAATGATTCGAAATGAGCCCGGTCCTACAAGTTGCATCGCTTACTCTTGCTGAATTTCCGGCGAGAATCGAGCCGAGCTCGACGGAATTATTTGAAACCCTCTGCTTGGTTTCTTCTTCCGGTGAAAACCGAGCCTCCAGAGGAGAAAATGAACCACCGGAGTTCTTCTGAGCAGTTGGAACATCCGGATGAACTAAAACCGAAGGAGCGTGTTGTGAAGCATTGAAATTCAAGCCGTAACTACGGAGGTCATCGAAAATATCAAAACTCGGCTGGAATCCAACAGATTCTTTACCGGTAGATCGGATATCGGAAGCTCCGGCAGCCCTTTGAAGTGATGAACTACTACCAGACGATTCGACCGGTTGGTTCACAGGAAATTTTATGATTATAGAATCCGGTGGATGATTATTGGCTGACTTGTTTCTTCCCAAAACATTGCCTCCTCCATTTCCGACCATAGGCTCTTCGGTCGACTGTGGAGGCCGCGACACGATATTGCAGCTAAGGATTGAACTCGATTGGACATTATTCGGCAAATTATGAGCCGGAAGGCCATGGATTAAGGTGACAGGCTTGTTACTAATCAGATTTTGATGTTGCCCGTCGAAGAATCTTAGTTTCAGATTTGGATTTTCGAAACTGAAGATGTTTCTCTGGTCGACGAGAGGCATAGGAGTCCTGGGATCGAGGGCAGATCGAGTAATACCCGGCACTTGGAAGGTTACGATGTTCTGCGGGAGTTGACCTGTTACAGCAAAAGCCTGAGGATCAAGACCGTTGATCGCCGAAATCGGAGCAAAGGCCGCTTCTTGTGGAGTGATGAAAGAGTTAGTCTGATGCGCTCCACTCAGCCTTCTGAGATACAATCGATATTTCTGCGAAACAAAACATGTCTGAATTCGATAGAAAACAAGATAGTTTTTGAAAAGTCTAATGTTAAATTTACTTTATTAACGTATCTGCTTAACTAACTTTCTAATGTGTAAAATTTTTATTGGTTTTACTAAAATATTTTTAATAAATTATAATTAAAATAATTGTTCATCTTATTTATTCAACCAATCAAAACTCGACACATTAAAGATAATTAAAAAGAATATGATAAGAATGTAAACTTAGCATTAACCTTTTAAAAATAAATAGAATAGACTCCTCGTACCTGAAGATGGCTGGCGACATTTTCTCTAGAAAGACCCGGAACATTCATCAGCTCGAGAATTTTCTTCGGAACAGCCTCTGAAATCATCAAAAGAATGATCAAATTGTCAGAAATGTTCTAAAAACATGCGTGAAATACGAAGAACAAGATCGAATAAATGTTCATACTGTCGATTCCGAGCTGATTAACGGCCCCAACAAACTGCTGATGAAGTTCGACCGACCAAACAACTCGAGGCTTCTTCAACGCAGAAGAGTCTTCTCGATCTTCGACTTCCTCTTCCTCTTCTTTCTTCCTCTTGGGATTCCTCCAACTTCCTTCATTGGCCGAGGACGAATAATCTGCCTCCTCGGCTTGCTTCTGCAGCCAATCTCCATCTTCAAAACTTCCGGAATGTTCCAATTCCCGCCACTCGCCCCTCCTCTTGCGAACTACGTGCTGCCATATGTTCTTCAGGGCCTCCATTCGAATTGGTTTTATGAGATAATCGCAAGCTCCATGGGTTATCCCCTTCATCACAACATGTTTTCCATCGTCCACAGACATCACTGCGAAGATTATTTAGATCTTTCCAGAATCAGCTCATGTTTTAAAACATGTTTTTTTTCAATTAAAAGAAGAATTTTCTCACTTATAACAGGCAAGTCCATTTCCAGACCAATGTGTTCTAGGAGTTTGAATCCATCCATGTCGGGCATGTGTACATCACTTAGAACAATATCAAACCTATTTCTTATTCCTCGAAGCAGAGAAAGCGCCTCTTCTGCTCTCTGGCATTTTGTAACTTCAAAATCCCAAAAAGAAAAAAAGTCAATAATTTTTTTTTTTTTTTATCTCTATGATTCATAAACAGCAACAGAGAAGATGAAATCAGAGCTTGAATTCAAATCCAGTAGAGCTAGGAATGAGATTTAAAGCTATGATTTCCAGAACAGATGAGTTTCCACCATGAAAATTATGAGGGTACCTTCGTAGAGGCAAGCACGAAGCATTCTCTCCAAGATCATTAGGCACGTAGGATCATCGTCCACGACCAGAACTCGCAGACCGGCCGGGAACTCGTCGGACACAACGTCGCCGGACCTCCAACCGGCGACAGAAGCCGCCGTTGACATCCACCCTTTACCGTGGCTCAGATTCATAGCTGTAAAACACTCAAATCCCAAACCAATGAAACAGAAACTAGAAAGACAGAATAAAGGGTGAGATTAAGGTGCATTTCATGGCTACCCAGGTCGAAAATTTCGAAACCCAGATAAGGAAAGGCTGAAATTAACGAGAAATGGGAGGAGATTGATTTGTGGGGAAAATGATAGGGCGTTTAATTATTTATATGTGGTTTTTAAGGACATGGAAGTGGAGGAAGAGTACTCTGGCCCAGCTTGAAAGCTCAAATTCTTTGTTTTTATGGGGGGGTTTAATTGCATTTCGATTTCTAATCATAAATCTGAATTACAATATTCAAAGTGGGACACTGTTTTGAAAGGGTGGATCCAGCTCACACCCGACGAACACTCGCCCACAAAAAAAAGGCAACTTTTTCATAAAAATCGTTGCTTCCAAAAACAAGAAATCTGTACTGCGATTGATGAACAGTGAAAACCCAGTTGCCAGAGAAGATCGAATCATCGAACTCTCTCCATTTTCTGCAGATTTTTCGATTCTTTTTTCAAATTCTAGAGAGTGGTGGGTATGAGATTACAGACCGTCGAGCTAAAACTGTGAAAAAATGGACATGGATTGAGAAATTGAAAACTCCAGCAGGCAGCAATAAAAAAGAAATAATTAAAAATAGACCGAAGCAAGTATTCTCTTAAAAATGGGGTGAGCACCCACTTCCATGAAAATGAGATGCATGATATCGAAAGTGACAACGATCTCAGACTCAGACTGGATCTGTACTGATCAATGTCAACTGCCCTGCCTCACACAAACCCTAATCTTTCTTTTTTATTTCTTCCAAAAAGACACAACCTTTGACGATTGATAATCCTAAAATAATTACTATATTTAATCAACTAATATTTTCTAAATTCTTAATAAAATCAAACAAATCAAAATTGCTGTTTTTTCAAAATTTACTCAATATCCCTTATAACAAATTATCTATCTTTCTACTCAAAAACCAGTTATAAACCGAGCATGCTTGTCGTTTGTAAATAGAAATTACCGTCAATTTATTTGTCCAATCGAGCATGTTTCTCGTCGATAATGCATGAATCTACTAATATACTCTGTAACGTGAATTAGAACTATGTAGATCTATCCTAGGGTGATTTGAAAATTCTAGATTTCCTAACTCTAGTTAGAGCTCGAGTTACAATTTAACTGTAATTAGCTTAGCACTATGATCATGAAGCACGTGCTTAACATCTCAATTCCCTCATGAAAATCTTGAAAGGGTTAATTGGGAGTGTTAGACTTAGCTTTATTGAATGATCATGCATGTACTCTTTCCTTTCCTAGTCCCACGTCATTAAGCTTCCGTGTGGCTCACCTTCTGCCACGTCGCATCATCACGTGGTATGATTTTTTAACCTACGCCCTGAGAGCTACATGTCGTAACAAGGTCAGCGACTGGGACCAATCTAAAACGAGGACGTCGTCAGTACAAAGAGGTCAAGTCGACGTGACGGAAATTTGAACCACACTGGTCGGTGATCGCTGTCAAGGGGAGTGGAGTAGTCGGAGGTTGGGAGGTGGGGCCCATTTCCATCTGGAAAAGAGGCCGATATGTGATGCTGAGAAAGTGGGCCAACGCGGAAAACATTATATGGGCTGGGCCCACCGAATTAAGAAAGAGGGCCCACCAGAAGCGTACGTGCGCCATCACCTCGAAAACATCGAACGAAGACCAAAACTACGAGCAAATGCAAATGCGGCTCCTAGGCAAAAAAAAAGAACCTTGGCGTTTCTTCGTATCTCTCACGTGACTTTGGCCCGGTTTCAAAATTTAGGACACCCTGTTGATTTTTTCGAATAATGTAATTGATTTAACTTATTTAAAATATTCATTGAATTCATATAAGAATTAAGAACCATCTTTGTCTGACTCTCATCCAAACAAGTCAATATAAAATTACAACACAAAATTTCATAACTACGGTGGTCTCGAAAAAATGATATCTTAAGAGATAATAAAAGAAGAGGAAAAGGGTGGGATGATCTGGCAAAGGAAGGTACAAGAGTACCGTGTGAAGAAGGACAGAAGAGAAAATGTGGATAAAATTGCTTCAAACTCAACGTCGCATCTCTCTCCTACGACCCATGAACCATGAATTCATGAATCATGATAGAGAGAGAGAGAGACAGAGAGACAGACCCCAGCCAGCCTAGCAACTTACCCACCCACCCTTGACCCTTCCTTCTATTATCACCAACGCTCCATTGAGAATTGAACTCCAGCCAACTGAGCTAGGAGAGCATCTTCCGCCTTTCGCGGCTTGTTCGTAGACCTCCCTTCATTTTCCACGAAATCGAAACTCAAAATCAAAATTCAAACTAAATACCATTCGATCACTACCATAAAAAACACGGCATAATCCAGATATCTGAGACAGCAGCAAGTTTTATCACTAATTCAATATTCATATGATCATATAGTCAGAGAAACGATGGGCACGGTTCTTTGCATTTTTGCAAAGAAAATCTATATTTGTTTTGAGCCATCTAACAAACAAATCTGCTTCATCGCATTCGGCTCAAGCCCAAAGAAATAGAATCATCCTAAACATAATCTGTAAAGTACTAAAATTTCTATCTCATATGCTTCGTGTAGTCAAGTGGTATCGTCACGCAAAGCTGAGCTTCTCGACGATTAATTCCAAACACTAGAAAAACAGTCAACTACTTTCTCACCTAGCTAATGTGTCGTGAGATGCGAAAAAGTTGTAATCGGGATGGTTGACGGCCAAGAATCTGAGCCATTTCTCTGCAGCTTGAAACAAGGAATTAGTTTTTTGATGGTCGTTATCTCCCTCGGAATTCCAAAATGAAAGCTTGAACTTGTAGGAAGCGAGCCCAAATGTGGGCAACGATAGCTTGAAGGGCAACCCAATGGCGGCATGCTCATCTCTTGCTCTCGACCAAGGAAGAGGCACCCCACCCATGCTTGTACCTGATCAAAATTATTCCATCTCAGGCTAGACAGAAACAAAAGAATCTTTGGAGTGTTTCAATTTAGTTGCCCAACGATGATTTTTTATGTTAGGATGCTTAGAGCTCAGCCAGTAAAGAAAAACAGAAAATGATTCACCCTATTTATTTATTTTATCTCATCTTCACGTTTGATTTCCTCCTTTTTCTTCTATAAAACGATAAACAGAAGTAAATAAAAAGATGACGCAGAGATAGAAACCTTGAAGCGGTGTTGACAGGGAATGGAAAGTCAAGAAGCAAGCATCCAAGTTCTTTAAGGTCGGACCAGTGGGAATCCTATAAATGGGATACCTTAAAAAAATATTCTGTATTTAGAAGCTGGTTTCATAAAAAAAACAAATACAGCAGATTTAAGGAAATAATGCATTATCAAATCAAGGAGAGCCGGTATAAACATACCACGCTACAGAAATCCAACTGGAAGGAGACAAGTCACAACTCCTAAAACTCCATAATTCCGGGAAACTAGTTCCAAGGGCTGACATCTGTTGGTTGATAATATTGAGTTACAAAGGAGGAAGAATATTACAATAACATACTTATATTTCAATATAATGCACTTGCCTTATCGGACAAAGGTTCACGGCTAAAGGGTGTATCATACTCCATGTATTCAAACAAAAGCTGACCAGGAGAATTACGAGTTTCATTATCATCACTAGATGAGTCAGTTGAAGGTCTGTTACTGGATGTAACCCTTTTAAATCCTTCTACAGCATTAGGCTGGTTCGGATAAGTGTGAATGGCATGATTTTCTTGCATTTCTGCTCCATATTCACTGCTGCTGTCACTACTAGTTTCCTTTGATGCTTCCACATCACCAACCCTACCATTTTTCCTAATGTAATTGGAGCAGGAAAGCGCTTCAATCAAAATATCACAAACAGATACTGAACAGATGAATTTTATGGTGAATTGGATAGGTTTTACAGCACTAATATTAAAATGTGACTACATGACAGGCAAGGAAATTGGGATATAATGCTGGATGTCACATATCCTTTTCTTTTCAATATTGTATCAAGAGAAAAAAAAAACCCATAACATAAACCAGATTATAAAATAAATATGATATCACATACTAATTATAAATGATTTTACAAAAAAAAATAGTGGACAAGATATTCATATACCTGTATATAGATCTGAAAAGCAATTATATACAAAGTTGGGAATGATATTTCACTGAATAGAACAATGATTAAATAATTCTCACCTTAGTCCAGAAGAGTACTTCGATGGTTCCACATAAAGCTGAATTGCAGACAAGTATGGAACATAGTACTGAACCACCGAGTCACTATCATTTAACACAAGAGGTACACCTGCCCCATAAGCACTCCATTCCTTAAACGATTCTAATAGATCTCCAAGCACAAAGTAAGGAGGCAACTCTTTTTCAGTAAGTTTCCACCCCCTTGAACTTGTCTATTATAAACCAAGATTACCCGATTAGAACAGCAAGGAAAGAAAGATGCTAACTCATCAAAGGAAGTATGTTCCCAATGGCAAGAAAAAGAAAGTATACCAACAAACGTTCGAATGAGTAAGAATGAACACAAAAGGCAACAATTTCGCCGTCCATTAAATCTAAGTTGAATTATTCTTTCTATCATTAAAAGAGGTATGAAGAATCTCAAGTGTAAATGAGTGGGCTACATGATGTTACTAGTGATATAGATCCTCCCCTACCAAACATTGGCTAAAATTCAGACAAAAGAAAGTTCAAGAAACATAATATACCACCATCGATAATTGAATCCAGTAACACAAAGCTAGTCCAAATTTTAATAGAGCATTGCGATTGATGATATTTCTTGCATTTCTTAGATTTTTCAAAGAATTCAGACTTCAAAGATTCAAATATACAGTATAACCCAAATGACTAGAAAGAAACGAAAATGAGCACAATCTTCAAACTTGATCCATTACCTTGGGGAAAAACTGCGCCGGAACCGCCGGGGTAGTGTGCTCCAAGAAACGATCCAAGTTCGTCAAATCAGTAACTCCCAGATCAGAGCAGGGCCCACACTCATTCGACTCCGTTCGCTTCTCAACCTCTTTAACCTTAACAGAAACCTCATTCACCAACGACGTCTTCTGCAGCTGCTGTTCTTGCTGTAAACGTCGCCGAATCGCCGGCGGACTGTAGAACCTATTCTCACCGCGGCGGATTCGAGGGATCGAAACTCCAGTCGGTACCGACATTGCACCGAAATTACCCGAGGATTTCACTGTAGGTCAGTTTTCACTTGTCTCGCTCACAACGCGAAGCAATCGAAAAGGAAATCCAAATCGAAATCGAAATTACACATATGATTGGTTGACGTTGACGGAGATTGGGAATTTGATGCTAATGGCGGCGGCCATAGATATATAAATTTAAGGCTAGTTTGTAATCTCAGCAATCAGCATATAATTAAAAAGTAATTAAGTTGATAAATGATAAATAAATTATATTCTAAGATGATGAAATAATACGATAAACAAATTATTATTAGGTAAAAATTAAGATTAATGCAAACCCGTTTAAATCCGGGTCGGGCAGAAGTAATTCAAGTTATGAAGAAGCAAAACCCTGGAAAAGCCTTGGATTAAGAAAACTCGAGGGAAGAGCTTCCACTTCCAGCTTCTCCATGGCGGCGAACAAATCAAGCAAGCCAATGAAGAGGAAGCAGGTACCCGGTGGTAAGACTAGCTCCCATGCCTCAGCCTCGAAAAAGCCTAAGCTACTTCACACTAAGAGCTCAAATCAGCAGAAGAAAGTTTCTAATAAACCTTTGGATTCCGTCAAACCGAGTTTCAAGAATGAGAAGAAGTTGCCGATGACGAAGCGAGACCGTCGCCTTCATGCTAAGGTTCGTCGTCGTTGATTGCTCGTGTTTCGTTGTTTATTCGCTTCCTTTTTAACTTCTGATGTTGAAGAATTTTAGTTTATCCATGTAATTTTCTCTTTTCCAGGAACTTACAGAAGCTAGGAAGAAGAGGAGAAAAGAACATTATGTTCTGGAACGAGTAAGTACATACATTTTTTTTTGTTTTTTCGGGTAAAGGCAGGTGGGTTTGCTAGCTTCATCACACTGCCATTCAATTCGGTACCTAAGTTGGTCCATATTTAACATGCCTGCTTTGAAATTCGGAATCTTCTGCTTGTAAAACCACAGGCGTTTCAATTTTTGTTTGTCCGTGAACTTGATCTCATCTCAGCTCAGCGTACACAATGGAAATCACCCAATAATACCACCATACAATGTGTTAGACATCAAGGAGAAATATTTTTTTTCCTAAAGATGAGTGTGTTCTGATGAATAAGTGGAAATATTACAATTACTGGGTCAGAGCCAGGGAGCACGAACTGTGCAAGTAAAACATAGCATTAATCAAATGAAATAATGTATGTAAAAAAATGTTATAGTTCAAGTTCTTTTCAATAAAGAAACAATCCCTTACTATTCTGCAACTGCTTGTATTTAGTCTAGTGTCATTGAGATTGAATTAAACTATGTTAACCAAAAAAACTAATTGCAGAGAACCTAATTAATTATGTGATGATAAAGATCCATTGTTCGAGTGGGAACTGAAATTTTATCTATGTATGTCTGAATCCAACCACCTGAATTCACTTGCAGGAGCTTGCATCTCTTTGGGAGAAGATGAGGTGTCGGAATATTGCAAAGGAAGACCGTTCTAAGTATATTCTTTTGTTTTTTTGAAACTCTGAGTATTCTCCTTCCGCTGACATATTTGCTTCTACCTGTTATTTTAATTTCTCTTAGACTCATAAGTGAAGCACTACAGAAAATGAAGGGGAAGATTTCTGAAATTGCCAGCACCAAAGTCTCTTCTCGTGTTCTACAAGTAACTCTTTTTATGCACTTTTCCTAGCTGTCACTAATTAATCTCCTCTTCTTGTGTTTCTTATAATTATTCCCTTCATTCCTATGTAGACCTGTATCAAGTATTGCTCAGAAAATGAGAGGAATGCAGTATTTGAGGAGCTCAAGCCATTTCTTCGTACCCTTGCATGTAACACGTATGCAGTTCATCTCGTGAAGAAAATGTTGGACAATGGTATGAATATATAAACTCCAGTTTTTGTCTTGACTGGACTCTTTGTTGTTGACATTTTGTATCGTGGCATTTTTTATTGTTTCTTTCAGCTTCAAAAGATCAGTTGGCAGTGTTTATATCATCTTTGCAAGGGCATGTTGCTTCTCTTCTTCGTCACATGGTTGGATCTGTAGGTAAGTTGAAAGCTTTTATAATCATATGCTAAAACACAATTAAACCAAAACATGATGGCAATCACCGTCTTCATATTTCTTGATTGTTGTTCAAAAGTGCTATTAATTATATGTTGTAGTTTCATTTTATTTTTTTTATAAAGTTAATGGACAAGTCCTTAAATTTGAGTGTAGTTTCTAACCATAACTAGTTATTTAACTGTTGATGCTGCTTTTTATTTCTTTCCAGTGGTTGAGCATGCTTATTATCTGGGAAATGCCAGCCAGAAACAAAATCTTCTCGTGGAGCTATATTCTTTGGAACTTCAGTTATTTAAAAGTTTGAACTCTGCAAAAGAGGACAGGTAAAAATCTTTTGAGATCAATACATATTTCCATAAAAAGTATTTTTCCCTCCTTTATCGATTTCTTTTCCATTTGGAATATTGGTCAATGCTTTGACACTTTTATCGCTAGTCATCCTATTTCATGGTTATTGGTTCCTGATTTTATTTCAGGTTAATCGATTTAATAACAAAGTTTGGCCTTAGTAAAACTTCCGTTTTGCACCACATGCATTCAGTAATTCAACCAATTTTGGAGAAAGGAATAGTGGACCACTCTATCATTCACAGGGTAGTATTGGAGTACCTAAGCATAGCCAATCAGGTATCTAAAGTTCATTATTAATTTTCCGATTTTTGAAATCTCTTTTCTTGCTGTTAGTTGTATGACTTGCTTCATTCTAATTTGTAAATCATTTTTTTTTTCAAAGGCATCCGCAACAGATGTAATTAAGCAATTGTCTAGTCCACTTCTTGTTCGAATGATTCACACCCGTGACGGAGCAAGGATTGGTGTACTTTGCATCAAGCATGGGAGCTCTAAGGTCTATGATATCTTCGTTTGTATATGGTACTTTGGTAAATAGATTTTTTTATTCTTTTTCATTCAAGACTTACATTTTTTGTCATGTTGTTTATATCAGGAACGAAAGAAAATTGTCAAAGGAATGAAAGACAACATGAACAAGATTGCAGTTGATCACTTTGGTAGTGTGGTAAGCATTACTTTTGTGAATGCTTCCTGCTTAATTTGATTTAACATTTATCATTATTCATGTGATATCAAGAACACGATCTCTAGTTTCTACATCACTAAAAACTCCAACTGAATCATGCTTTAATCTTCATATAATAAATCATCCAACTGCCATTTTCCTGGAACATCCTTCAGATTTTATCCTGGTGCCTATATATAATCTCACTTAACCTTTCTTTTTTTTTTCAAGGTTCTTGCCTCAGTTGTTTCAGTTGTTGATGATACAAAGCTGATTAGAAAGGTTATTTCTCTTGTTGATGATAGTCACATGATGTTAGGACTTTCTGTTTTTAATAGTCTTTCTAAGTTGCATTTTCTCATGCAGACTGTAATTAAAGAGCTAGAAAAAAAATTAAAGGAGCTAATTTTGGACAAGGTAATCTCTTTTCTTTATTCTTAACTCTAGAAAAAAAGGGATTTATAAATTTCAGGACTGAAGGGCTTGCTTTCCTCGTATTACTTGTATTAATAGTTTTCTGAGTAGTTTTCCTAAATTTTACTCCACGCCATTACAATGTACCATGTATTAATATCAGAGGACAGGATGTTAGGTGTCTTCGTTGGTTTTTTTTTTTTTCATTTTCATATAATATATATGGGCGTAGACAGATGGTAACATGCAATTTCATACTCATGTATTTTTTTACTTTGTAAGTTTACATTCCCTTTTGAATTTTTCCCTACAATTTTACCAGACTGGGAGGCGATTGTTCCTGCATCTTCTGCATCCAAATTGCTCACGATACTTTAGTCCTGATGACCTCTTGACTTTGGATTCATCTATTCCTTCTTTATGCCACAAGGTTTGTAAAATTATTTTACGTTACGGAATAATGTATGATAAAAACCATGGAACTAGTGATGGTGATGCATCTGGACTTACTGTGCCTTGCTTGCTTTGATTTTAGTCAGGAGATGTGGAAAAATCTGCCGAGGCAGTTGATAGGGAAACAGAAGGAATGGAAGATGGTGAAGATGTGAATATGGAGAATCCCTCTCAGAAAACGCAGTTAGTTGAAGGTGGAAAAAAAGATCCTTTCATCCGACGCCAAGAATTGTTGATAGATAGCGGTTTAGCCGAGGTTTGTGCTTTGCAGTTAATATGTGATGTGAAGAATTTTTTCCCCATTGGCATCTTTGCAATCCCTCTCCACATTCTCCAACTGAACTTGTACCTCGCTCTATATTATGTTTAAATTTTAGTTGTACTGATCCAAGAGATTATTTGATGTATTTCCTCGGTGAATTTCGAAAGATTTCATATCTGGCATCTATGCAGAATCTCTTGGACACGTGTATTGAAAATGCTGGGGAATTTCTTAGATCAAATTTTGGCAAAGACGTTGTATATGAGGTACATTTAAGCTCTTCAAATTTCTTCTTCTTTTTAACATAGCCATTGCAGTTTTACATATTCTTTATTTTGTTTTTTTCAAATCAGGTATCCACTGGCGGTGCCGATGCCATTCTCCGCCCGAAGTTTGATGAAAAGTTGAATGAATTATTCAATGCTGTTGCATCCCTTGTTTCAGAGCCAAAATCTGAAGAATCGGAAGAAGAGCATATCCTTGAAAATTTTCATTCCAGTAGGACCATTCGAAAGCTAATCTTGGACTCTCCTCCTTTTGCTACCATTCTTTGGAAGAAAGCTCTAAAAGGGAACTGCAGAAAGTGGGCACAAGGGCACAGGTTGGATACTATTCCCCTGTCTTTGAAATTAAGAGACGATAGATATGAGTTTTATTTTATTTACGAGCAATTTTTCTCTATTTTTATGCAGTTTGAAGGTAATTCACGCGTTCTTGGAGTCCTCGCAGTCCAATGTTCCAGATCTGGCTACAAAAGAACTGCAGTCCTTAAAAGATGAGGGTTTGCTCGGGACCAAGCACCCTACAAAGTAAGATCGCAAGCAACTATTTTCGAAAGAGAGACGGAATTTTCTCGTGGTTTTTATCCTCGAGAAAGTAACAGGTAAATGAGTCGTACTTAAGTTGTGGAGACAGATGATGGTTTCTTAGTTACTTTCGCCTTGAAGTTTAGATAGTTTTGTTTGTTATAATATATTTAGCATCTCATTACATTGTATCGATCGATCGATACTGTCGTTAAGCGATGAGAAATTCAAATTAATGGTTGAGGATTTGAATTAGGATTGAAAAGAACCATCCAAATTCTAAATCTATTAATGATCAAAACTTGCCTAATTAAAATATGTGGACAGATGTTTGTGGGAATTAGACTCCGGTTCTAATTCTTTCTAAATTTGGGGCTTACAATTGTGTTACTGCCTTCATAGCCAAAATGAATTGACCGGAATTGGTTAAAATTTGATTTAAAATTAATTAAAATCATCCAAAATACGAAACTTATAATGTAATGTTGTTTAAGCTATAAAGAAAATACTATAATATTTTTATTTTTTTTATTTAATAAATAATATAATGGAAAATTAAAAGCGTTTTCACCCACATGAGCCTGTGGGTAAATGTTGGTTAACTACTCCCGCCATCATCCGATTCTCAACGTGCTCGCTCTTCCGCCCGTTTCCTTGCATGGGTTACTTTGGCAAATGCTTAATTACGAAAATAGCCTTCCACCCTATTCGTCTATTAGCTTAGGATGTATGATGTTTTCGGTAATTCGCTTCTCCGACATGGGCGATTTAACTCCGTCTTCGCCGCGCATGATTTTTTCTTGACTACGAACGCTTTCTGCAAATGTCCTCTGCTCATCTCTCTGAGCTTCCATGCTTTTCTTCATCTTCATCTTCTTCTTCTTCTTCCCAGAAGTCTACTTCTCATTTCTTTAGTAGTTCCGTTGTTTAGATTCGTTCACTGAATTTGAAAATTTTGGAACACTATGGAGCTTTGAAAATTTTGGAACACTATGTTAGTTTTCTTGCCGTTGTTTAGATTCTTTTTTGTTTGCTCAGAAATTTGCGATAATTATTCTCGACCTCATGGCGGTTGGAACAATGGCGACAGCTGCTGGGGCGGCGGTGATTCTGTACTATTCACTGAGTCGGAGAATGTTGGCCAAAAGGGAAGGGGGCGGGCATGACGCGAAGTTCGAAATATCGAAATCGATCAGATCGTGGAGGAGGAAAGTCGTTCGGCGGCCGGATCAGGCGCCGGCTACGTGGTCTGAAGCCATCAATACCCTATCGGAAACACTAAGGTTCATGTACTCCAATACTTTGGGGAAGTGGCCGATTGGAGACTTGGCATTTGGGATTAATTATCCAATTCGGCGACAGGTCTGTTCCTTTGCTCATATTTTTTAGGATTTTGATTCAATTAGGTTGTTTGATTTGTCACGGATATCCGATGTTGTAGCTGAATGAAACCAGAGCTTGTCAAACCTCAAGAAGGAAATGTTTAAATGAAGTATCTTGTTTACTTGGTTATTTTCATGAATCTAAGTTGTCTCAGAAGATGAAGCATAGTTTTTCTATGGGAATTCTGGGAATTTGATGAATGCAGGGAAATGAGCAAGTTGCAAGTGTCTATGCTAGTAGTGAATGCATAGAACTCAAAGGCCTCGAAATTATATCTGAACTGAAAGAGTTTTTGAAGCTTTTAACCCTCTGTATACTTTCCTCGAAGAAGTCATTTCCGGTTTTTCTAGAGTCTGCCGGTTATACAAAGGAAGTTGTTCTTCTTCACAAACCAAAGGCAGGGGTAAGTAGCGGAATTAGTGATCATAAGCTGTTCAATTTATGATATGATTTTGATCAACTTACTGAATTTCTCATCGATATTTTTTGCTGCTTTTGAAGCCTGTATTTACTATAGTTCGAGATAGTAATCCGAAATGTTTCCTCCTGTTGATTCGTGGGACTCATAGCATCAAAGACACTCTAACGGCAGCGACTGGCTGGTAGTTCCTTTCCATCACACTGTGTTCTACGAGGGTGGAGTAAATAATATTGTTCTTGGATATGCACACTGTGGAATGGTCGCTTCCGATCGGTGGATTGCAAAGCTAAGCGCCCCTTCTCTGCTAAAGGCTCTTGCTGAATATCCAGATTACCAAGTTAAGGTATGAGCTACAATTAGATTAATTTCTCGCCAACATATCTAATGTATAGTTTTATTTTATCATTTTTAGTTTGTTTTTGCAAGAAAGTTATTGATTCAGTTATATATTCCCTATGATTCTTTGGACATGACATTCTAGGAGAAGATCGGGCTTTAGTTGTGGTGACCCAACTGATTAAGCTTCTATCCATTGTAAATAAAGAGTTAGAGGGCGTTCGGTAAGAGAGATTAAGTGCTTTTCTATTGAAGGTTCTGCATGAAATAGAAAACTAAGTAGTCTGACTAAGAAAGGGCAGTCCTTGTGCCTGACTGTGTTGGGGGTTCTGGTGAAAAAAAAATTTACAATTGTGGGGACACGCCGCTCATGACTTATGATTTATTCGATCTTTCGTGATGGAAACTGCTTTGTTTTTCGTGTTAATTAATACATATGTAACTTTTTCTACAATATTAAACTTGCGATTGGTTGTGTGATTTATACAAATACATATATTCCAAAAAAAAGAAATCTTGAATGAATGAATCAGATCGGTTGCTCAAGACCTTTTGGCTCTACCGGGCTCGCTAAAAAAAGTGGGATAAATGTTCATTACCTGTTAGAAGTAGAAGACACTCTTGTGGGATCCTCACAAACAGAAAAAGATTGAGGTCGATTTGATAATGATTGAGCGACATGGCCCGAACCAATGATTCCCTTAGGTAGTAGGATGCAAAATGGATCTTATCGTTGACAAGAGATGTCTCTACGGACAATATGAATCTGAGTTTGAAGAAGGGGAATGAAAATCATTCCTCGTACACTTAATGATATAGCCATGTCTTATGATTCTTAATAAATTTAGCTCAGCTTACTAGTTTTAGATATGGCCATTTGATCAGATTATCGGGCACTCGCTTGGTGGTGGGACAGCTGCATTATTAGCATATATCCTACGAGAAAAGAAGGAGCTTTCTTCGAGCACTTGTGTCACATTTGCCCCAGGCATAAACCCTCATCTTTCATATGATAAAACAAATTATTTATGTAAATAATATATAGTTTGAATATAATTGATTACTATCTTGCAGCTGCATGCATGACTTTGGAGTTAGCAGAATCAGGCAAGCACTTCATCACTGCAGTCATCAATGGCTGATTTGGTCCCCACCTTCTCAGCTGCTTCTGTTGACGCCCTTCGATCCGAGGTGCGAAAATGCATTCTGACCTGCAAGAATTATAGAAGTTTATTATTTTAGTTGTTTTATTGGACATTGTATTGACTTAATTCGACTGATTTGATTAGGTTAATGCATCATCTTGGTTGAACGATCTAAGAGATCAGGTTAAGCGTACAAAAGTCATTAATGTTGTTTATCGTTCTGCAACTGCATTGGGATCTCGACTGCCGTCCATGGCCACTGCAAAAGCTAAGGTTGCCGGTGCTGGTGCTATACTGAATCCTGTCTCGAGCAGCACTCAGGTAAACAATTTAGTTTCAAACATGTTTTTTTGTTTCAACGAGAATTTATGAAAATTTGTTCACTTCAATGTAGTTGTAGAGAAATGAATTTATATGAAGATACACATAAATAGATTAAAGTAATGCTACTTATTTTTAAAATATTATACTGGTTGATCAAGATTTTTTCTTCTTTTCTTTTCTTTTTGGAAAAGTCTAAATTAAATTCTAAAAATTATTGGTCATTGGCACACTAGACCTTAGAATTTTTTTGGCCAAACAGAACGTTTCATCTTTTAATTATTATATATTTAGCTTTACTGTCAATTTATGTGTGAAATTTAGCACATACGTGATCATGTTTTTTTCATTAATAGAAATATTTTAATCCGATTTTTAACCACTCCAATCTCTTCAACTCTGTCGATCCAGCGTTCAAAACTGGGTTAGAAATCACAGAGATGCCTAGAAATTGGGTTGAGAGTGTAATTGAGAAATCGATGACTAATGAACTATGAAAGTTTTCTCTTTATCTTTCTTTTGGTTCAGGGGAGGACAGACTTCTTAGCTCTTCGTTATTCTTATCCGAACATTTTCGCTCGATTATTCCATATAATAATTTATATCTTCTTTTGTACTAGGTTGTCATGAAACGAGCTAAGAATGTAGCTCAGGCTGTTGTCAGAACTCAATCATCTCTATCTTCATGGTACTGCATCGGTGCAAGATGCCGGAACATAAGCCATTCGCTGAATACAAATGTCGCAGATCCAGTCGATGCTTCTCTAATGCCAAGAATAACATCCTCGACTCCTCTAATTGAAGAGACAATAATCGACGACCGAGTCCGGAGCAAAATCGAATGCACTTCCTCGAGTCATGAATCATCGGACTAAGAGATTCTAATCCAAGTGGAAGAGGAAGAGGAAGAACAAGAACAAGAAGCCATCGCCAAAACAGCAGTAGAAGACATCACAGAAGACGAGTTGTGGACCAAGCTCGAGAAGGAGCTACAGAGGGAGGAGAACAACCCAGAAGCCAAGGCTCGAGAGGAAGAGGAAGCGAATGCCGCAAAAGATATCACCGAAGAAGAGAATATCGTTGCTAATGTGGCAGAAAACAATTCGCCGACTCCGATGAGCGACGTTTACGAAAACCATCCGTTCTATCCCCCCGGGAGAATCATGCACATGGTATCAGTTCTTCCATCCCCGGACTCTGCAAATTTAGAAAAGGAAGGGCCGATAAAGCAAAATGTAGGTATATTCGAGACACCGAGAGTGCTAGACGGGAAGCTCAGGCTGTCAAGAACAATGATAAAAGATCATTACATGCCCATGTACAAGAAAACGGTTGAATTGCTGATTGAGGAGCTGGAAAATAATACTCCTCCCAGCTGTTGTGTAATTAACAACAATTTCACTGCAATTAGTATGCAAGTTATACGGAATCATTGTCTAAAATGTAATAATAAATATTCATAATTTTTAATTTAATAAAATTTGAAATCGAACCAAAATCGAATTTTAAAACCCAATTGTGATAGGGTCTGTTCCCATATTCAAATTTTGTGCATTTGGTTTTGAAGTTTTAGAATTAATTCAGAACCAGGATGGTATCAAACCGGACCCGACCGTGTTCACTCATGGTGCAATTATACAAAGTTCCGGTCAAATCTTTTGGGCATTATTTGACCGGAATAAATAATTTAACATACGATTCGTTAGATCGCCAAATCTTTTGAACATTTCCGGTGTCGTCTGGTTCTTGATGATCTACTAACAAATTCGAGATTTATTAGATAAATTAGAAATGAACCGATACCATATGATTTATTTTATTAAAAATTAGAGCATTCAATTAATGTCAAACCACCAAAATCTCAAAATCAGCATCTAATTTAACATGCTCGCCGCAAAATCATCCACGTACAACCAATCTAAAACTAAGGTAAGAAAGCCAGCGGTACCATTTCCCGTCTCATCCGAAGATCTATTGCTTTAAAAAAATTGAATGGTTATAATTGAAGTCGGGCTCGCTCTTGGTTGGTGAATTGATTAGCTATTTCACCACCCCACTCCCTATTCGTTTACTAAAGAGAATTCCTATGCAATGTTTCTGTCTTGTTCATCTGTTTATAATCACGTGCAACATCTAACTTTCGGGAAAATCTATGATGACGAGGATGTGGAATAACGTAGTACTCTCTCTTGTCGTTTCTTGGATTCTTTTTTCATCCTTTTTGATTCTCCATGTCGATATATGCCCCCGTGATATTTTCGTATGTACTTGTAACATATAAACCAGTACAATACTTTTTGCTTAAAGGTTCTATGGCTGCTCTTATGATCAATATTATTTGTCTTATTTCAAAATTCACTCAACTTTATTCTCATATTTATAATAAAAAATAGTTATATTAAATTAAGTGTATTTTTTGGGTTAGCTCGAAAGACTATCTCTGGTAGGGTAAGAATGAATGCTTATGAATCATGCATCTTTTAGTGATAATCTTCTCTTAATCATGATTAGTTTATCTATTATGTAATTAGCCGCCTGTTGTAGGTCAACAAATTTTCAAAGACGGTGGCCTGCTCTGTAGACTATATAGTCCATTGTCGTTTGATTTGGGATGAACCCTTTTAAGTTAAAACCCCTAATTGGCTAGACACGTGTCAATCGTCTAAACTTTAATGATCGAAGTTAATGACTGGTTATTTTTTTGTCTTCTTTTTCACATCTTGTTGCCGTTGGAGACTGTAGCCGGCCAGTTTTTCCGGCAAACTTTACGTTGCCGGGAAAACAGGCATGGTTAGTGGTTGGACATCCGGGACCTTTTTGACTCGTCGGTTTGACTGTTTGAGTTTCTGGTCTGTTTCTAGAATTTGCTATCTTAAGAAGCTACCAGTTATTCGATTAATATATTGGTAAATATTACAAACGATGGAACTTTTTCGTGATTCAGTCGGTCGTGTTGTTGCAGATTATTTTCGCGAAGGGGTCGGCCAGAATCTGATCCCAAAGCCCCACAACCGAGTCCCACTCGTATCCACTCAGCGGTTCAGATGGCGGCGGTGTAGCCGGCGGCGATGGGTGTTTTTGGTCTAGACCCAAGAACGATTCTAAGCTCCAGATTTGATCTTTCAGCTCTTGGTCGCCGCCACCCTCGTTCTCCGTTGAACGGCTGTAACTGTTATAGGAAGGCGCCCAATTCGGCAGGGTGAGCGGAACTTCCGGGCAGGACGCCGGGAGCCGGTTTTTGATAGGTGGGCGTGGAGGAGGAGACGGCGGCGACGGCGGGAGTGGCAGTGATTGTGGAAAGTTGAGCTTGGCTTTTTTGCCTCTGATTCGTTTGGCAGCCTCGTCGTAAGCTACGGCGGCCTGTTCCGCCGTGTTGTAGGTTCCGAGCCAGACCCGAACGCCCTTACACGGGTCTCGAATCTCCGCCGCCCATTTTCCCCATGGTCGCCTTCTGACTCCCCTGTAGACGTTCTTCCGGCTTCTCTTGCCATCTCTCTTTATCCTCCCTCTATCAGTCTTCCCCCTCGCCGCCGCAGCTACAGCCCAAATGAACCAAAAACTTCCATTAACAAAGAAAAGAAGAATAATCGATCCTGGGTAGGTCGACAGACTAAAGAAAGAGAATAAGAAAATGCTACCATCGTTGAGATTCCGGTTTCCATCGGAGCGCAAACATCCGATTCCGAGGAGATCAAGCTCCGACCAGAGCTCCTTGGCAGTAAGATTCCGGCCACGCTTGGCTTCGATGAAGTCGGAAATGATGGCTCCGCCACACATCTGGTCGTCTCTGAAAAGATGCAGAGAGAGAGAAGAAGAAGAAGAAGCTCACATGGAGATGAAGAGGTTTCCGATCACCGGTTTTATAAAGCGGTGTCAGTATCAGTTACAGTCCATATCCCTCCCACCTCCTCTTCATTTACTTGGGCCGCCGAGATATTCACTTTGTGTGGTAAAAGAGTTTATCCAGAAATTAATATAATAATAATACTAAATGAGAAATTAGGTTTATTTAATAATCTCTTAATTATGTCACTTAGTTTATGAATAATAGTTTGTGGAGTTAATCCATAAGTAATAATTACGCCCAAATGTGACCCAACTATACAAAATCAGTCCAAAATCAATTATAATTACATGTATTTTCAATAATCATATATTGAAATATAGTTATTTCTAGACATTTTGAACTACGAAAATGTTATTTCACAATGAAGCTCGATTCGACTCTAAATACCATAATGAGCCGAACCATTTTCATTGTCGTACAAATACTTGTATTACATGCGGATATCCGTTGCCTCACATGTCGCGCACCGAGAATTTGATCGAATGGAGGCAGACGCAACTCAACCACCTAATGCAAGTCTGTCGATCTTAACGAGACCAAAACGAAACAGCTCAAATGCGTCATAAATATCATCACCTTCTCAAATTGGCGCCTATTTTTAGCTAAAATTACATTTGCGACTTGCAAATGTAAAAATGGCCCCTTGAGATTTAGCCGAAGATCAATTATTAACAATCTAAAATGTTTATGTTTGTGGATTGAAAAATAATTAAATATGCATGTATTGTTTAATATAGCCATACAATTCTGTCTATTATGAAGGTCCAACTGATACAAGTAGAAGTGTACAACATGCAAAATGTTGGTGTTGGCGTGTGATAGAGTTATCTTATATTTGCCTAATTCAACGTATTTTGCATTAAGTCTAATAAAAAACTCCTACATGTTACATGTCAAAGCATATAATATTATACTTCAAGTATTAGAGACTGCACATTTTTATGCCATTATAATAAATTACCAATAATTTATAAAATTTATAAATTATGAATTTTGTTGATACATTTATTACATGCACTAAAAAAGAAATATTACCATAAACCAATCAAAAGATTGAGATCAATGTCACATACATGACATGATAAAATGGCCATAATTGGTAATCAGCAATAGTTTACATTAAAAAATATAGTAAACCTTTCATAAATGGACATGCATTATCCAACAATACATACTTGTAACATTCTACATCCAAAGCCAAAGACGAAGTCCCCCACTCTCTCTCTCTCTCTTCCTTTCTCTCTCCTCATTCTAGATAAGTTTCTCGGCACTATCTCCAAAATCAATTTCCAATCTCACCCCCGCAGCTCTGTTGAAAGGGTTTGATCCAGGTTCTGCAGAGAAGTGGCCGATCATTTGCAAGGGGGTGGGCTCTGAATGCCACGGTAGCCTACTCTTGCGTTGTTGCAGGAAGATGAGAAAGGAAAGCCAAGCCTTGGAAGGCCGGTGAACTTCAGATTTACGTTGACAAACCCCACGTTATTGCATGGAAATTGCTGGCTGCACTTCAGATTTATGGCCAGTGGCGAGGTTGATGTCCCGTGAACGTTGAAAAAATGAACGTCGCTGATTCTCACTCGCGAAGGCTGGATAAAAAAGTTCGTCAAAAAGCTTAAAAAATGGCGGGTCTAATCAGAAACCAGTCGAACTAAGATTAGATAGAACTGTTTTGACTGGCCACTGGTTCGAAAATCTTAAAATTGGAGCGGCTTTTTTAGGGTTTTGTTGAAGAAGAAGAAGGGGAGAGAAAGAGAGAGAGAAAGAGAGAGCGAACCGCTTTTTTGCATGGAGATCTGCAGTTGTATTCTTGGTCGATGAGAATAGGGTTCTTGACGTCGTCCATTATAATATCCTGGAAAAGAATGGCAGAAGCAGCACTTGGGGGTGAATTCGGCCATGTTTTGATTCTAAGTCCATTCTGGGTTTTCAGCAAGGTGCAGTTTCTCACGAGCACTCCTCGGACATCTTGCTCATCCTTGTACTTCCCTAGACTTCCGACACTGCACATTAAAACACTCGAAACCGTAAGATTTCCGGCCATGACTCCGTTTTTGCCGGAATCGGAGACTTGCCTGATGCCGTGGCCGGGGCCGCAGGTCACTTTGTTGATGGTGATGTTGACTGATCCTTGGCCAATCGAGACACAGTCGTCGCCGGTTCCGATCACCGCCCTTGCAATCTTGACGTTGTTTGAACGGCTGAGATGGATCCCGTCGGTGTTAGGGCTTTCCTCCGGCGCGCGCAAGTGAATCCTCCGAACTCTGATGTTGTCGGAGTTCGTGATATGCATGTGGAACCCTTTGCTGTTTACTGACGTGATCCCCTTTACTATTGCATGCATTACGTTGTTCAATTTCAAAGTCTGCATCCAAAAAAAGAAAATCTTAATAAAATAAAATAAGGTTCCATTTCGATTTAAACGTTAATATTAGTTTCTTCGTCTAATTTAACACTGGGAGTACATTTGTCCGGATTAATTTGATGGTAAATTTCAATCTTAAATGGTTGAAAAGTCAATATTTGAAAGGTTGCAATAACCGGTGAAATTTAACAAGATAGTTTATGAACTTACGACAGGGAGTTTCTGGCAAAATGCGTCGGAGCCGCAGTTGTTGTACTTCCAGACGGCGTCTCCTTGGCCGTCCAAGGTGCCTCTGCCGGTGACGATGAGGCCTTGGATTCTCTCAAACAAGATCCATTCGTCGGAGACGTACTCACTCACGTCGGTGGTGGCTTTGACTGTGCCGTCGATCTGAAAAATTATGGGGCCGGTGCAAGTGCATGGCCCGTCAAACGCCACTTGGCTTATCACGAAAGTGCCCGCCGGAACGTACACTCTCGCCGCCGCTTTCGAGTGGCAGGCGGCGTTCCACGTCTTCATGAAACTCTTCGAAAAACAGTGATGAAAGCACAGTAAATGTACACGTTAAAAAGTAATATTAACCTTAAAAACATTCATATTTCTATAAATAATTCGATTTCTGTAAATAATTACCCCAAAATTATCTGTCTTTCCGTCAGGTTTTGCTCCAAAATTCAGCACGTTGAAGATAACCTCTCCTTGAGCCCGAGAATCACGAGCCATATTCCGATGACGATAAGGGTCTGGCCCCGCCGGCGGCTTAACCCAACCCTCACAGGCAGCCAAACTCAAGAACAAAACGACGACGGCTACTAAGCCATAATAATAATTCCCCGGCACTGCCATTGCGATCCCTCGACGAAAAACTGAAGGAAGATCAACTGTCGGAGTCTTTCTGTTATTCTGGTTTTTGTTGAAGAAAATTTATGACAGCCTCCAATGGAGGCTTGGAAGAAGTAGAATTTACAAATGGGTTTTGTTTTTTGGCTGCTGTTCATTATATGGCTGGTTAATTCCAGCCCAGGTGAACAAATAGCTGCCCCTAATTCTAGTCGTAGTCGTTGAAAGTCTACGGTTGGCGTGGGTTTGAGCCTCCGCCGATATAGGCGGTGTGTTTAGCGGCGAGTCTGAAAATGGGCGGACTTTTCTCCCGGAGAAGCTCCATTATTAGACTTGTTTTCCTTGATTATGCAGTTGGCTATTTCCGACGTTGTTGGTTCTGCCTGGATTACACCACGATTCACTTGCTACCATTTTTCTATTTTACGTATTGATTTAAGTGCATTTTATAGTCATGACAACATGCATCTGATTCATATTCCATCCCGAAATTTATAAAAAAAATATAAATATTTTAATTGAATTTTATCATACATATTACTGTGTCAACTGTCAATTACACTCAAATTAAGTTAATTAATTTTGACATGATATTATATAAAATAAAAAATTTACTATTATTCTATGTTGCAAGGATGCGTATTTATTTTCGTGCTCTAAATTCTATTTATATGTTTACTATAATCTCTATTGTAATCACGTTCCATTTGGACAGCAACAAGCTCGTCGATTTGGATTAGCATAGAAATTCAGCAAATTTCTTGGGATTTACTTCTTTTTTTAATGCGAATGCTAAATATTATAGGGAGCATAATTAATATATTAAATATGAATAATTGTAAGTTTTAATAATATTAATACTGCATTATATTTTTCTGAAAAGCTGATATGGATAATAATTATTTATCTATTAGCAAATATATTTTTGGGAATTTCATTTAAGGCATATTCTTCATGCCACGTTGTTTATGTATTTACTTTGAAATTCAATAATAATTGTTTTATTCCAATTAAATATATTTTTATGGATGATAAAAATATATATTTTCGTTTTGATTTATTTGAGTTAATTATTGAGGGTTTTTAGAAATCAAATCCAACCTATCTGATGGAGGTGACCTCGGGACCCTCTTCGAAACGATATGTTTTAAGAAAGAAGCCTCCGGGGAAGTTGCTGGCGTCCGCCCACGCTGTTGAGAGAGAGTTTAAGGTTCCATTTATTATGCCGTCCTGTTGTACTTTCATATGGAAGGAAAGGGAATTTCAATTGTATTGAGTCAGTGAACGTATCGGTTGGCAAGTATTGGTGTTTGATCGCTGCGACTCTTTGATCTCTGATTGTACAGATTCTTAAGGCTTTAGGAAGCAACACTGATGTTCCAGTTCCTACGGTATGCTGCTCGTGTAATGATTTATATTCATTCAATCAGAAAGTTATTGTCTTATTTCTGAAGAACGATTCATCTTTGAACTTTTGCATACCTATCTCAGTCAGGAATGATTAAAGGGCTGAGCATGGTAATCCTGTAAATATGAGATACATTGTCCCCAAGAGCCTATATGGGAGTTTGTAATGATTTTCTGGTTATAAGAATTAAATTTAATCTTAAAGATCATAATTCTCTTTTGAGTATTTGATTTCACTTATATTTCGCTAATCATGCATAACTCGAAGCATTGCAAATAATCCAAAAAAACGTTTCATCATTCTCTTGAACTTTTCTTTTCTTTTCCGTTTTTTGTAATAGGGGAAATCGTGGCCATATGCTGAATGGAAGTTCTATGTTGCCTGATCAATATTCCGGGGAGCAGCAATCTATGCAGGAATTTATAGCAGATGGTTACTGGTACGTTAGTTGAGCAGAAAGAGGTTCCCAACTCTTTAGATAGTTCCATTGTTCATGCATTTCTAATATTTTATGAATTCGAGCATACAAGGTAATGCATCTGGTGGGGAAAGTGCCATGCATGCAGGGGAAAAAGCTGATCGTCTGGTAGACATTGCATGGAAATATATTAATCAGAAATCAGTTCTTATCTATGGAGACCACTTGTCCTTAAATAATTGGTGTCTGGAAAGGTTTTATATCTTCTGCTGTGATTCAGATTCAATTGCACGAAACCAATACAAATTACATGGAAAGGAGAAAGAAAAACATGGTATATTCAACAGTGGAGGGAGATTCATCCCAAGTAAAAGGGTCCTGGAATTGATGAGCAAATTGCTTAAGTTCATGGAAAATCATATCTATCCCAAGGAAAATGAGTTTTATAAACTTGCCTTCTCTTCCTCGCGTTGGACTTTCCACCCAGAGGAGGAGAAGCTTGAGGAGCTGGCAAAGAAAGAAGGGCTGTGGAACTTGTGGATACCTGTAATAACGTCAACGTTTCTCCCGTCTATCTCAGCTGCACTGTTCAAATTGTTCATCTAGTGAAATTGTGTTATAATTGCAGGTGGATAGTGCTGATAAAGCCAGAAAATTGTTTTTTGATGGTACTAGTTGTTCACCTTCAATAGATGCTGGTAACCAATTACTGGGGGCTGGCCTTTCAAATCTTGAATATGAGTTTGAACTTGAATACATTTCAAAGATATCCCAAGAAATTTCATTTGAGGAGATCATAGTTCACACGTCTGATCTAGAGATTGCATCATACGACCCTCTAGGGTAGGGTAGGTCCAGGAAGGCTCCACCATTGCATGAGGTTGATCGGCGCTGCAGATCGTGGCATGAGGATAATGGTTGAAAGAGCTCTTAGCCGGAGAGTTTTCGGTAAGCTGATTGCCGAGCAAGGTTCATTTCGCTCTGACATTGCAAAGGTAATAATTCAGTGTAATATCTTTATAGCAAGAAAAAGCTCATAATCATTAGAGATTAAACCACAATATTTGCTTTGTGTAGTCTGTTAAAAGATTAGATTCATTTAGACAAGTTTGTTTGAATTTTCTAATTTTTTTGTTCGAGTTCTCGACACAAATGCACTCGTCTGTTTCAGTGTCGCATAGAATTGGAGAAAACGAGGTTGCTGGTCCTCGAGGCGGCTGACCAGCTAGACCGTCTCGGAAACAAGAGCGTAAGAGGAACGATAGCAATGGCCAAAGTAATTACATGACATTACAAGTTCTAGATATGGCTAAAGAGGAACGATGGCAATCGTGCAGGTAGCAGCCCCGAACATGGCATTACAAGTTCTAGATATGGCTATACAAGTTCATGGAGCAGCCGCTGTGTCGGCCGACACTGTCCTTTCGCATCAATGGGCAGATGCAAGAACATTGAGAATTGCCGATGGCCCTGATGAAGTTCACCTCGGAACCATTGCCAAGCTGGAGCTTCGAAGAGCTAAGTTATAATTTAAATTGCGTTTTCAATTTAGGTATACTAATATTAGTAAATTCGATACGAGAATAATGTTACAAAACCTGAATAATATAACGTTTCACGTTGAATAATGTTATGTTTATTTTTTAATTTTGTTTATTATTAATGTGATAAATTATAAATAAAATAAAATAAAATTTATTGTACTAATTACGGTTAATATATAAGTATATTTTAATTATTTTTTTAAATTTTATCTATTAATTCTCCTCTCATGATGAGATTCATTTATTTAAGTAATTAATTAAAGCATACAAGATTTAAATAAATAATTACATGAAAAACTCTCCACGTACGTTGTTAATTTAATGTTATATACAGAGTTGAAGATTCTTACGTCACCACCCAATGAGCTTTGCCACGACCGGGAAGATGCTCGAGAGGATCAACTTTGACTCTTGACTCAATTACCCATTCTACTCGTGTCGTTCAATCTCGTCTCCGCCGCTTCGACGTCCGGCGGGCCGACGGGACTGGAAACCGCGGCGTTCTCCGACGGCGACACTCCTCGTCGTCGTTCTATGCCTAGAATCAGTTTGAATGAGAGAGACAACATGCGACTGATCGGCGATCTGTGAAATGTTGTCACCGGCGTATTATACTCTGATTCGTTTTCGACCCGTCCCAAATCTTCATTTCGTCTTGGAATGTCAAGGAAAGCCAATGGCGTTTTTCGAGCTCCGAACGAAGATGTACCCAGTGAAGAAGAAGAATGAGCCATATTTACTGGGATTTCTAAATCATGCTTGCAAGAACCAGAGCTAGAACCTGGTTCGAACGATCCATGATGGATAGAGATGAAAACCTGGCCGGAGCTCTCCGATCTTTCCTCTGGTTCGACCGGAGTCCGGCAGAGCGGGCAGGTGGAGTGAGAATGAAACCACGTATCGATACACTCTACGTGGAAACGGTGATTACATTTCGGTAAAACCCGACCCGCTTCGCCCTCCTCGAACTCAGACAAACACACTGAGCAATCGATGGGTTTAGGATGGGTTCTGGAAGAGTAAGCGAAAATGGGGAGAGATTTCATGACGGCGGCGTCGAGCCCGCGAACGGCGGAAGGGGCGGCGTTATGCGTGTCCACGCTGAATACCATCCGAGAGCGGTGGCGCATGCGTTGCCTGCGGCGGCGCGAGCGGAGGAGGTACCAGCGAGCGTATAAATGGACGCAGACCATGACGATCACGACGGAGAACAAAACTACCATCGAACCCAGCATGATTTTACCACTGAGGCCATAGTTACTGGATCCACGAGAAGGCGAATCCTCGCCCTTTTCCATGCTACTCGATCTCCTAAAACTCCAACCGTGAACAGAAATATATCTATATATATATATATATATATATATATAATGAAAAAGGGTTGAGGAAGAAGAGGAGGAAGTTTCATGTGCATTTGCCGTCAAGTTTCAGTTGCAGACTTGCAGTCAACGAACACCATGCTTGACTGGGATCGTTTCTTCCATCAGGAGAATAACCAATTCTCTCACTTCACGCATATACATGTCGTAATCATTCTTTTCTTGGTCAAACTGAAATATTATCCGACAAATAAGTGTATATTCCTTTGTAATTTCTTTGCAGGAGTTGGGAAATTTCTTCCTTGCCTCTTAAGAAATATCGGGCCACCTTCATGAAAAACACAGAAAGTTGTTTTTTCTATGAACTTACCCACGTGAACTCCGAACGAAGGTTCACGAACTTCAAAGTCTAAGAAGTCGGCAATGATTTGACGTGCACTAAATCTCTCTCCGGCGCCTGGGTTGTATTTCCGGCGACCTGAAGCGAAAAGCGCCGGCCAAAAAAAACAGGATAAAGATCTCTTGCATATTTTTTAGAGCTACAGAAGGACCAACTGCTCAAAAAGATTTAGCTTTTCTGTTGTGGGTTTTTGGCAGATTTAGCAGCTGACTTATTTCAGTTTCAGAAAGTTAAGGTTTTATCTCAGCCAAAGCATTGTTTAATGAGATGAAAGTGACTGGTCGAGACCGGCCCTGGACACGTTCTGTTTGATTGAGGTTGGGCCCAGACGATGGGACATATGGTGGGTCCCTGCGTAATCTGAGTTGAATCTAAATCTGAAAGCTCTGAACTGTTTAATGCTCACTTGCTTTCTCCTGCTATGATCCCAGATCCGGATGAAATAGAATTGTGGTTGAAGGTATGGAAATCCTTGAATTCGTGTTTTCCATTTTATTTGAACGTATTGGGTTTTGTGCTGATAGTTTAGGTCGGTTCAAATCAATATGTTTCTACTCTGTTAAATTAATATTTCATCTCTATCAACCTATATTGATTTGAACCGACCTAAACTATCAGCACAAAACCCAATTCGTTCAAATAAAATGGAAAACACGAATTCAAGGATTTCCATACCTTCAACCACTATTCTATGTCATCCGGATCTGGGACCATAGCAGGAGAAAGCTACACGAATTATGAAATTTAATTAAAATCAAAGATGATATAGTTAAGCAACAGGATGCCCGACGAAAATAACCATTAGGTACTCAAATTCTTCTCTAATGCACTGTAATTGCACATTTAACAAACATTGTAAGACAAAACCGAGTTTTAGAAACACACTACCATGTCATGTTTTAATTGATCTAATATCTTAGCTACTTTATACGTGAAAATTTATGGAAAATATTGTACATCAAACAATTGATTATTTAGATGGTCCATTTAGCAATACTCTTGACAAAATTTTAATATCCGAATGAAAGGTTCGATGCACAACTGGCCCATCTTTTATCTTCAAGCTATATTAGGGTTTTCAAACGTAAATTACTCTCAAATAAACAAGTGCTAAAGTAAAAACTAGGCAAATGGCTTGGTCCTTACTACAGAACTGATTGGAGTGAAAGTGTCTTGTCCTTTAGCTACAGTCCACGGAAGACCTGCAGACTGCAGAATGAAAACAAATTATGAAATAAGGCAATAATAACGTACTGATTAGTTTACCTTTACACAAGACAACTTTCAAATTATGTAAATCACTGATCCAAAGCAGTTACTTCATGGCTAACTATTGAGAGCTTGTAAGAAATCAGAAAAGACCTTTGCAGAAGCTTGAATTTCCCTTGCAGTCATGTCCAGTGCAACAGCGTAACCTAATATCCATGTATGGCAGTTTTAATTGTTAATGTCTTAGTTACAAACAAAGGAGAATTGCATGATTTTAGCGGATGAACAAAAACATTGAACAGGTTTTGCCAGAGAAGGGATCTGTTTGATCTGAGCCATCTCAACAAACTATATTCATTTTCATTAACCTTGCAATAAAGATGACCCTGTAACAATATGAAAAAGCCTTACATTTACGACTAAAACAAGTTCATTAGATTAAAGATTATCTACTAAGGTAATAGAAGTCCACTGATCTTGCATAATTTCGTATTTCAAGAGTAAAATAACCTCCAACAAAATCCATAGCAGAGGCTTCAGGAACATCGCGAGCTTTCTGCGCAATCACGACGGCTAGCTCCACTTCATAATCAAGTGAATTCAAGGGATGTGGAATTTCGATAGTGCCTCCGCTTTCCAAGTAGGAAGATGTCGGTTTCATAAACAACACAGGCTCCTGAAAGAAATCTCGAAAATGAAATCTATGGAACTAGTAAAGGAAATCGTAAATTGCAAAGAAACTCGAGGAATGAACCTTGGGAACGGCGTTTCCGAGTTCTTTAGCATGAGCGGCATAGTTCCTACCAACCTTGAGCAGATTTTGACACCCCATCGTCATTTGTTGCTCCGCCCTCAGCTCAAAGTAAAGTGGAAATGAAAGTTGCTGGCTCGCCGATAATAAAGGACGTTGATGGCCAGGTCCTCGTGGGGGGTTGTCAACCAGGTTATATCAGAACGACCGGCTTTTTCTTGACAAAGTTAACAAAACTAAACCGGACGAAACAAACCGAATGATCCAACTGTAATTTTCAACACATATATAAATCAATAAATTATTAAAAAGAACATTATAATAAAATGTAATTATCAATTAATATTATGTAGTTAAAAATATTTTTTAATGGCATTGTAACTTTTTAATTCTATCAATTCTAATTTCAAACTATGAGAATTTTTTACATCGATATTGTAACTTTAGATTTTTATCAAGAGACACCTAACGTTTAAATTTCTTTGATTATTTATCTTTTATAGTTTAATTTTAAATTTTTTCGATTATTTATCTTTTATAGTTTAATTTTAAATTTTTTCAATCTATTATCTGATTCTCAATCATCATAATTGAGTATGATAGAATAAACAAAAAAACATCCAAACTGAATTATAAGAAAAAAAAAAGCCAAGCATGTCGGTCAGGGGATGGACCGACGGCTACTGCTGGGGCTTTCCCAGTACATCGAACAGCTTACTCGTATTCAGACAAGGGGGATCAGACGGTTTGAATGTTCAACTTGCATCAATATAGGTGAAAGATACTCACAGTCCCAAACTAGGCACCGAAATTGACAGATATTTTTTGAGATCCATGGTAGTTCTTGCATGGAGTTTGGAGTTATACCCAACAAGCTTTTCAACTTGAACAAGTGAACCATGATTTAGAAATCCTCAAACTAAGTGAAATATTCAAAGAATTGCAAAAAAAAAGTATAGAACATGAAAAAGGCACCGTGGCCACTTGTCAAACTGAATTGTACATACCTACTACGCAGACAGTGTGGGCATAAGGCATGTTAGAAATACTTGTAATGAGCTCAACAAGTTGATTTTGTCCGAAAGAAATTTCCTGGTTCCAAATTGCTCAAGGAGAACAGCTAGATCTCTTCCTCCTCACACTTTGTGTGCACACCTGAATTTGTAAGTCGGTTATTAGAATTATATGCAAACACGTGTAAAGTTAAAGGAGCTAGAGTGAGTATATATATATACCAAGAAAATGAAATACAAAATCATCCTTCTGTCATTATGCCTCTCCAAAAAATCTAACTTGAATTGGTACGACTTGAATATGCAACAAGGAATCGAAATTTGAAGCCGGTCTGCGCTAAACAGTACATTGAACAAATCGACTAAAAGAAGGGTGAATGAAATACTTCAATTACTCGAGTCATCCCCAAAATCTGACAAACCCCTAGAAAAGAATGAGCTGTTCTGCGTTCTTCCATTAACAATTACAGTGGAGGGTTCAGCTTTACTCGATCGACATTGTCGAAATTTTCTGCCATTCCACCAACTGAAATCGAACTTGGGCTTTGCTTCTTTCCCACGACCACAAATAAAAAAAAAAATAGGGTGAAAAATTCGCCACAGAGTAACAAGAGAATATGCATGAAAATGAAAAAGAACAAGAACTACGGAAAAAGCACCTGAACTCTGGAATCGTAGAGCCAAGACGATTGATCGGAATAGAAAAAATGAAAGAAATCAGCAGAATTAAATATCAGAAGAAGCCATAATTAAGGGACCAAAACTCATCGCGAGTGCAGTTGGCGATCATGGAAGGCGATGGAGATCGCGGAGCAAATCGTAGTTTAAGGAATAGATTTCTCCCACATCGAAAATATAGAAAAGACGAAGTAGTTTGAAGAACTATATAAAGCAAGATAAGAGCCAAGTGAAAAATATCTTTGCGCTTGGGGCAATGACGCAGCTAGTGAGGTTCTAACCGAGGCGCGTCTATTGCTGGTTGAAAACTATTTCCAAACCCCCTCATTGGCCTGGGTTCAACGCCTAGGCCTTTGAGAATTTCTGGAAGGGCTCCTTTCGGGGAAAAGCCCTACAATCCCCAGGTCAAATTTAAGAGGAATCTACTTAATGGGCCAGCCAATGGTCCAAGAAGACACGTCATTCGATAATTTGTTAAAGAAAATGATTTAAATTAAGGGACATCTATCCTTCTATCTAAGCAACTTTTCCAACTGTAATACTGCTTGAATGCTTCATAAAAAGGATTAATTCTATCAATAGTTGAAAACTCAGAGACATGATAAAAAATTTAAAATATTATTATGGATCACCTATTGGTGGTGTTCTTCTCGCTGTCCATGCTATACTAATTGCATGATTGTTTTGAAGGAGTTTTAGATAATGATTATTGATTAAATCCATTGACTTCCCAGCAAAACAAGGCTTTTCTATCTTCTAAATATTCAAATGAGAAGACCTACCCGGATTCTGCGGAGAGCAAGGGTTAATTTCGTAAGATAAAAGTGATCCTGCTTCCTAAACACAAATTCCACCGCCTCTAGCATTCCTATTTCCTAAACACAAAATCTCCCGCCTCCGGCTATAAATAACGATGCCTCTCTCTCTCTCTCTCTGAAATCCTTTTCGTAGCGATAAGATGTTGGTTTATCAGGACGTTAACACCGGTAGGTTCTCCGATTCTCCTGTTTAGTTTTATAATCGTCGTCGCCTATTAGTGGTTCTTTCATCTGTCTTAAATTTGTCTTCGATCTTGCTGTGATTACAATTTTCTTCTTTTTAGATTAGCGTCCAATGTTTTTTTTTGTTTTTGGGTGGATCACAATGATTTTTTGGTAGGGATTTTTGTTTTAGATTTCAACGATCAAATTAGTATTAAAGTAGATGTTATCGGAGGAAGAATGATTTTATTTTTCTGAAGTCAGTCTAGATGATCAGAACATTGAACAACATGTCAGTAATTGATCCATAGACTTTTTTAATTGAATTATTTTACAAATTTCGATGTGTATTATCAGGGGACGAGCTTCTCTCGGATTCGTTTCATTACAAGGAAATCGAGAATGGAATGCTGTGGGAAGTAGAAGGAAAGGTGGAATTTTTAAATTTGCTTTGATCTTCCAATATATGTTTTCACCTTTTGTAGGAATAATGTATGGGAAATAGTTTTATTTTAGAGTATTTGGAAATTGGAAGTAGAAGGTTGCAGCTTTTAGTGTCAGCGAACGCCAATTTACATTCAATTTCAAAAAAAAAAAAATAATAAACAAGAATTCAATTTTGTATGTTTATGGAAATATTTACTTTCTTTGGATGATTATTTCCTAATAATCCTATTTTCATCAACAAATGGAAATTCATGTTATTTTGGTAGTGGGTAGTTCAAGGAGCAGTTGATGTCGACATTGGTGCAAACCCTTCTGCCGAAGGTGGTGACGAGGATGAGGGCGTTGACGATCAAGCCGTCAAGGTGGTCGACATTGTTGACACCTTCAGACTTCAGGTGTTTTAACTTTTTTTATCAATGATTCAAATAAGTAGACCTAGTAAATATCATAAATTATTTTGTAATTGTCTCCTTTAATTGGTCTAATATGTTATTCATTTGGATCATTAAAGGCAGCCTATAAGATTATAGTAGCATAACTTGATTTATCTTTGACCTTGTATTTGATTTTCTTTGACGGGTTTTATGAACTGGACCCTCAAATTTTCAGGAGCAACCTGCCTTTGACAAGAAGCAATTCGTTACATTCATGAAGAGATATATCAAGTTGCTGGTGCCAAAGCTGGAAGGTGAGAAGCAGGTGAAGTTTAAGAAGCACATTGAAGGAGCAACCAAGTTTCTACTTTCAAAGCTCAGTGACCTCCAATAGTAAGTGAATATTTATCTCATCGATTATTGGATGTTTGAAGATTAGGAACTAATTTAAAAGAGTATTTTGCAGCTTTGTCGGGGAGAGCATGCATGATGATGGAAGTTTGGTGTTTGCTTACTACAAGGACGGAGCAACTGATCCGACATTCTTGTATTTTGCCTATGGTTTAAGGGAGGTGAAATGCTAAAAGGATAGAGTTAGTCCTAGGATTTTTTTCTTCGATTTTTGCTCTCCTTTTCGTTTCAGTTTTATTCTAAGTACTTAGATTTTCTATGTTGGAGCCTTTTTTCTTTCTTTTTTCTATTTTTAGGTAATTTTCGACTTAGTTGAGAAATTCATAATGATTTATATTTCTAAGAAAGAAAATTTTGGTTTTGGCCTGTTAATGTTGGTGTTTTATGACATGCATTTATAATCTTCTATTTCAGTTAGTTGTGTTAATTATCATTCAATAAACGAGTAAAATATGACCAAGCGATGACATTTTCTGGTTTATTACCTTGTACGAGAGTAAAAGATTGCTCATCTAGAACAATGATCAACTATCACTAAATAATATAAGTTGAAAGTAATTATTAGAGTAAATGTATTACCTTGAGAGTCTCAGAGCAGAGAAAACTGCATCAATGCGTGGTTTTAGGTGGTCTTTTCCCGATCATAACACCGCAATGAGCACGCTGAGGGCAATAATGGTCACTTACACTATCCAGAATCGCCCTGGAATAGAGTAGAATATCAATCGTTAGTTATGCGTGCATTCGCACAGGGAAATAGTCTAATGGAAAACACACTATTTTGTTCTATCGCTTTGAAATGGTAAGAACTACGATACCTTTTGATTATTCCATAACCATGACTTCCAAGAACCAAGATAAGAGCAGCGAAACCTCTCTAAAGCATCACACCTTGCGACCCTGGGATCATCTTCCATTATGTTCAACTGAGCAGGATCCACCTGTGCAGCAATCAATAATAGTTTAAAGAAAATATTAATTTAAAGAAACATTGGCATAGACAACTTGGAAATCACTTTGTCCAACTGAAAACATTTTGCAATGTGGCTGATAACATCTAAAGTGAATGAGGACTAATTTTTCACTAGTTTGTTTCATGTCGAGATCAATTATATATTAGTGAATGATTTAATATCTGGACAGTCAGATAGCAATTTATTAGGGAGAAAATGCATTATCCATCTATCCCTTGACTAACATATAGGTGATTATTAACAGGCGTTAGGCAATTAACTTGAAAACTTTCGAAGTGCCACAACCAAATTGGATAAGGATGAAAATGAAAAAGATATGGATATTAAGAAATTTCGTAGTATGATCGATTCATTGTTATATTTAACTGCTAGTACACCCGACATTCTATTTAGTGTTTGCATTTGTGTTAAATTTCAAGTCTCTCCTAAAAAGTCTCACTTCTAATTTCTATATGCTTAGTTCTAAAATGTAAGATGAGATTTCTGGTGATGTCTATTACACTAGTGTTGTCACACCTTATTAGAATATTAGAAAATGAAAGGTTATAGTCTTTTAAGGTGTGATTCATCCAAAGCATTTGTGCACAACAACTAAAGGCCACAATATATTTGCTTTCGACAATTGAAAGTGCCACATAATTTTGTTTCTTAGAAAATCATGATACTAAAGATTCTCTTTCAAAACACATTCAATTTCTCGTGATCTTCTCCAAAGCAGGACAGAACCCGACGAATATCACCCAACTTCAACCAGAAATTAAAAAAATCTAATGGAGATTCAAAGTAATCAATCATATAATTTCTAAAACCAAAAGCATAGCAAGAATACTCTCTAATACCTGGCACAGCAACTCCGAGAACTGAAGATGGAGCTATTTTTGGGTGGACGACAAATTTTGGCAGAGATTGAGAGAGTGAGAAGCGAAGAAATGGACAAGCGTCCACTGCAAAGCGTAAAAGCTTCGTTCACTCTCAAAGACACCGATCACCATCACTCGCTTCTCACTCTCCCCCATTGCTAAATTTTCAAGGCGATTCTACCGAAACCTAAGCCTCGTCTTTGGTCCTTTTGAGCTAAAAGAAGTAAAGACTCAAACGCGAATGCTCGGCAACAGAACTCGTTACGGAGCCAGAAATGCATTCTCGTAGTCCATCTTGGACGACGGAGCGACTGGATTGACAGCTTTGCTTTTTTCAACCGCCAAATAATCGCGCCAATGTACTGGATTTGCTTAAATACCAAACTTTTGAATAGCTAAGCTCTTTATGGGCCAAAATCCTTGATTGGGCCCATGTTGTTGGATGGACCCATTATAGATAAGACCAATGGCCCGGGCTCGTCCCATAATTTCTGATACAAATATTTATTTTATTTATTTATCATTTTTTCAATGTAAAATTTAGAATATTCTAAAGATGTATAAATGCCAGTATTGTTCAGCTCTTTAGATTTCAATTTTTTAGCCTGAGTTGATCGATGGTTAATCCTTCAAGTTACATGTCTTGATCTAATATAAGCACGATTCAATTTGAGTCCGTTTTGAAGTTGATATAGATTAAAAAACCACACTGAAATTGAATTTCAAACCAAAAGTGACCCAAAATCAATTTTTCTAATCCAACAGAACCAATTGGTTTAGTAATTTGGTTCGGTTTTGCCCATGTATAGTCATGTAATCAAAGTAAACTCTACTATTGGAAATACATTTCAAAGGTATACATAGAAGACGAAAATGAAAGATCATAAGATTGAAATAAAAAAAATACATTATCAGGATTTCAATATTTAATCAATGACAGCCGACCCATACACAGGGACAGCCCCGGCAAAGCCAACATGGTCCACTGCGTGCCGAATTTCAGTTGAAGAGGAAAAAGAATCGATGATTCTCCAAAAGTAATTTATCCAAAGCCAGAAGCCAATGAAATTTCCAAGCCAAAAACAGGAGCATTATAAAAGGCGAATCCTGAGAGAAGAGACTTGGAGTAAAAAAAAAAGGAAGGCTTGAACATAAAATATACACCAAAATATACATTTAGAACATGGCTGATGGCTCATTTTGAAATTTCCTCAACTTAAAAAAAATGAAGATGTAAAATAGGTAAGTTAATATCTTACACGGGTCAACAGAATTAGACGAGCTGAACGACTACGGCCACTCGTAGGCAGCCATTTTGGAGGAGGTCGATGAGCTCGTCGAATAAAATGGCCGTTCTCCACCCCCATCCTTTAGGTGCTTTTGGTAAAAGAGTTCCTGTTTGCTTGTAGTTCCCAAATACTAAGACTTCTCTCTTTGAAGGACAAATCAACTGAACAATGCAGAAAGTAAACAGGTTTAAGAACTTTGCTCATAAACTCACTTTCTATCGTGCTCGAAATTCCCGTAATCGACCGGAAAATATTACCTGATATCGAGCCATAACCTTTTCGCGGGAATCGACATACATTACCTACAAAAGGAAAATAAGCGAAACCCCTAATTTCAACTAGTACATGCAATTTACATTAGTTATCAATTCTGATTCAACATAAAAAAAAATAAAAAGATAGGATCAAGCATGATGCGTAATCCAACGATTTACCTTCCTCTGAGGATCGATTGTCTCTGCTTTTCGTCTGTGAAGAAATAAGCCTGAAAAAAACAAAACAAAATGCAAATTAGCCATCTTCTTATAATTTAAACTGATAAAAACCCACTTATTTTCAAAGATAGGATGGTCTGGAGCTTAATCCTCACCAAGTGTCCGTCTTCCTTGAGGATCTTCATCACCAAAAGCCTGAACACTAATCTGAGAACTCATAAAGAAATAAAGTCATGATAGAAGGCGGAAACGATTTATATGAGAAACAAATGACAAGGTAATGTTAGAAAAATACCTTCCACAAAGAGCCAGCATAAAAAAATTCAGGTGAGTGCTTCACTTGGCCATCACCAAGCCTGTGCACATACTCAAATTGCACACTGTAAAACCAGTCGGCCAAAAAAACCAGAAAAAATTATACAGCCGTTAGACTTTGGAAAGTGAACATGAAGGCAAAGCCCACATAGTAAACTAAGGGAACAGTATATTTTTGTGGCAACATTTTAAAGAAACAAGACTTCTGAACACTTGATACTATATAAACCTATGAAATATGATAATTAGAAGTAGATAGCTCACACAATTTTAGAGACGAAGACAGGCTAGAATAATATGCACAAGGGTAAAATGCAAAAATTCAAAACAAAATGAAAAACTTTGAAGAGCAGGACCAAACAATTTTAATATACAATAATAGAGAAACGAATGTCTAGCATGCCAAGAGAATAACCTACCCGAATCGAAAAGGAGGAAAGTGGCTCAAAGGCGTTCTCACATCCAGAGATATAGAACTGCTCCCACTTTCCCATTCAATTCCAAGGGCATGCTCTGTTGACTGTTGTATCTGCACAGCAATACCAGAGGTGCTTGGTCCAGCCACGGAGGCTCCAAGTACTCTGCTTTGATTATCTATCACATATCCTCTTTCTGTTTGCTCTCCCTGAACAGCACCTGAAGTAGTCCCTCCTTGGCTTAGCCCGACTAAAGCAGTCAAACCATCACCAGATAACTCACCATTGAGATCAGTTCTTGCATCTGAATCATCATTAGCAAGAGAAGGCTGAGAATTCCTGTTGCCCATACCAAATGGCACACGAGAAAAAACAAATCGTGTTGGAGGCCAAGCACTTGCTGGCACAAATGTTGTTTCACGTCCAATGCCTGCTAGTCCTTCAACAGGACCTCTAACATGCACTCTCACAGGTCTGAAGAGGCCATTCGTTTCACCAGGCACAGAATCAGTAACGAAAATATTTCCCAAGTTACCAGAATTGTTCTGGCCATGCTCATTTACATAGTACCCAGTGGATTCGATTCCGCGAGAAAAGCCATAAGGTAGTCCACAAGCACACATCATGCTTGTGAGGCAACAATTTTTGCATGTATCAGAACCAATTTCTTGCACCCTCTGACTTAAAAGCATCTGCAAAGCAGCCATTTCTTTTCAGAAAAATAATAACACTGGCCGTATACTAGGAGGGTCTGTGTTTCAATTTCTAACGATGCTAAAGAATTTATAAGTAGCAAGTATGCCAACTAGAAATCTGTAAGTGGCAACTGCAACCCAATTAGAACAGAACATCAGCAAAACCTTTTGACTCTAACAAAGAAGTAAATTAGTAAAAGTGAAAGAAACACTCAAAACTTTAGCCTAAAACTTTTTACCATCTTTTTTATAATTATTCATTCAGACTTCTTAACTGAAAATCTACAAGAAAATAGAATGATTTCAGAAACAAACCTGCAGCCACAAACCATCATTTACAGCTTTGCACGGAAAACCCAATTCCTCAAGTTGCTTTCTAACATCTAGAAGAGCGTCAAACGACATGTTGCAGTATAAAAGGGAACCCCCTTCAAATATATTATCAAATGTTTCATACTCCTCAGAAAGAACACCAAAGCTCCCTTTAGCGTGACTTTTAAGTTGCCTTCTTCCCACGACCCTGCCACCCCATGAAAGAGCATGCATACCACAACTTCCCCAATCATTTTGTCTTTGTCCATTACTAGAAGAGTTCCCCACAGAAAAATGCTCAGGTTGTACCCCAGGAAGCCAAGAATTGTTATCCAACTCATAACACGTGGCTTCTTCAGATGGCCCTTCCACAGCAACCCCGTTGGCTCCCAGTCCACTTACTCCAACACCAACCGCCATGTCTACTGTAGAACATGATGTCCTTACTCCATTGTTACCAGAGTAAGAACTATTCAAGAATGACGAACCTTCCATGTTACATGCATATTTGGGATCCAGATTTTGTTGAGGGTATGCAGGTTGTTGCATCTGTTGTTTAGAAGTGGAGATCCCTTTTTGAGAGTCAATCGCACAGCCTGGGAGCTCAACCAGAAGACTTTGAGTACTATTACAAAGACTGAAGCTATCAATTAAAAATATATCTTTTGCCTTAGAAGTTTCAGAAAGAGTTTCAGATCCTGACTCTAAACTACACCCTCCTTGGTCGGAATTTTCTGACTTGGAAAGAGATCCTTTAATAAGGAATGTATGAAGTGCCAATTCAAACCTGTTAAAAAACCAACATGAATGTCAGCCATTTAAATAGAACATCAAAGCTAATACTAAGAGCGAAACTACAGTTAGAGGTTATTAATCCTTGTTACCTTTTTTCTTCACTAGATACCCACAATTCATCTGATGTCAGCAAGGCATGCAAAGTTTGAGATGAAAGTTTTGGAAGCACCTATCCAGGACAAGATAAATCAATTGCACATGTAAGGAAAGTTATACCAATAGGAAATCAAAATAATGAACAGAAACCTTCGTTGAGAAATCTAGAAGGCCGGCAATTCTTAAGTACTAACATCATGAACGAAAGAAGCAAATATTGACCAAAGTTGAAAGCTGTAAGTCAAAAGTAGGTTAAGTTTGATACCCAATCTGGGCAGCGTTTATGAAGTTTTATAAACTTTTGTCTCATCAAATCTAAAAGATGACGAACAAACAATTACAACAAACACATTTTAGAAATACCTATGGAGAACTAGAGATTAAAAAAGAAATCGAAAGAAAATTCTAAATTGTTGATTTCAGCACTAGGAAGTAATGTTTTCAATCCAAACTCATGGTATCCTCCTTTTGTTTTATCACAGACAGAAAAACTAGCAGAAGCTTGCGTAATATACCTCTTTCAATTCCATGGCACCACTTTGACAAAGATAACCCCAACAAGCATTTCTCACACGGTCTCCATGTATGCCATAATCTTGGTTTTCAGCAAAAACCTAGATCATAACTGAATATAGTTATATTTACGTTCAGCATTGAGATAAGAGAGTAGCAACAAGTGCTTTTGAACCTGATATTCTAAAAAATTTGAAGTCCACAACTCAGCAATAATGAAGTCCGTGCATATTCCACATAAGTCCTACATATAGATATAGGGGAAAAATTTATATTTTCATCAACAAAAGTAATATAACTGCATATGCAATCTATGGTGAACTTAGAAAAAAAATTACACCTGAAGGTCAAGAAAGGAAGCAGCAGCCAGAACTCGAAATGCATTATTGTCTGTAAGCTTCGGTTGATGTCCATACATATAAGCCAAAGACGTTGCAATTGCTTCCCCACTAACATTCTTATCATCCACATGCAAGGTTACTACAGGAGAAGTAGCTTCTTTCCAAGGCCCATGAAGCATGTTCCTGCCAATTACATTAAAAAATGCAACAAGTATAAAGTTTGAGAATAACATGCAAAATTTTAGTAACTGTTTACTCCCAAATGTGATTCAACTATAACACAGACTTCAAAATGACTAATAAATAGAGATTTCTAGTTTTTTGATGATCGAAATTCAAGAACCTAGTGAATGCTTCAAATGAACTTGTCAAATAGCTCAAATGTTGCTTATAGATGTTCGATGATCAGAAAAATCTCCATGAAAATACCTGAGCTATATTTAGACATCCTTAATCTATTTCTATTAATATGTATATAAAGTCCAGTGTTGTGTGAGTATCATCATGCTAATGAGAAACTAAGATATTCTCCCCTACGTGATTCAATTTCATTAAAAACAATGAATTTCTCAAAATTCTAATTCGTTTCAAGCCCAAAAATTCTTTTTCATCCTTTTCCGCCACAAACATGAGAAAAAAAACTAACCGGAAGTAGGAGCTACGAGATAGAATTAAGCGATGGAGATGGTAGGTGGATCCTGCTGCGTGAACCACAATATCAGAGAAGGTCCCGGAATTGAAGCCTTCTATTTGGATGTGATCGCAGAGAGAGGTGAGGTTACAGTCCAATGCGAGCAATTCAGAAGAACTACGATCAATATTGGAATGATGCGAAGCAGGAATCGTCATCTTCGCCGAGGAATTGTACGAGTGGGAGGAAGAATACGGAGGCTCCATACAAAAGCCTTGCAGAGCGGAAAGTCGGTGACGGGGAAAGTGGATCGAAGACATTGGATGATAACGCAGGGAAGTTCAGTGAACGACATGTAGTGTTTTCTTTTTATGGGAAACACCTGTCGACAGCGAGAGAGGCTCCATACAAATATGAATTATGATGGAGGGTTCAATTTGACTGTTGACAAAATAACGAGGTTCGCGTAAAACAATTGTACTAATCGCTTTGTTGATGGGCCTGATAACTCAAAAATATCAATTAACTCGATGTCAACAGTCATATGTCGAATCTTCTAGCCTTCAAATGTTACGAATACAACTTGTATGGGAGGTATGACCGACCGTACCGAAAAGACTTCGTTAAACATCATCTCGTTTGCAATGGAACAAAATTCCCTACGACGTGCTTCTACCGACAACGGCGAATCAGGAACCCGAGGACGGTCTCCAACGTCTGAGAGCTGAGACGATCCCTCATCATCGTCCCGATGCTGTCTAAAGATTCTAATGCGTTTTTCACGACCAAAATTCATTTTTGCAAAAAAATAAAAATTTTGACAAAATTTCACTACGATTTCAAAGAGGTAAAAAATAAGAAAAACAATGGAAATTTATAGTTTTTGAGTCTATCGGACGCATAGCTTGCCTCACTCGAACGAAATAATGCGTCCGAGTGAGACACGGTCAGACGAAAGAGGCAAGAATTCTTGCGTCAGACGAGCCCAAATTTTATTTTTTGAAAACTCAAGCCTGATTTGGCTTATTTTTTGAAAACTCGTGCCCAAAATTTATTTTTACTCTTATATTATTAACATATTTTTTAAACTTATTTTATGACGGATTGAATTTTAATTAATTTAATAAATATTATTAATAATTATATTTGTTATAATATATTAAAAATATTTTAATTTGACTAATTAAAATTTGATAGGTTAAAAAATAGGTTAACAATATAAATTTAAATTTATTTATGATTTTAACCTATGAATAAATTTCTTTCTTACTATGAGCCGTTGAAAAAAGGCATTAGCAACGGGCCAACAAATTTAAATTTCGAAAACATTGCCCCTCTTACATTCTCGTAGTCTTAAGACCTAGAAACCGACGCTCTCTCTCTCGCTCGCTCGCAAGCGCACAGACTGCTATGGCTATGGCGTTAAGGCCAATCGATAATGCACTCCCAACGGCAGCCTCAGACAGGCCGAAGAAGCAAACGAAAGTGACCCCTGCGATCCAAAAACAGCAAGATTTGGGGGTGAACGACGAAAACAGGGCTCCCGCTCTTCTACAGCAATCTACTGATGCTTCGATCGATTATATCTCTTCAGAGAATCTCAAAGACATAATTGATCCCGAAATCAAGATCCAAGTTTGATCTCTCTCTAAATACCTCTCTCTCGTTGATGATTTTCATCGTAAGATCTAGATCTCACTTTTTTGCTGAAAATGTTAGGGTTTGATGGAAGAATTGGATTCTAAGGATTGGATAAAAGTGTGCGAAGCACTTAATGATGTGAGGCGTTTCGCACTCTTTCATTCTATTCTCTTACTCCCAAATGTGTAAGCTTTAACTTCCCATCAAATTTTCATTGTTCTAAATCATCTCCATTCCAAACATCATATTGTCTCCGGTACACTGATCAGGGAGAAAGTGTTTGGTGTATTGGTGAAGTCAATGAAGAACCCTAGAAGCGCTCTTTGCAAGACTTCAATCATGGCTTCATCTGATGTCTTCAATGCATTCGGAGATAGCTTACTCGATTCAACCACTGGTGATGCGTTCGATGAACTGGTAGGCACCAAATTACATATTTTTAAGCTAATTTTCGAAAGTCGTGAATCAGCTTCTTATGGCTCTCGTTCATTTTTCCTGTGTTCTTGTCAGCTCGCTTAATTGACTATGACGTGATACTAGAAACTAATAATCATTTCTTACGAAGAGAAATATAGCACTTTAGTTGATCGTGATGAAATTAACTTGGTATGTCAATCATCAGAATTCACAATTTTTAGCTAAACTACTGTTGTACTTACACTCGTCTCCAAAGTAGCTCTTCATACATGGGGGTCCCTGTGGACATTCGTAGAGCTCACCTCAGTTTTTCGTTTACTAGAAGTTTCTTAGTTTTTGTTTTTCAAATTGAAAAGGATCACCTAATTTTTGTTCAATTGATCCTTTGTTTTTGAACATTTCCATCTTTTTAATTCACAGTTGCTTCAACTACTGTTGAAAGCCTCCCAAGACAAAAGATTTGTCTGTGAAGAAGCAGACAAGGCTCTAAACTCTATGGTCGGGTCCATGAAGCCTCTACCTCTCCTCCGTAAACTCCAAGCATATGTTCGCCACGCCAACATGAGAATCAGAGCCAAATCAGCAATCTCAATCTCAAATTGCATCTCAAAAATGGTATAAGAGCCAGATCCGCAATCTCAGTCTCAAACACAGATTATGAATTGAACCTTCTCTTCTGCTTGGTTGTAATGACATGGAGGTCCTACCTTTTCAGGGATTAGAGCAAATGGAGGAATTTGGGTTGCCGTCGTTGGTTCAAATTGCTGCAGACTTGCTGAATGACAGACTTCCGGAGGCAAGAGAAGCGGCTAGGAGCACAGTGATTGTAATATACAAGGCATTTGTAGCCGATGAAGACGAGAAAGAAGAGGCCTGGAAAACTGTCTGCCAGACCAACTTACCACCTCTGCATGCTCAGTCGTTGATCAAAATGACCTCATCTCAATAATAATGTCTAGAGGTAAATATTAGAGATTAAAATGCACTATAAGAGAATTTATTTTCTATCACACTCCCCAGAATTAGGCAACTGTAAAATTTGATCTTTTTCGACAAACTATTAATCAAAATAACTGAGATCTAGGATCACATTGTTGACTTGTTGAATTTCTTCTTTTTTTTTGCAGAATCTCCCTCATAATTTGAATTCCTGGGAGAGAGATATTCTAGATTGTGCACCCATTAAGGCATATTACTCACGCTAGACTTTCCTGCTGAAAGTAAGTGTCTTTCTATTTATTTGTTCACCATGAATAGCTGGCCATTTGGCATCAAAAAGATCATCTCCTTTGAATTCTGTTTTGAACCGAAATGTGTTAGTTTTAATTTAATTTAAATGCTTTTTCTAGATTTAAGAGACTTTAATGGCAAGTAGATTATTGAATTTTATTGGTTAAGTATTTTGCTCAATTTACCAGTGCATTCTTTGTGGCTACGCCGAAGCAATGTATTATCACAATTAATCTTATTAGCGATGATTTATTTGTTAATTCATTTTAAATGAAATTAACGCACTTCAATTTTATTTGAAAACATTAATTCTAGACCGGTCACGCCGGTCCGAGCACCCATGTTCGAAGATATATGAGTGAAGGTGAAGCTTTACATAGACAAAAAGTAATGGTGAAGCTTCGACGGACTTGAGCATGGTTCCGGTTCACACCAAATCTAGAGACGTGGCTGATTAGCTGTCAACCATACGTTATCTCCAAACCAGCTCAATGCATACGTCATCGTTATATATCCCGGTTTCCGTGATGAGTCGACTCAGTGAATCGCCTTAGACTCTTAGCTTCCCTATCAAGACGGGACCCACCATGAATAGGTTTACAGCTCATAGAGACAGCTTTTGAATTGCTTTAAAAGAATCCAATTCTTCAACTTTCCCCACTTCCAAGTTCCAACTGTCCCATTGCCGCCGTATATTTCAGCCATTTCCGCTAAGCGACTGTTCTACCAAAGACCAGCGGAGATCTTTGGTCGGAGAAATGCCGGCCACGGAGGTTCCCGTTTGAGCATTTCTAAGGTTTTGTTTTCCCATTTTAAGTTCTGTTATGAACAAAATTTCATATGAGAAGTGAGATCCGTTTAATCTTTACAGAAAAAAAAAAGCAAAAACGTGACAAGCAAAAACATAGACTTCGTTCTTGAATCTCCATAACTACGAAAAAATACAATGAGACAGGAAGAAGAAGATAAACCAGAAGCAGCGTAGATTTCACGGCCGTTTAACCACTTTTCGGCACCGTAAAAGCTTTGAAAATAGGGTGTTTCAGCCCGAGTTCATCTCTGCCTTCCAATGGCTTACTCGTATCGTTTCGTATTTTCTTGACTTTCCGGCTAGCCAGAGACTGGTGGGTGAAACCGTAGATCTGCAGAATTTGATTGTCGGCGAAATGAAAAGCTCGATCCATTTGCCTAAAACACTTCTCAAGCGAATAATCCCCTAGTTTCGCACACGGCTTGCAGCCGACAAAATGAGTGACAAGCGGCCACCGTTCGTCGCCGAGACCGGGATGGTATTTCTCGATCATTTCCTCGTACCGATCGACCAAAATTCCCCAGTATCCATGCAGAAAATATCTACTCTCGAGATAAACTTTCTCAGCCCAGAGGTCTTTCTGTTTGATCAATA